>SSNR01000225.1:169529-198082 GCA_006937965.1 Callopanchax toddi | reverse complement strand
GTGTATACGTATACATTTGAAGAATATCACAACTGTTGTGTATTCATATGCTGTTTGTTGCTGTTGTATCTTTTCTCCTGTTTTGTTTGTTTGTGCTTTATTTACAGGTCTAGAAGTGGATTCTTCACGTCTCTTGTTCTCTTCTTTGTCTGTTTACTTTCTCCCCCATCCCTCTTTCTGTACCCTTCCCTTCACTTTCAGGCTCCGTGTCCAATCAACCATAAAAACATTCTAATAAAGATTTTGGGGGTTATATTTAAACAAAAATCAGGAGGAGTTTTATAGCAGTGGCTGTAACCTCTCACCTGAAACAGCAACACTGTTGGGCTTGTTTTTGGCACTCAGACATTATTCTGTTTGCTCCACAGCCGGACAGGACACGGGGTTAAAAAAAAAAAAAAAAAAAAAAAAAGAATAGATTACTGATACTTCACAGAACCAAACATTGATACTTTGAGGATTCAGGCAGCGTGTGTATACTACTACTATTACTACAACACAAGTGAGTTGATTCCATCTGCTCCAGAGTTAGCTCCAGTTAGCTGCTGCTGAGCATCAAGCTACGTTAAATAGTATCGATTTCAGAGTGTCGGAGTACTTTATGATACATGTATCAGTATTGGGTCATCCCTAGAAATAAAATAAAAACATATGATGACTCATACATCTTTAGGATACAACGCCAAAAGATCAAGTGGCCAGAGTTAAAAACCAAACTGTTAAAGCTCATTTATGTGTTGCCTGATTAAAATGCACATAAAAAACTTCAAGATTTGCACATGACTACAATGGTGTGATGCTTTGATCCCAGCATATTTCTTCAATTCAAAAAGTTTAAATGAAATGTGAACAGCATGTGGTAAACAGCATAATTAAAGGAGATAAGAGACACTGTGGAGCCGAGCATCAATTAAAAACAACACAGATATGTTCTGAAAGAAGGTAGGAAGAAGACCTCGGAAAAAAACAGGCATAAAAGACGAGACGAGAAGAAAAAAGGCAAGAGGATAAAGAATCTGAGACTAATTAGATCCATTTTCACTTCAGTTCTAATTATAAACAAAAGTGATGATGTTCTGTCTGCGTTTCCTCTTACATGTGATTTATAAATGAAGGAGTGAAGTCGATTTAATGTTGACCCAAACAGCAGGTCTCACAGAAAAAAACCCTCATTTTCTAACTACTCTGCAGCTTATTCGACTTAACTTATTTAAAAGTTTGACAAAAAATCAGTTCAAATGCTGTAAATAAAACTCATGAAAGACAATAAGTAACTCAACTAGTAGCAGGAGGACAAAGACTTTTAAACAGTAAATGTGAAAGCTTTATGAAACCAAACAAGATCATCAACCGAGGCCAAACACTGTAAAACGTCTGAAACAAACAACTTTATGAGACGAGAGGAGAAGTACTCTAAGAGGCACGTTGTTTCTTAGAGTATTAAGAAGAAGTAAGGTTTGACCATGGTGTGCCGTCTAGAGTTAATCCAGGGTCAGGTGTGGCTGCAACCACTGCAACCACTGCAACTACTGCAACCACTGCAACTACTGCAACTACTGCAATCACTGCAACTACTGCAACCACTGCAACTACTGCAACCACTGCAACTACTGCAACTACTGCAACTACTGCAACCACTGCAACCACTGCAACTACTGCAATCACTGCAACCACTGCAACTACTGCAATCACTGCAACCACTGCAACCACTGCAACTACTGCAACCACTGCAACTACTGCAACCACTGCAACCACTGCAACTACTGCAACCACTGCAACCACTGCAACCACTGCAACTACTGCAACCACTGCAACTACTGCAACCACTGCAAGCATCTCCTGCAGCTGATTTACAGCAGGTGTGACCAAAGTGTGGCCCAGGGGCCATTTGCGGCCCTTTGAGTGATTTTGTGACTGAATTTCCAGAATGGTAGAATTTAATCCTCCATCAGTCGTGGACAGTGGCGGCCCGTCCATAGGGGGCGCTCGGGCGCCGCCCCACCAGTCCCAAGAGGAAGAAGAAGAAGAGAAATGGGGATCACAAAATATAAAAAACTAACATAAAAATCAAACTAAAGGAGCCATCCATTATATATACAATAAGTGCTGTGTATAATCTGCATTTAGGTGTAGTTTAGAAAGGTTTTCTTACTATTTTTTACTGGACCGATAGGTCGTGTTTCTCTGGGTTCTACTGCGCATGTCTGGACGGGACGCCGTCCCAACATAGCGCATTGTTTTCTGCTCCTGACGCATGCGCACTGAGTGCAAAAAATAGGAGATCGCTCGGGACGCAGGTCTTCAGCGTCCCTGTGTGACATGCGCACAACAGCAGGAGTCTGGAGTGTTGCTCAGACCGAAACCGGAAGTTCTTGCTCTCTTTTTAATGGAGGGTAGAAAATGGATATTTATTCAAAGAATCCTTCTTTCCCGCTTGTGGAAAACAAGCTGAATGATTCCATTTGTCCTGATTTCATCAACTCAGTGGTGAGTGACTTCGTTTGTTTGTTTTTTTTCTTAATAACTATGCGTCTGTCACGGATTTTCCCATTCAAAAACCCCATAGGCGGAGCTAGCCGCGGCTAGCAATGCTAAGTCCTGATGAGTGAATTTATACCTTAAATAGCGACATGTGTTTGTTGAGGTGTCTGCCGAATGTTAGAGAAATACAGGTACTGCTGATTGAATACGTTGGTTTATGTAGTTTAGCCCGTTTTTCATGAGTTTTCTCTACTTTTCATTAAATTATTATGGCGTTTTAAGGAAGTTTGGTCTGACTGGGTTTGATGGGACTTATCAGTGGATTTGACTTTATTTTGTTGTTAATTCTCTTCATTAGTTGAGCTGATTGTCATGACTTGCTTGGTTAGTGGTTGTTGTCTGAATTGTAACATTAATTATCTGACTGTATTAGTTAGAGATGGATTTATTTGTTTGTGGTGTCAGTAGAAAGATAATTGTGAATATTAAGTAATGTTTTTGACTTTGCCAGGTTGTTTTTTCCTTGAAACTTTTACAACTTCTGTTGTGACCACATTGTTGTTGTTTGTATTTTTATTTGTATCTGATTATATTGATATTATTCTAAGGTCTCCTCATGAAGACTTTATGATTTCTTTACTGTTTGATGTGTAGAATTAGACCTAACAGCTCCACATTGTTAGAGAACTGGTGGTACTAGGGATTTTTACCAGCAAAATATTCAGTCAGATGAAAATATTATCATTCCCTGCCCTAGTGGTGAGATGTGATTTTTTTTTGCGCATCTGAAAACTGACTAGCAAAAATGCGCCCCACCCAAAAAATTTTCACCAGCCGCCACTGGTCGTGGATGCAGAAAGAAAGTTTAACATTTTTATGTTCAGATTATTACTAATGTGAGGTCAAACACAAAATATAGATACGCTACCAAAGTTTTTTAAATGTAAAAGTTTCAGTTCAATCCAGAGTATTAGTCAGTTTTTTTTTCTTTTTAGTTACATTTCCTGGTAATTAAGCCTCACTGCCTTTGACTAAAAAGCAGACTTGTGAGCATCATTCATAAAACCTGACTAAATCCAGCAGCTTTACAGAAGAAAGGCTGACCCAGATTCTCTTCTTGTTGTTAATAAGGGACTAGAATTTATTTTCAAGAAACCAGAAAACAATCAACCAATCAAATCCAGGAATATTTTTCTTTTACTAAGGCACACATATGAGACACTTTAATGTCTGCTTTTAAGCATTACAAATACAACAAATCACTGTAAAATCATTTTTTGCATAAAAAAGACATTTTTGTGGCCCATGATGACTGTCAACATAGAGATTTTTTTCCTTATCTTGAAATGTTTGGACACCTCTGCTCTATAGGTTCAGCAAAGCCCTATTTGATGTCAGATTTTTTAAAATGCCAGGAAAAATGTAGTGTCTATGAAAGGAATTATCATCCACCATCAGTACTTTTAGGCTGAATCATGTTTGTTAGTTTTTCTCATTCTGGAGCCCTCGTAACCTTTGAGTATGGGAAAAGATTTGTGCCAAAAGAATCAAGCAGAAGCAAAAGTGTGAAATTCAAAAGCAAAAAAATTCTAAAAAACAAAATAAACTTATTCACATGTCCCATTGGTTATGAGGTTTTGGAGTAGGTAGTGGTAGAAGCCTATGAAGCCACCAACTCCAAACCCTCGTAACCAATGAGATGGAAGCACTGACAAGCCCCTCCCACTTAGACTTTCTTTAAAAAGCAAAAACAAAAACCAGGAGCGGAGGAAAAACCGATGAGCAGCAGAACCAAAACAAACCCCTTCAGAATAAAAGCCTAATGATCTGAGTAACAGAGTAAGAAGTGAGAATCAAAAAGGTGTCAAAGAAATTAAATAGTTAAAGAGTCCAAAAAAGTATTTTGTTTAGAAATGTAAATCTTTACATACACATTTAGATTTGTGCTTTCTTTTGAAGTTCATATTTTTGCTTTTTAAATGTTCTCTTCGGTTGCTTCATTTGGGTATATTTTGTGTGTGACTGTATGTTTTGGTTGACCCTTTTGGCACTAATCTTATCCCATACATGAATAAATATAATCTAGTCTTATAGGTCAATTTAATATGCAACAAGCAAAGCGTGATACTTATCGTATCTGTATTAGTATACACACTCTCTCACTGTGTGTTTGGAATAAATATCGTGCTGTAATGTGCTCCACAGTCCAGCAGATCTCATAATCACTCACTCTTTGAAGGCGCTCGGAGGTTGGAGGACACCACTTCCATGGAGTTGGCCTCCACTTTCAGTACGTAGCTGGGGACCGTCTCATAGTCCAGGAGTTTGGCTGTGAAAATCTCCCCTGTTGTTTTGTTTAATGTAAAAACATCTGCAGAGAACAGAGCAATAAAAGAGACGGGGATTAAAAACGTGTACAGCTTAGGGATCTTAGTTTGAGGTTTTAAAGCGAGAAACAAACAGTTGTGTAGCGAATCCCTGAGCTGTTTCAGGGATGGCTGGACCAGGAACAAGTTTTAACCAACAGCAAAAGTCAGAGCCCAACAGGAAGTCTCTGAGAGCGCTCACCGCCTCCGTCGCCGTCAACGATGGAATACACGATGGTTTGATTGACAGCTGCTGCCATGATGGCTCCCACCAGGGTTCCCACAGCAGCCTCCTCACTCACCGGTGGAAACCTGGGAACAGATCACTCAATCAGTATTAATAGATCGGAAAACAGAGTGCGCATGTGTGGACTGCTGGCCCAGTTCTTATCAAAGGGTGACTGAGATCTGGCAAGATGGATACAACCGAGGATTAAATCTGTAAAGAATCCAAATTCTTTCCTCCCTTTGGCAAAGTTGGCAGCAGTTTTACCCCCAAAAAATAAAGTATGAGAGCTGTGTTCCAATTTAAAAGAGTGTGCAGGAGCGAGACAAGATGTCAGTCATGAAAAGCATTCAGAGAGAAAGAGAGAGCATCAGTGAAAAACAGGCGATGAACAAAATCCATCTGTTGAACCAACTGGAATAATGCAAAAGATAAAAACGACCTCAACATTCTGAGAACAAAAACCAGGTTTAAACCTCTTAATATGTTTTAAACATTCAAAAAATGTCAACACCTTCAAAGTCCTATAGGCTGGGTTCTAGATAGAGACGTTAGGCTTAGACATGGACGTAACTGAGGGGGAGTTACAGGAGGACATGTCCCCTGAACTGTTTTAGTTTTGAGCCCAAAAAATAGTCAATTAATTAATGAACTTACAACTTTTCTGTTACAATATTTATGTTTATTTTAACACAGAAATGATGCTTTAACTAAATATTCAGAACAACATTAGCTGTGGTTGTACGCCTGTTTCTGTTAGCTCACACTGTCTGATTTAATGATTTAAAACAGGGACCATTCATTCTGCCTGCTTAGTGACCAACTTATAACGTCACATCCATCACCTCTCTGGACTCCTCCAGCCGTTAGCATACGTCCTCTTAAAGTGATAATATGCAGTTTTGCTTGTTTTGGGCTCCCTCTGGTGTCCGTTTTAAATCACTGCATTACACAAGTTAGCATATTGTTTCAGCTTCTAAACGCCTAAATCTACCTGTTGAAATGTCTCCTCAGCCTTCATAGCTTTCTACAGGAGCGGTTATTTACTCCTTCAAAGAAATCAGCTGTGTTCAAGCAGGGAGAGATGGGAAAAATCAGGAATCATGAGCTAAAAACACTCCAGAGCTAGCATAACAGCTAGCCACTTTGGGTTAGCCTAACCCTCGTGAGACACGTGACTTCCTGGGTACCGTGACGGCGACGGAGATCTTGCAATCGTGGTATTCTGGATCTAACCACCAGATGGGGCTAAGTGACTTTTCATTAACTCTGTAAAGAGTCAGATTAGCACAGACTGGCTCAAGGAGAAGATTTAAAATATGAAAAAGTTGCATATTATCACTTTAAAAACACAAGTAAAGGTATTTCTTTTCATCTAAATATATATTTGGGTTCTTAAAGATCTACTTTGTAACATTTATTTAAATCTACTGTCAAGAATACAATATAACAATATCTCACTGTGCAAAAATAAAAGCACATTTTCATGTATTATAAGAATTCATAACCAAATAAGACTTGATGCGACTTATATGAACTTTATAACAGATTAATTCACACTTAATCAAGTTTTTACTTACACATTTGGAGGGAGAGTTGGTGAGGTTTCAATTCATGAAGTTAGCATTCTTTAAAACATGAACGTTTATTTTTGTGTGCACTTTCCTTTGATGTTGGGTTAGGTTGATGCATTTAAACAACAGTCAGGTTTGTGCAATAAAAAGTCTCGTTTGTAGAGAAATTTGATTGATGTTTAAATCAAAGTCTCGTCGACTCTTTCGCACACAACTATTGTGTTTTTAAGCATCAAATGTCAAGTTTTAAGTAAAGGAATTGTTAAGAAAGTGAAGGTGAAATGGCAAAAAATACCTGAACCCATAAAATGTCATTATTTTCTCATGATTATGTTGATATAGGGATCAATATATGACTTCAAACTGACTCCATACATCTCTGTCTATTTCTGATGTTCATACTGAAGACGTAGTATCCTGATTAAATTAGTTATTTTGTGTTATTTGGGACAGTCTCACACACACACACTATGCTTTTTTTAAAAGATCAAATTACAGCAAAAACATAATATGAAAATGAATGTGTGAAAAAGCAGCATCGACGTAGGAATTTCATGAATAAACAGGAGGGCTAGTTTTATTTATGGGTGTCAAATTACTGAGTTCTTTCCAATTAAATATTTACAGCCATATTTAGTACGATGTGTTTTTAGTCACGTTAATCTAACGTTATTGTTTCTGCATGTGGACTTTTGTTAGTAGGAAGGGTGAGGTGAGTTGCAGAGACAAGATGTGAAAACATGGCGGTACATGAGCGTTATCGGTCCTATGAACGGGAAATTTGTGTTTCAAAAACGCCCCGATGGCACCATGGATAAAAGTCGAGTGATCTACCTTCTCTGTAAGGAATTTGCTCACCACTGAAGCAGATCAGGGTTAGTCTGCCATAGATGAAAAGCACCTGGTTGTGGGTGCAACCACAGCTAACGCTAGCAGCTAAGACGGTAGCGATTTAGCGAACCATAGCAAAGCTCTTCATAAAACTAGCAAGTCAGCGACCCGACAGGCGGACAAATGTTCTTGCCAAGTGGTTAGAGATGAACTGCAGGCTGATAAACATGGTGGAGGATGAGGGGTCAACAGAGCTGCTGCAAACTGTGTCTAAAGACCAAAGTAAAGGATGCAGGCAGCTTGGGACTAGAATCAAAACCAGCAGAATGTACAGTAAATGTCTGGGACTGCATCTGTTCAAGTCTGTTAAACACAATAAAAAACTCCATAAAGCCATGTTTTTTCTTAAATATCAATCTTTGATCTGCCACAATGATTTAATGAATTTACATGAAAATACCTCAAAATGAGGCTTTCCTCAGCTATGTTTAGGTGAGATTACCAAAAGAGATTAATTAATTACAGATCGTAATAAATTAATCTCCTATTTTAAAAAAGTTTCTTGACAGCACTTTTATTCTAGTCAGGACAATGTTCTAAATGTTTCCATGAAGGGGGCGGGGCTTAAAGGTTATACTGCAGCTAGCCACAAGGGGGATGATTGTTTTGCTTTTCAACGTCTGGATTATTTTCCTACATCTTCTCATAATTGATGTCGTATGTCTTTTATTTGATCTTTAAAGTGATAATATGCAACTTTTTCATATTTTTAAATCTTTTCCTTGAGCCAGTCTGTGCTAATCTGACTCTTTACAGAGTTAATGAAAAGTCACTTAGCCCCATCTGGTGGTTAGATCCAGAATACCACGATTGCAAGATCTCCGTCTCCGTCACGGTACCCAGGAAGTCACGTGTCTCACGAGGGTTAGGCTAACCCAAAGTGGCTAGCTGTTATGCTAGCTCTGGAGTGTTTTTAGCTCATGATTCCTGATTTTCCCATCTCTCCCTGCTTGAACACAGCTGATTTCTTTGAAGGAGTAAATAACCGCTCCTGTAGAAAGCTATGAAGGCTGAGGAGACATTTCAACAGGTAGATTTAGGCGTTTAGAAGCTGAAACAATATGCTAACTTGTGTAATGCAGTGATTTAAAACGGACACCAGAGGGCGCCCAAAACAAGCAAAACTGCATATTATCACTTTAACAAGTAATGAGTCTCGGATACAGATCCACATAAAAACCTAAGAATTCATATTGTTCTTCAGTTATTTCATGTTTTATCTGAACACCAGACCTGCAGCTTTAGACTGAGGTGCATACAGTTTATTTCTTTGGCTGAAGTTAAAACTAAAGCACAAACGCAAATCCTAGCAACAGATGAACGTTAGGATTTCATTGCCTTGCTCTGAAGTATCAGCGTTAATAATCACCTCGTATGGTTCAGAGCGTCTGCAGGTCTCAGAGTTGCTGTTTAAAGCGTATGTTATGTTTGGATGATGAAGCACATTTAGAACCAGTTGTCTTAAAGGTGCCATTAGCAGTGAGATGAAAACAATCAACACACTCTTGTATTCGTCCATCTGCTTCTCCTAGCTTGTGGTCGGCCGTTTTCGAGCTCACGGTTCTTGACAGATTTTCTTTGGATCTGGCAAATCTGGAGTTTCCAGCCGGTTTGGCTCCATTAAGAAAACCCAGTCCAGTCATTAGGCCAACAGTCACAGCTGGCTAAACATTATAGCTTAGGCAACCAACTGGCTGGGCTATCAAGTCATCACCATGTGATGAATGATGGAGCTGGGGAGCGAGACAGTGTGTGTGTTGAGTGTGCGTGTTTGTTAACTTCCAAACCAGTCAATTGCTTAGTGCCACCTGCTCAATTCAAGCAAAGCATACTGGATTTAAACTTCTGGATGTTTACTCTGCAGGGTCTCTGCACAGAGAGCTGATATCGGAAAACGAGCACAAAGATTTCACCGGGAAAATGTGTTTAATTCAACTTTAGAGGAAAACATTTTATAAGCACCACAAGCAGCTGTTTATTAGCAACAAGTCTTTTTTCTTCTAAAACAACTCAAATTAAGGGATAATTCTGCTATTTTGAAATGTTTCTGTGTAAAAGTTATGAACAGCCTCAGTTAGGAGAAATAGCTTTTCACATCCTACATGACTGGTGAACCAGAATGCATTGCTGCCATCTTAAAACCACTTCAGACTTAAAATGTTCACACAAACATCATTTTCTAAATGTTTCAAAGCTGTGAATTTGACATCACATGGTATTTTATAAGGTCTGATGGAATGTCTTAATAACATTATGTCATACATGATCTGCTATGAAACAGTTTGAAGAAGGAAGCAGTGCTGTTTTAACTTTGTTTCTCCACTCAAGGGCTGTTCAGGAAGCTAACAACAACAGGTAGCATAGCTATGATTTCTAACTTTTAAACAAGAACAACTTTAAAAAACGGCCCAAAAATGTCAATTTTAATAGATAGAATGAACAAGTTCCCTGTTGCAGAAACAGAGAATCGTTCTGATCACAATGATGAGCTAACAGCTAATTTGAGTGGCAAAACGAGTGGATAACTGCTATTTTAAAACAACTACACTGCAAAAACTGATTTCTAAGAAAGGAAGAATGTCTTGTTTTTAGACATTTTGACTTATTCTTGTTTAAACAGAAAACATATCCTTACAGCCCTACTTGAAATAGGCCAAATCTTCTTAAATATGGTCACATTTTCTGGATTTGAGCAAAAAAAAAAAAAAAAATCTGCCAATGGGATAAGCAACATTTGCTTGGCTAATTTCTTTAAAAGTAGCTAAATTTTCTGCATTTAGAACAATTTGCTAGTTTTAAGGAATCTAGCCAAGCAAATTTTGCTTACCCCATTGGCAGATTTTTTTTTTGCTCAAATCTAGAAAATGTGACCATATTTAAGAAGATTTGGCCTGTTTCAAGTAGGGCTGTAAGGATATGTTTTCTGTTCAGACAAAAATAAGTCAAAATGTCCAAAAACAAGGCTGTTTTACTTTATTAGGAATCAGTTTTTGCAGTGTATAATCTTAAAAGTGCCATAAAAATCTAAAAAGCTCTACTATAAACCTGCATTCCTCCATAAAGGTTTGCATTACAGAATCAGATTCATGGTATCCTGGTTATTTGCAGCAGAAATAGGTTGGGGAAATCCCAGCTAATGCATTTTATAATAATTTACCCAAAAAAACAATAAAAAGTCATATTTATGGCAATAAATCACCAACATATACATTTTGGACCTGGTCACTTTTTGACTGGTTGTTAATTTATCTCTGTTTCCATTCAAAAGAGCTATTAAAGCGGCTCTCTGGAGCATTTTTCTCTGTATCAAAGTTTTCTAAATGTTCTAAATGATATTTCAGGTCTAAACTATGATCTATGGGTTGAGTTCCACAACATCTGTCATTCTGATGAAGACCCTCCTTCCTCCTAGAGACCCCTTTACATTATTTCTTGCCGCCGACATTTTTTAGCCAATGAAATTCAAATGTCTGCATTCTCTCAACATGCACGCGCATCGACCAAACCTGTACCAGTAGGGGGCGCTGTCGTACAGGACGCTCCGTGTGTTTCTCTGTTTGCGTCTCAGCCTCAAAGCTCATTTCTACTAAAAACCTACCCATTCTCCAGCTAAGGACGGATTTATTTTTATTTTTAAACCTTTCACCTCACAGAATGGCAAGGCTTGACAGGGTTACGCGTTTATTTTGGTCAGAAAGTTCATCCAGGGCCGAGTCAAGTTCAGCTTCAGAGTCCAGCAGCAGCTCTCTGCTAACAGAGCTAATATCAGAAGCAGCAGGGACAGAGAGGGCTCTTCAGACCCTCGTAGTGTTGGAATAAGATTGTGAACTGTGAGTGATTAAACCCTACACATTGAGCGGTACAGTTCATATCCGAAGTATATGCGCCGCGTGCACGCGCACACACGCGACCGGACGCGCGTGTCGAGATGTTTTGAGGAGGAGCCTTTGGACGCTAGATTCAAAAACTGCTCTCTTGATGAAATCCTCCGGAGTGCGGCTTTAACTATTCTTTTAAGACAAAAGGGCAGGGACAACATTTAGACTGGGGGTGGACGGGCTGGAGGACAGTGGGTTGGAGGAAGGGGGCTTGAATTGCTTAAACAGTGCTATATCAACCCTACACCTAAAAACAGCATCAGTAACCATGTGTTATGGTGTAACTTTGTTTTTAGATGGTAAAACCGATAGGGGTCAAAACGGCCTTTTAAAAAGTGTGAGTGAGTTTAAAAAAGTACTAAAAACATTTCTTTTTAGTAAAGCTTTTAATCTTTTTAAATCTATTGCTTTTTTAGTTATTTATTTTTTAAAGATTTTTTAATTTATTTATTTTTGAACTTTCTTTTAAATCCTGTAAGCGCTCTGAGGTTCAAAGAATGTAGAGCGCTATATAAATCAAACGTATTATTATTATTATTAGTGTGTGTGGGGGGGAGGCATGTCCCCCCTGTCCCCCCCAGAAATTATGTCCATGCAAAACAAGGTCATTTTTTTGTATTTTCCTTTATTTAATCATTACAAAGTCCAGTGTTAGCTTAGGACAGCGGTTCCCAAACTTGTTTTGTCGCGCACCCCCCAATCCCCAGATGGAGACCTTTGACATTTGAACAAATTCCTGGTACCTACGAATCATTAATGTTACAACTTTTCGATACTTTTGAGTGTTTAATAATTAACTCATATGCAACCGAGGATTACTGTGAGAGTCGCGCGTCCTACGGTCAGTAAACGCCCCTCGTATTTCCATGTGATGCTCTTATCTTGTAAAGATGGCGGGTGTGTGTGGGGGGGTGCTGATCAGATGTTTGGAAGTCAGCAGGAGGTTACTACACTGGTTTAAGCTGACGGTTTACTTAACTAAGTGCTTAGTGTTTTAAATGAACACCCAGCTCCCAAAGTAGCGCTGCATCTTTAGTAAAAACAACAGAAACAAAGAAAACAACTCACCATGGAGTTGATTAAATCAGGACACACATGGAATCAATCAGCAGAGTCGTTACAAGCTGTCAAGAAGGATTCTTTGAATAAATAATATCCATTTGAGAGGTAAACAGTCCAGCAGCTCCTCAACTTTGCCCCAGAACTAATAGTGAAAGTTATTGTCGCCTTCAAAATAAAAGTCTGCTAAAGAGTTCACATGATTGACAGAAAAAAGACTCAGAGTTCATCCAGATATTGTCCCACAGCTCCACACAATAATGGTATACATGTTTATTTATACATTTTTACTGAGTGGGGACAAAAACACTGTAAATGTGTCATTATTTCAGATTTCCGCCATTACAGTTTTCATCTTGTGCCCCCTAGTGGCAGCTCGCGGTGCGCGCACCACAGTTTGGGAATCCCTGGCTTAGGATGTCATCTGCAGTTGAATTAATTAAAAGTCTATTTAATAAAGATATTCATAATCCTTAATTAAATTAATTGTTTTTATTCAATATGGTCACCATGTGAAGCTGCTTGAACCAAACACCGCACACCAAGGAAAAAGTTAGGCACAAGTTTGAAATGAAGTTTATTCAGTGTAGTTGCTGCAGCAGCTGAACGTTAAAAAGGAGAACTTGTTGGTGTTCAGACACTCTCCCTCTGCTGCAGAATCCCACTCATTCCCTCTCTCTCACTTATACTTCCTCTATCTCTTCTTCCCTAAAAATCTCAATTTTCCACTTCCACTTGCTCTATTCATGCACATCACTCCCCCCCCCCACACACACACACACACACTTCCACCCCCCCCACCCCCCCCCACACACACACACACACACACACACACACACACACACACACACACACACACACACACACACACACACACACACACACACACACACACACACACACACACACACTCACACAGCTGAAAGCTGATCCTCTGGACTTTTTTAAAAGCTATGCACACACAACATCAGGCTTTAAGACTAACACAGCTGATTATCAGGCTCTTGTTCCCTTCGTGTCCACTTATCATCGATGTTCTGACAACAGCCAGCTGGGCTGATGCTGATAAGCGAACAAACACAACGCTCATCATGTTAGACTTACAAGGCCACTGCACTGACTTTTATTCATGCATCAGGGATTTGTCTGAGTAATAAATCCACCCTCATGGTCCACGTTCACACTGATTTTAGGTTGTAGGGCATCGAACCGACAGCTCAAAGAGTTTTATAGAAAAACCCCCCAGACGTGATAAATGCTGGTACTGATCTCCTTCTGTTATTGTCATTTATTTCTCTCGCTTTCACTTTTTTACCTCGTCTCTCTTAGATCTAGTTTCTTTTTCTATCGTGCATCGTCCGTGTTATCAATCTTCCTGTCCACCCTCACTCTCCTCCCTTTCATTTCTCTGCAGGAATCCAGGTTCTGTCACTCTGACTGCTTTTTTCTTTACTTCTGCTTCGTGGTTAGAAAACCACAATATCATTGGTGCAATACGAAAGTTTCCTAAGCCGCAAGAATAGTCCGTCTGATATAATGTAACCAATTCAGGACTTCTTGGATTCACTTAACACTCTGATTATGTTGCAGCCCAAAGCAAAAAAAAAAAAAAACACCAGCTCAACCTGACGTTCATGCAGCTTTCTCTGCAGGGCACCGAATGTTTGGGCTCCCACATTTTTTCTGCGAGGAAGTCTCGCTGCTTTCACACTGATGGTGACAGACACTACCCAGGGTGGATGTTTCTCTGAACCACTCGTCCCCCCGTCGCTGAGACGCGCCGCTGAGAAAGTGCTGCAGCTCTCCTGTTCGGCCTAGAAATAGTCCCGACCCCTGAGGAAGAGAGCAATAATGACGGTCTCTCCCTCTCTGTCAGAGGCACAAAGTGGCTTCTCTGCTCTTTTTGGGAGATGCAATCAATCGCGTGGGATTGCATAAAAGTCCCAGAAAAGAATGGCTCACAATCAAACTGTCTAAGTAGATGCACTCTGCTACAGATTCACCTTCCAAACAGACCTATCGGAGAAAAACAGTGCTGCTCCTCTCATCTGTGCCAAGTTACGTTGACTTGTTTTAGTTTATCTCACCGTTATGTCCAGCATAATATACAGGATTTACCAACACACATTACAACAGATGTAAAGCAGTATCTAGGTCATTGCTTCTAGCTACAGAAGAAAGTGCTTTTTGTTGGCCTGTTTGGTGAAAAAGTTCATTTTTATTCTAGTTGGTGAAAGTCCTGAGTCAACCCCACAGCATTTAAAAATGTCAAGTAAAACAAAGATGAAACTCTTAGACAAAGTTTAAAGTGCTCAGTTTGTTCTTAAAACCCTTTAAAGTGATAATATGCAGTTTTGCTTGTTTTGGGCGCCCTCTGGTGTCCGTTTTAAATCACTGCATTACACAAGTTAGCATATTGTTTCAGCTTCTAAACGCCTAAATCTACCTGTTGAAATGTCTCCTCAGCCTTCATAGCTTTCTACAGGAGCGGTTATTTACTCCTTCAAAGAAATCAGCTGTGTTCAAGCAGGGAGAGATGGGAAAAATCAGGAATCATGAGCTAAAAACACTCCAGAGCTAGCATAACAGCTAGCCACTTTGGGTTAGCCTAACCCTCGTGAGACACGTGACTTCCTGGGTACCGTGACGGCGACGGAGATCTTGCAATCGTGGTATTCTGGATCTAACCACCAGATGGGGCTAAGTGACTTTTCATTAACTCTGTAAAGAGTCAGATTAGCACAGACTGGCTCAAGGAGAAGATTTAAACATATGAAACAGTTGCATATTATCACTTTAAGACAGAAACACAACGTGCTATCCAAGTGTCTTTCTCTAGGTTTGTTGATTGTCCAGTGAACTCTCTTGGATCCATTAAAGATTTCTACACCCATTTAGGCTTGAGAATATCCAACTTGTTTTACCAGGAAATAAAATGCTTCTGTAGCCTTTTAGAGAGACACAAAGAAACAAAGCGCGTTATTCAGCCAAATGCTTTGATGACATCTAAGTAGGTCTTTTAAAACTCCGTATAAACAGCCAGGAATCCAACAACACGACTCGGCTCTTTTACGGAGATTACTCAGCAGCTGAGTTCACAGCTCTGTCTGCTACACAAACTTCCAGCTTGAAAAGTTAATTTGGCGTTCTCGCTAGCTGTTGCCTCATCTTTCACTTTATCTGTGTCCTTCTTCTCTCACAGACGGTTTCTAATTGACCACAGGATTTCCATTAGGAGGCTGCTGAGCCGGTGTTCTTATGGCCTTTAAGGTTCATCTCCAGCTGGAAGTTAAAGTTCCACTTCAATATTTTTAAGAGCTTGTGTATCGATTTTGTTTTCTGATAAATAAACTGAGCAGACATTTGCATTGAATGCGGTGTTTATCTCACAATACTATATATCTTACAGCAGGGTGCAGCTGAAATGTTGTGATAGTATTTTTTTCTTATTTCTGATTAGCATCACCTCAACGATCACAAATACACACCTGCACCCTCCAGCACTCGCCTCCTTCTAATCCCACACATCTCTCCCTTCTTTCTCCTCTCCTGCCTCACATGTCACCTCTGGCTTTTTGTCACTTCTCCTCCCTGTCAATCATTTCTTTCTGGAATATATCACGGTCTCCATCTCCAAAACACTCCTCTATTCTCTGGATTCTGACAGCAACAGTGCTCCTTTCTCGTGTGAGGTCCTCTCTACTCTGCTTTCAGTCTAGTTTAATTGTCAGCTGAGAGTTGAGAAGTGCTCAGAAGCAAACACATGAATGCAAAGATTTAGGAGAAAGTCAACAAGGACTGAGATATTTGTCTGCAGATGTTCTGTCTGAAAACGCTTAGCTTGTTTTCTTTTAAACAGCACTAAAAACTTCAGAAAAACTACGCCGAACATCGGAAAACAAGTTGTTTTTCAGATCATAAATGCCTGTTTATGTGCTTCTGCAGTAAATTATTAATCATTTCACATCTTTGTGTTCATTTCTTAGCTTTCCTTTGATTAACTTTTGCTTTATGTTGCCTTATTTTCAACGATGTGGTGTGTGAGAAAGTGGAAAACTGAAAATGCATCAAGCGATAAGTATGCTTTCATAAATCAATAACAAGTCTTCTGTTATAAGTCGCTCTGCTTCTCTTTGGGCTCGTTATTCACCGATTTCATCTGATTTACAGCAGAAACCACAGATACCAACAGAAAAAAATCACCAAATCATAGATGTCAACAATATGTAAACGTCTTGTAAAAAAGAAGGAATGGAAGTGTTGATAGGTCTTTATTTATCATGTTGAGGAAAACTGAAGTAGAAGAAAATTGGCTTTGAGTCTGTTTTCATGCAGATGTTGTCCAAGGAGACAAGCAGAAACATATTCATTAAAACAAAAACCCTGAAGTATGTAAGTTAAGTAGACCTTCATGATGCTTAAAGTTTCAGTTTAATACGACCTCCTTCTAGACTGTGTCCATAAGGTGTTCCAATCAGAATTCAGAATGAGTTAAAATGGGTTTATAAAGGCAAAGATCAGAAATGAATAAATAAAAGTTACATGTCAGTTAGGAGGTAATTTGTGGAATTCAGGTGATGATACATTGAAAACTTTGCAAATCTGCACATTTAAAAACATTATTTAAGAAAAGGATTAGAACTGCCTCGGTGTGACTGGTGGTTTGTCCTGTTTGTCTCTGTGTGGCCCTGGAGACCCGTCCAGGGTGTCCCCGCCTCTCGCTCTGACCGCTGGAGATAGGCTCCAGCTCCCTGCGACCCTCTGTGGAGGACTAAGCGGTTATAGAAAAAGGATGGATTAGAACTGTAAACCTTTCGCACGGGGTGGGAATTGAGAACCAGTTCCAACCAAACAATCCTAGTGGAACTGTACACTTCCAACTCGATCAACTCTTCTTCGTTTTCGGTTTTACTGAAATTTTGCATTGTGGTACAAATACGTCACAGTCTTTGCAAAGACTCGTGTGTGTGTGTGTGTGTGTGTGTGTGTGTGTGTGTGTGTGTGTGTGTGTGAGTGAGTGAGGACGCTGCAGCGGTTTGGATCCAGATCCAGTGTCGGTTCTGTCCAGAACGCACGGAGCTGCACTTCAACACGCGGCCGCCTCTGCTCGCGCTGCACCTCCGACTGCGGGGAGTGGATTGTGGGGATAAAGGCCGAACCCCCCCCACACACACACACACTCTCCAAACAAATGACACCCCGGTTGCTTCCCTGGTGCAGAAGACTGTTTAGAACTTTTTTTTTTGCCACTTACCAAATGTAGCATTATCAAATATGCTATAACCTCTGACCCCTGTTGACCATCACAAACAATAATCCATCTTTTTCCCAATAACTTGGATAATAATGACTTTTTATTATGTTTTAACCTGAATCAACATTCTTCCAAGGGTTCGGTCGTGTCAGAAGACTCCACAGGACTCTTTAGTTATAATAACTCAAAGACTCTTCAGTGTCTCCTTCTAAAGGACACTACTTTAATTAAACTGTTCAGAAATGTCTTTAATATGATTAATGCATGTTCTTCCACAGTATTTTGAATGTTTGATCCAGCTTCAGTATTATTTCATATTTTACTTTGCTAAAAGGTTAAAGTCAACATGTTTCATATTTACTTATTAAGGTAACTGTCCCTTTAATGACTTGAGTCACGTGATCTTGCTAAACTCGTCCCTCATTGGTCCACGTAGAGATTTCATCTTAAGTGCTCCCACTTCCTGATACAGGGAGTTCTCCGTTTTCCTACACGGAGACAGACCTTCTTAGCCGTCAGCCTTAACACAGCTAAGCTATTCTCCTAAAGCTGCCGGCTCTTCCCTGAACAGATACCAGGCCTGTGAGCCGATGATCATTGCCCTTTCCCCCTGAGGTCCGACAACACCTGTCCGCCTCTCTATCCGAAAGGAAGCCACAGCTCTGTTAGCTCCAGATGCTAACCACCAGCCGAGATGTTTCTCCTGACTGCGTATCCAGGACAAGCCTGGTCGCTCCGAGGCAGCTCCGGCCCCCAACGGGCTCCCGACGGTCGAGAAGGAGATCCACCTTCCAGCGGTCGTTAACCTACACCGGTATTGGTCCACGGAACGCCAAAACAGAAACGGAAATGGAACGGTCTTATACCGGTAAGTGTAAGTTCATTATATGCAGGAAACAAGTTTATTTCTGACCCTTTTTTTGTTTCCTGTTAATTAATACTGGGGACTAAATCTTCAGGGACTCAATTGTGGCAATTTGTTTGCAATTATGTCACATGCATCATATAACTTAGTCATAAACCTTCCTGCAAAAGTTGAATTCCAGCTGAATCTTGGAGAACCTGCTCACAGTGTTATCTCCTACCACAGCAGAATGACACTAATAGTTTGGCCTGAGTAAACTTAGTTTATAATAGAAAATAATCATATCTTTTTTTTGCACTGTATGCACACTTTCTCCCATCATTTCAGTGGCAGAAGTAGCCAAACTTGAGTTTTTACTAAAATGTGTTCAACTTCCCAGCTAACAGCTTTGGCAGCTTGCTCCCTACTTTACAGCTTCTCTCCAAAGCCACCAGAAAATTAGAATTTTTCAACACATTTGAGGCAAATTGTTGTTAAATAGCAGGTTTTACACATCTCCTGGAAAGTATTAGATTTCTGAGGTGCATTCATTCAGCAGATCAAGTTATGACTATAACAAAAAGATACATTTATACATTTACATGGGATGTTTTTCCAACAATGCACTCGTGACAGTTAGCCAGGTACAACAAAGACTACAGCTGTTTTGATTTGCTCAATGCAGCTTGTGTTTGTCACCTCACTCTCTGATTGGCTACATGTCATTCAACAGGCTGCATGCTTGTCTACCCACACACTCTGTGATATCGGGCCAAGACAATCCAACATGCTGGATTTCCGCGATCTGTGATCAGAGCTGTCCTGACGTCCTTCTGAGCAGACAGGAGTGCTTTTAACACACAACAGGAATATCTGAGAATATTATCTCTAGAACCTTTAGGTGAACTTCATATTGGATGCGGTTGCAGCTGTGGTGCGGTCATTGCACCACAACCGCAAGAATTGACCCCACACCGGCTGCTGTTTGTTACCGAACGTCTCCGGTACTTTTCTCCCACGTGAGCAACAAATCTCGGTGCTTCGCGTGAGTTCACTCAATAACAAGTAAACGTATTAACAGAAGTTGAAGAACAAAACTCGTCTTCTCGTACTTTTGTTGAGAATTATTTATTCACTTGGCTTGTTCCACAATGGATAAGCACACTTTATATAGTTTAATGTTCTGCTTAATTAGGTCTTATGTTATTTCTTTGTCTTTTAAATATCCAAATCTTGTTAACTTTAGCAATGTAGCTAAATATACCAGATGCACCTCACCAACTAGCGTCTCACTTCCTGTCTGGTGCATGAAATTTCTTTAACTTGATGAAAATTTGCTTGTGGCGTCCGGAAAAAATTTGACTTGTTGAGAAAAGTTAACTTTGCTCCGCAACCACACCAGAGCCAGTGTGCAGGCTCCTATTAGACTCAATGTTTTATCATCCTTGGGGAATTCGCACCACAACAGCATCCAGTGTGAAGTAGCCTCTACGGCAGGAGTCACCAACCTGGTGCCCCCAGGAACTATACAAGGTGCCCACAGACCTTTTCTCCAAATAGCACAAGTCTATAATAAAATAAAATATAAAAAGCTGCTGCCATCTTTTTATAATCACATATGCATTAATATAGATTTAAAAACAACCATTTTCTTTAAAATATGTTTATTATTCATGAAATAAGTTTAACTCTGATCTATTCTAGTTTAAAGAAAAAATATTTTATCAACCTGGTAGCCCGTTACATGGCTCAATATCCATGAAGTAGCCCTCGGCTTCACAAAGGTTAGTGACCCCTGCTCTACGGTAATCAAGGGCGACATTAAGACTCTCGGAAGAGGAGAATTGGAGCAAAAATCTCCTATATTATCCTGCAGTGTAAAGCAGGCTTACATTAAAGTAATAATATGCAGTTTTGCTTGTTTTGGGCTCCCTCTGGTGTCCGTTTTAAATCACTGCATTACACAAGTTAGCATATTGTTTCAGCTTCTAAACGCCTAAATCTACCTGTTGAAATGTCTCCTCAGCCTTCATAGCTTTCTACAGGAGCGGTTATTTACTCCTTCAAAGAAATCAGCTGTGTTCAAGCAGGGAGAGATGGGAAAATCAGGAATCATGAGCTAAAAACACTCCAGAGCTAGCATAACAGCTAGCCACTTTGGGTTAGCCTAACCCTCGTGAGACACGTGACTTCCTGGGTACCGTGACGGCGACGGAGATCTTGCAATCGTGGTATTCTGGATCTAACCACCAGATGGGGCTAAGTGACTTTTCATTAACTCTGTAAAGAGTCATATTAGCACAGACTGGCTCAAGGAGAAGATTTAAAAATATGAAACAGTTGCATATTATCACTTTAAAGCAGAACTGCTTGACACGGGTTGAGCTTTCAGGTCAGTCTCATGGTGGCAGATACACAATTCAAGTCATAAAAAACCAGCTAATTCACATGATTTTTTTAAATTAAAGAACTGATTATTTTAAAATCTGAGTAATTAAAGTAAATGAAATTGTAAGAAGAGAAGTAGAAAACTCCAAACCCACTCATCTCTTTCCTGTTGAACATAAAGCAGGAGACTGACATTGGTTTTAGGTCACAAACCCTGCAGCAATAGGATTTTGCTCATTCATGCCACAGCTGCTATTTTCGGGCTTTGAAGCGCTCATATTGGTGCTTTATTGTATTTCAGATACATGCGAGCTGTTTGATGTGGCGGAACCGTACACCTGCAGTGTTCGCCCGCTCTCATTTCACATTTACACAGAAATGTTATTATGATTGTGAGCTGAATGAGACGTTGAACAAAAAACACAAAGTTCAAACGTGTAAAGGGAAGTCACAATGAGTGAGTGCGCCGACTCCGAGCGTTATCTGTCATGCTAGGTGGGTATGTTGAGTGTCAGCCTATCAGTCTGACTGTCTGAATATTTTCCTGTCCATCTGCATCAGAGCACTTCACGACTCAAAAAGAATTTACCTGCTTGTCTGCTTAATCTACTTCAATCTGTCAGCCTGTCAGCTCATCTGCCATTTTAAAGACTTTCCATCCAGTTTGTTGATCTGTCAGGGTGTGTGTGTGTGTGTGTGTGTGTGTGTGTGTCTGCCTATCAGCTTGTCAACTTCAATATGTTTTTGAAATGGAGTATGCTGAAAGCAATGTCACTTTTTTCTTTCTCTCTTTATTCCACCCCAGAAACTTTAATATTATAGTACCCCCCTCTCCCTTACCGTTTTTACTTCCACCATGTCGTTACGACTCTTTTCGCCCGTCGTCCCCTTCCAGCCTCTGTGTCACTTTACCACCCCCCCATTCTTCAATGTCTCCCAACTGTCACTGATCTTATAAATAGCAACACCCTGGTTGGTGGCCATTTGCTGTCACAATCAGAATATTGCCAAGAGTGCTTCCTGTGCACTGGCCCAGTGGTGTGCAAGGTAACCTTCAGCTTAATTGGTCTACCAGATGTTCTTCTTATGACAAACATATGTAAAAAATGTATAAATAATCCAATGGTTTTAATGTTTGCAAATGATAAACCCCACAGATTTATCATGACGTCTTAATATTGTTGGGCTCAATGTTAATTTCCATCCACTGCTTATTGAAGGTTGGAAGCGGCCAATCCGGTCTAGCTCCTCCTGGGTGATCCCAAAGAATTCCCAGCCAGGCTAGAGAGCTAGATCTGCATCTGTCTGAGGGTTTCCTTCCAGTAGGACGAGAGGGAGGCGACCACGTGGAATCCTCATCAGATTCCCAAACTATCCAGGCTGCTTCATTCAATCCCAATCTTGTCAATGTATTTGTCAAGGTCAATTTATTTTTAAAGCACTTTCCAAGCAACAAAGATGCAGCAAAGTACAGCAGAGAGTCAAGCATTGTGACCAGAAGTATATATTGAGAATTCCATCATCAGACTTATTTCTTAGACACTCGGGCAAAGAGAGAGATAGAGCTGTGAACTCATTGTTACCCGGGGAGTTGGGACAGTTTGTACTGTCACTGTGGAGGAATTTTGTCCCACTCTTCTTTACAGAATGGTTCCTATTCAGCCACATTGGAGGGTTTTCCAACATTCCTGTTTAAAGGCGGGTGTGCACGGTCCTACCTTTACAGGTTTGTATGACGCACATGCACTCTGACAGCCGACGATGCGGAAACTCGAAATTCATTGACTTAAAAAATGTGCTGGTCAGTGTGAATTCATAGGGGTCATCAGGGGTGTGGCTGGTGGAGCTGAACTCAGCTTTCCAAATATTGTGATGACTGCATCATTCTGCCGCTTTGACCAGAAGCCTGCCGCCCTCTGCTGGTTTGGTCGTGTAATGACTCCCCCAAAAAACTAGGTCGCAATTGTAAGACGACCCCCCCTTTTCACGTTTTTTTCAATGAAAAAAAAAACTCGTCTTATATTCGGGTCAATATTGTATTTACATTTTTTGTTTTTTTACAATTAATTCCTGATTTATCTAAAGGGACAATTACTTCTTCCCATTGGTTCATGTTGGTTCAGATAGCTTGGCTCCTTTCATAAACAAAATAAACTGCATTTTATATTTACTCAGTTTATCTGTTTGATGATCTGAAACATTTGAGTGTGACGAGTCAGCAAAAAGATAAAAAACAAATGTCAACAGAGAAAACTAAAACAATAAAAACAAACACTATTCCACATCACTATCTGACAGAAGCTCTTGTCTGTGAGATCCTCAGTTCCCACCTCTGGGAGGTGTTTTCCTCACATACTGAGGGATGTTGGAGACATGTTCAGGACCTCCATTGCAGACGTAGCTTCTAAAAGCTGTGGCCAGAAGGTCTTTGGTGCTAGTCACGCATCAACTAGAGGCTCTATTAGTGGACACCCGAGGTGATAAAAGCTGTTAGGCTGAAGGAGGCCTTCAGGGCTCGTTTGTCCCAGAGGATCCCAGATGCAGATGACAGGTCCCCTACAGCCAGAGGACCTGTAGCCTCAGTGCTACATGAGGGGAATTCTGAATGTCCATGAAAACAGGTCATGATGGGAAAGGCTTAAAAGGATGATTTGGTCATTTTGAAGCAGCAGTTCATTAGTTATTTATCTACAGAAAGGACCATACCTACTGGTGACATCACTCAAAGCTACCAGAGCCACTAGAAACAGGAAACAGTCCTCTGACCTGAAGCATTGATCATACTGATGCAAAACACTACATTATCTGCTTGTAAACCTCCACAGTATTGCGTGAGACCATTCGTTTTGTTGTTTTAACTGATCAACGTCCTAATCACTATGCTACTGTATGTGCTGCAGCAGCAGCACCAACACAAAAGACCTTCATGACATGGACGGAGGTGACGTGCCCCCATCAACACCCAGCTTAGTGGGTGTCCCCACCAATAATTCAATCCAAGGATCCTAGGAAATAGCGCTGCATCCGCACCAATACTACGTGCAGCCCAGCGGACCAGGTGCTGCTGTGTGGACCTGTGTCCAGGGGAAGGAGGTGTGTCGGGGTTAGCCTGGCGTCAGCCCTTCTGGGATGCACTCTGCGGTCCATGCTCCCATCCAGACCCCCTCCCTCTGAATAAAGGCCCACGCCAAACCGCTCGGGCGGACTGCACCTGCTCTGGGTCTGGATGTGGGATGTGGACCGGGTTGAACGGGAATGTTTCTGGTAATGCTAAGTTTGGACTGGTCTGAACCGATTCTGTTTTGATGCATCAAGAGCAAATCTACACCATTCCCTTCGACTCTCAGTTATTTATGTTGTCGAGTTTCACAGCCACAAACCTGCCATAACCTTTATATGGTTGGAGTATTCACAGAATCAGGACCCTCTCAGATCATTACTCCACCTTTAGAGGCTCTTCTCCTGTTTTATATTTAGTTTGAGCTTCAGAAAAGAGAAAGTATTGAAGGATGGAGGCAGAACTGTGTTCTATATCTAGAGGTCTGGGGTCTTTTATAACATTTACTGTATATGTTTATGTTAAAGCAGCACACCTGAAGATATAATCTCCTCCTTCTTTGTTGCTTCTATAAAAAGCCAGAACTATTACAGTTTATCTCCAGATCTTCTCTCTCTCGTTTTTCCTCCTCTGGCTGCTGTGCCAACTCTCCCAAACTCTGAAAAGTTCCTTTCTGGCTATTTTGACTTTCTCAAAGAATCCCCCCTGGAAGCTCTCCTCTTTGGTCTTGTCCTCCTCATTCATATTTCAGGATCTCACAAGAACAAGTCCATCAAAATAAATCAAAAACAGAAAACAAAGTTAGATATCTAGTAACTTAAAGCCAATCATTATTCATGAGTGTTTTAGATTAAATCTGAGAAAATGTTGATTTTAATGTATGCACACGGAGGAATTCTGCTTTTGAATTTGCTCTGCTGCTTGTATTTCTGCAGCTTCATCATGCATTCCCCCCCCCCTCTTTATCAGCGTACTTAATCATGGGTTAAAGCTCTTTCAGTTGCACTGACCTAGCAACAAAAATAAGTTTTATTAATTCTGGTTTCATAAAAATCTCATTTATAAACTCGCTGTGTTCGATTCACAGCTCTGGGCGTTTTCTTAGGAAGTGTTGATCAAATGATTCTGTCTGTTCCCAGCGCAAGATTAAAGATTTAGTCTCTGGTATTTTGATGCTCCAAAGAAGTCAACGCTTATATAATCCAACATCTTCCTAATGAAGTCAAATACAAACGAGATCTAGGAGTGTTTCAGTGGCTTTGATGGAGCCAAACAGGATTACCGTCACACCGTTTGTTACCTCGGAGTTTGGACACGCCTGATGGTGATAAGGACGGCGACCTCCTGCCTGGCTAGTTGTGTGACTCTCAGTAAATTCACGCTACGAAGCAGATTAATAACAGCCGGATTCATCTAAAGCTCTCGTCACGCTTTAATGCGTTATCTCTTCGTAATGACGTAAGACAAAGCAACATGCTTCCGTCTTTGATCATAACATTTCCGCACAAAAAAACCTGCAAAGGCTTTGATTGTTAGAAGAAGAATTTGGGTTGTTAAATCTCTTATCGTTTTCTAATGAGATGAATTAAAGTGAGCAGCTACAGGACATTCTGGTGGGGGAGGGGATCACAGGTTTAAAACATGCATGTTTGTGCTGAAAGTGGAGGGAAATGCTTTTGATAATCTTTCAATATTTCCTCTCTGTTCACTTAACCTCACGCTGATCATTTCCACTGGATGCTAATAACTATTCAAGCATCTGATACACAGACTGCATACTAATCCTGCAGGTGCATGAAGCGCTCTACGGTGAGGGGAAAGGGAGGGAGGCAGCAAGAAATCCTGCTCAGACTAAACACAGTCAGTCACAGCCATGACTCAACAAACTTCCCTCACAGATTATTAACCGCCTTACTGGATGAGCGACACACTTAGTGGAAACAGCAAAACGGTGCCAAAGCTACGACTGACAGGAGCAGATATGTCTGCAAAAATATGTGTCATAATGTGTTTGTACCTACATCGCAGGCGTAGTCAATTTGTTTTATCCCGAAAACACCAAATATTGTTCATGTGGGAAACATCATATGTGACAGAGATGAAACCAAGGAATTGTTTTGCAAATCAAAACACAAAAGTAAGTTAAATAGAAGTATGGTCATTGAGTTTATATCATGGTTTCCTGTCTGTCTTGTCTGGTTAGTTCATGTCTGTTTAGTTTTCCAGGTTCCTGCCCTCGCCCCTCCCTCACCTGTTAATTAGTCATTGTTCTCACCTGCCTCTGTATATAAGCCCTTCTGTGTCATGTCTCCCTGTCGGTTCATCTGTTTTGTCTGCTCGGTTTTGTCAAGTCCTGTTCATTAGTCTAGTACGTCAAGTCTGGTTTTATGTTCTTTTAGTTCAGTCCTTTAATAAACTTCATCATTTTTTTGGATTGTACCTCCATCTCCTGCTTACCAGCACCTTGGGTCCTTCTGCCTGCTCTCTGCCACGATCATGACAGTTCAGTAGTTTAATAGTTGAACGTTTTTCCATTCAAGTCTGAAGTATATTCCATTTCTGAATCTTTGAATTTTGAGTCATAAACAAATCTATTGACCAAACTTATGACAGAGTAACAGGAAACATTTGACAGAAATTGTGAATTCTTCCAAACGACGTATTTATGCGACAGAATAAACAACCAACACAACTGAACATGTTTTTTCCAGTAAAATTTTTTTTTATTGTTCAGCCTAACAGTCAACAGGTCCAAGTCCAAGTCAAGTGTTAAAGTCTGAGTCAAATAGAAAGTGTTTTGTGATTTCTTTCATTTGAGATTAAAAGCATCAAAATATGATTCAAGTCCAAGTCATGTGAGTCAAGTCCACACCTCTGAGCTCTGATATGAACAAATTGCAAAAAAAAAAAAAGTATTGTACAGCATTAAAAACATGTCTAAAATCATTCTGTTTGGATTTACTGTGAAACTCCATCATGTTATATAACTATTGTGGAAAAGATGTAGAAAAGACGACCTCACCGGTCGTCCAAACCAGCGGTCCCCATCTTCCTTTGCGCCACTGACCGGTTTCGTACCGAGCAAACACAAACAGCTTTATTGCTGGCTGGACACAGGAGGCATGAGGCTGGGGATACAACACAAGGAACCAACAGGGAGGGACTGAACTAAACAGCATGTAAAGAGGGAGCTAATCAAGGAGACGAGATACACCTGGAGGGGATTAGTGCAGGGCACAGGAGGAGGAACAAAGGCACGAACTGGACACAAGGGGGCAGAATATGACAAAAAGGGAGCGCTTGTCTTGATGCAGATTATGTCCTGGCCACTCAGTGGGTTTATATTTTGGACAAATAATCTCTAAAACAAAACAAGTACATTGAATCCATTCATATGCAAAACTCCGTTTTTAAAACATTCCCTTCTTCGTGTGATAAATACGTTTGGACACCAGTTCAAAGTCTGTGTGCTCAAACACAACAAAACGACTAAAGTGTACCGGTAACTTCTCACACCACACGGATAAAACTGTTAGCTGTTATAAAATAAAACCAGGATGAAGAACTCAAAATGATGTCTCTGGACAAAACTGGGAATTTGAACCACAACAACCGAAAAAACACGTGTATAGATTAGAACAGAGAGACAATATGACACCAAAGGCATCAGCAGTGTTGCCACAGTTACTTTGAAAAAGTAATCCGACTACTGATTACTGATTACTCCCTTAAAAAGTAACTTAGTTACTTTACAGACTACTTGACTTTAAAAGTAACTAAGTTAGATTACTAGTTACTTTTTTAGTTACTTTATTAGTGACATTCAGCTGCCGATGACTCCTCCCCTGCCTCGACATTAAAATAACCTCCAGTTTGACTAAAACACAGAAGTGAATTTTAACAGAAAGTCAACAAAATGGATCTCCTGATATTAAAGTTGAACTTCCAAACTATTTCCTGAAAAAAATACTTGGTTTTATGAAATATAAATTAAAGACAGTCTTTCTTGACCTGACATTTAACACTTTTATGGCAAAACTACCTTTTATAAAATAACTTGTTTATTACTGTAACTATTAAATTACTTTTAACATGTTTTATTAACATCAGAACATTTGAATGAACATTAGAACAAACCTTAATGATATCATCTTTATCTGACACTAACTCTAAATCCTGACTGTATTTATTCCAGATAGAAATCGATCATATCTCTCCTCCATAGTTGTTTGTGTTGCTGCAGCTGATTTTTACAGGATTTACCTGAAATCCAGGTCAGCCCTAACCCTACCTGACCCTCTTTTCTAAATATACTTTTTGGAAAAAATTTTGTTTGACAACTAAATCTCATCTTTTAGAAAGATTTATTTAATTATTTTAACAAATAAAAAAAAATTGAATTTAAAGTAAAGTAAAATTCACAACTATGACTAAAATTAATAATCTAGCTCCTGTCATCAGCTGTTCTTTAGACTCACCTGTTAGTTCCTTAAAACCGGAGGCTTTTAGGACCATGAGGAGCTAACATCAGCTC
>SSNR01000225.1:144624-169516 GCA_006937965.1 Callopanchax toddi | reverse complement strand
CCGACTGCTGCGTTTGTCTAAGGATGCATCAAAACGTCTCTTTAGTTGCTGGTGAAGGTTCTCAGTCATCCAGGTCATGATGATAATCCAACAAAGGGCTGGCGCTGCTTCATTCCAGCTGTTTGGAGCTTCGGCTACATTCAGGCTGCTAGTGCCAGTCTGTCAGACAGACAGTCAGCTGTTCCTGCTCGTCGGTTCTCCGTTTGTTCTCAGTCTCACACTCCTTAACAAAGTCTAGACCCCGAAGATAAAACAAAGCTGTTGTATCAGAGGAGTTTACAAAAATAATGCCCGGATATTCAGGTAAATACGCTAAGGTATCACAGGTCATGTGACCCCTCCTCCAACTGGAGCGACTCCTCAGCTGTGCACGTGTTGAAAACGTGACTCCACCTCATGCTGGGAACGCGACACAACGCCGCTCACAGAGATGCAGGAAGAAAATAAATATTTTAAGGAAACGGACAAAGATAGTAACGCAAAGTAACGCACAGTGGCTCGAAAAAAATAACTTTAATCAGATTACTGGATTGGAAATAGTAGCACGTTAGATTACTCGTTATTGAAAAATGACGTCATTTTAGAGTAACGCGTTACAAAGTAGTGCGTTACTGGCAACACCGGGCATCAGAGACCCACAGAGAGACATTACTGACTGAGATGTTATGATATGTACAGCATGGTGAATAATGTGATGATCAAAAACATATAAACATGCCCAGACATTTTTCTAGCTTACAGCTATGCTACATATTCATAGATCCATGATGATGTGGCTTGCTGACAGGGTTTTCCACAAGACTGTAATAAAGGAGCTTCTCTAGACAAAACTAAGCTCTTGACATTTAGTCTGCAAAGGTCAGTAATCATGTCTGCTTTGACACGATGTGCTCATTCATGAGGCGTTAAAAGACAAAAACACTAACGTGTTCATGTTGGTTTGGTGTAAGATTTGGATCAGGAGATCTGGTGCACAAAGACCAGAGAAAAGAGTGGACGGGGGAACACAGTGGTGTGAGGACGTCTCTGCCCCCTTCCTGCATGGTGTCATACTTTTTGTATATCGATACTTAAACATAAACTTAATGTTTCAGATCAAACACATTTAAATATCAAGACAAAATGCAGCTTTAAAAGATGATTTCATTTATTAATGGAAACAAGCTATCCAAACCAACCTGGCTCTGTGCGAAAAAGTAATTTCCCTCTTTGTTAAATCATGAAATAATTGTGAATAATCACATGATTTGGAAAGCTGAGTTCTGTTCAGACCCAGACCTGAAATGACTCCCCTCTCGATCTCAAAAAGCAACACATCACATCATGTTCTAAAGACATTCAAGAATGAAAGAACCCAGAACAACATCTGAAGAACTGCAGGTAAGGTCAGAGGTCATGGTTCAACAATAAGAAAGAGACGGGACAAAAATGTCCTCCATGACAGCATTTCACGACCAAAACCTCTCCTGACAATAAAGAACACAAAGGACCGTCTCATATTTGCAAAAATAAATTCGGTGCCCTCGGAGGATTCTGGGAAATCAACTGTAGACTAAAGACAAGACAAAAGTGGAACTTGCTGGAAGTTGTGAAAGTTAAACTAACTGTATTTCAGATAAACAGTCAGACATGGTGGTGGTAGTGTGATGGTCTTAATGTAATCTGAAATATTTAAAAGCACACTATGCAGTTTTGGTTTGTTTTTAGCACCCCCTAGTGTCCATTTTAACTCACTGCAGTAAAACCGTTAGCCCCATAGTTTCTGCTCAGAAAGCCCTAAATCTCCCTGTTAAATGTCTCCTCAGCCTTCACTGCTTTCTACTGGAGCGGTTCATCACTCAGTCAAAGAAATCAGCTGTTCAAGCAGGGAGAGATGGGAAAAATCAGGAATCAGGAGCTAAAAACACTCCGGAGCTAGCATAACAGCTAGCCACATTGGGTTAGCCTAACCCTCTGAGATACGTGACTTTGTGAGACTTCAGGACACCGGACCAGAGACTCAGAAGTTACAGACGTGGTATTCTGGATCCAAGCAGCAGATGGAGCTGAGGGACTTTTATTAACCTGTAAAGAGTCACATACTGGATCAAGAAAATGATTTAAAAATATGAAAAAGTTCCATAGTGTGCCTTTAAGTGAGACAAAACGAATAGGAAATCCCAAACACGGTAAAACCGAGCTAAATAAGATCCCTCACTCTTAGACTGATGTCTCAAATATTCTGCCGGAATCAACATTAAAAATAACAAACGAGGAGACCAATTCATTCATTTTACCATCACTAGGTTCAATCAACAATTACAGAGTAGCTGATAAAAAAGAAAACAGTACAGCAGGGAAAGATTTACTTTGTAAAAAATAAAATATATGACAGATCAAGAAAAAGACATAATAGCTAAAAATTATAGGTCAATTTACATCCAGACTGAGAAACCTGAATCAACCCCACGTCCTCGTTAAAGCATGGAACCTTGAGGAGTATTGTATTTGTTTTTCCATTTACTCCAAGAGCGTCATAAATGAATGGTTGCTGTGTCTATAATATGTAATTGTAGAGACTGTTGTCAGTGGTAAACAAAGACTGAATGGAGCACTGTGTGATTGTACCGTCCTTAAAAGATGAAATGGAGACTTTTTTCTACTTCTTTTGATTTTGCATCAGTGTTCTGTCATTTATTCCATGTTTTTAGACTCATTTGGATTTCAAATAATAATTTCAGAGACGTTGAGTCGTGACAGCTGGATGATGATGTTACTGCTAACAGCTAGGCATGTTCTTTGAGTGTTTAGGTAATAGTTCAGTGCTAATGTTTTAAAAGTTGTGGTTTTATTCTGTAATTGATCATTAGATGATCAGTAGGTAGGGTGACCAAACGTTCTATAGAGCAAATGACCTCCATGTCATTGAGAGTGACTTTCTGCCTGCGCTGTGATTTTTGCCTTGATGCTAACCTTCATAGAATTTCTTACCTGGGGACTCCCACACGTTGTAGTCCTTTGGATCACAGTCTGAACATTAAAATGGCCACATTTTGTTGTGCTCTGCAGCTTTAACAATATGTTTCGCTGAACAAGTCAGAATACAAACAACGAGGAAATCTAAAAAACTGGGTTCCAATCGACCACCTGTTAAAGTAGGACAAAACACCCTGAAACATTATTGAGATTTAAATGTAAATTTGAGTAAAGACACAAAGCTGTACATTGAAGCGAGAACATTTTCATAAAACGGTGTCAATATGTTTTTGAACTAGATGATGAATTGAATTTCATAGTAGAAAAGTGAAACAGGAATATGTTTTAAGTCATTGCCATAATTTTAAAACCAGACTTTTTTTAAAGCACTAAATAATTAATTGCAGCAAAAAAGTTTATATTTTTTGATATGCAGCAGCAAGATAAAAGCTACATGAATCAGTAAATGTCGTTACCTGGAAAAACATTTCTGAGATGTAGGGGCGGCTCTAGGGGGGCCGGGTGGGCCACACTGACACCAAGCTTGGCCCCCCTTGTGACCCCCCTGCTAAGTGCAGAATCTCAGGTATTAGAAACAAATGTCCCTGAAATGAGAACCAAGAGATCAAAGTATTTTTGCAAAATAGTTTTATTTTGAAACTTTTGAAGTTATTGTTTCCAAAGAAACTAACTGAACTGCTGTTATTATATTGCTGTAATTATACACTAAAATAAATAAACATATAAAATTAAAAACTCTAATGTTGGTCTAGAACCGCCACTGCTGAGGTGTATTTTATTTAAAATTCAGTCAAATGTTTCGTGGAGGCGGGACTTAAAACTTATACCACAACCTGCCACTAGGGGGAGTTGCCAGTTTTATTTTTATCTCACTTTTCACGTTATATTTTGGTGTCTATCTATTATATATATGCTGATAAGACTTTACACGTTTTGTGCTACTGCATATTCAAGCAAACAATTACAAAAAATAATCTAATCTCCTGCATTTTTATGCTTTTAAAGCCTCCTGGGAAAAAGTAGTTGAAGCAATTTGGTTTGTATTTAATTCAACTGAGAAAATGTAATAATAATGGAATACATTCTCAGCCATCTTAATATTTAATGTCCATTATTATTGACCTAAAACAACGACTCATGGACAACAGGCAATACAAATATAAGTCCGTGTGTGTGTGTGTGTGTGTGTGTGTGTGTCTGTGTGTCTGTGTGTGTGTGTGTGTGTGTGTGTGTGTGTGTGTGTGTGTGTGTGTGTGTGTGTGTGTGTGTGTGTGTGTGTGTGTGTGTGCGTACCTGTATTCCTCCTGAGTGAAGATGGGAATAACAGACGGCTGCAGGACTGTGATTTCAACCATCGTATTGTTCTCCCTCACAGGGTCCCCGTGATCATAGGCCACCACCACCAGCTTTATAAAACACAGAACATACATAGAATCTAACAACTGCTGCTCCCGTTTGCACTTTGACATCATAGACACGTACCGTATTTGCCCGCATATAAGACGAGGTTTTTTTCATTGAAAATAATTTGAAAAAGGGGGGTCGTCTTATTATCGCGCCCTAGTTTTTCCGGCGGAGGGCGCAGGCTTTTTGGTCAAAGCGGCAGGAAGCAGCTCAGACCGCGAGCGGTTCCAGAGGTCCGGGCCTGGCCTAGTTCAGAGTTACAGGTTTACTAGTAACTAGTAACTAACAGGTTTACTAGTACTGAGGATTAAAAGGTCCAGACCCAGCAGGTGTTTTCAGCAGCAGACTGTACAGGTGAGGGCTCGTGTCGCTCGCTCGATTCACACGCATTCTCCCTCAGAACCTCATCCGTCTCACCATTCTTTATGTGCACCAGACACACACACCTACACACACACACATACAGCGGGTTTGTATGTGTGTCTGCGCAATAATTGTGCAACAGTGGGTTTGTGTGTGTGTGTGTCTGCACGATCATGGCGCAAAAGCGGGTTTGTGTGTGTGTACGATCATGGCGCAACAGTGGGTTTGTGTGTGTGTGTGTGTCTGCACGATCATGGCGCAAAAGCGGGTTTGTGTGTGTGTGTGTGTCTGCACGATCATGGCGCAAAAGCGGGTTTGTGTGTGTGTCTGCATGATCATGGCACAGCAGCCGGTTTGTGTGTCTGTTCGTTCATGGTGCAGCTGTGTGTGTGTCTGTGCATTTTGCCGCAGCAGCGTGTGTGTGTAAACAAGCTTCCCCTACATGAAAACTCCATCTCAGCTCCACAACTGGATGTGAAGTTCATCAGTGTCTGATGATGGCGAAGCTGCACAATCTGACCGTGAAAGCTCCTGTCAGCAAAGCTGCGTTCGGGCAGAGAGATCAGTACAGTGGACTGGTGGACTAGTTGTGTGCACCACTGTTAATAAGCAAATATTAAAGCAGTCTGTCATTATTAGTAGCATTAGTTAAATTATTTTCTCAAAATTTCAATAAAAATAGTTTCTTTAAAAAGTGAATTTAGTCTTTTTTTCTGAAGATTAGTCTTGAAAAGGGGGGGTCGTCTTATAATCAGGGTCGTCCTATATTCGTGCAAATACGGTACTTTAAAATCTGCATAAAGAGAGAAAAACTGAATAAAAGGACATAAAATAAGCAAAAAGCACATTATTTGCATGGGACCTGGTAAACAGAACAAATGTGTTCCCTTTAGTGTGATTAGGGTTTTTTCTACTGGCTAAGGCTTCAATGAATTGGTGCTAACTCCTGTTAACCAGACCCAAAGGAATTCTAATGAGAAACAACCTTATACATAAACACGCTGAAATATAATATCTAACTAAAGTGCTACAAATATCACCCTCCCTTTGGTGTTTTCACTAAACTGATGCAACCTAGGAACTCCTAAATACATATCTATCTGAGAATTTCTAATTTTGGATCACAAGGGGTTAAAAGCAATGGTCAGTTATTGCTTTTCTGTCAAAATACCATTTGACATAGTTTGTTTCAGACATAATCTAAAAGCGGTGCACAGTCGGGTACATTTGGTTTGACTTATTTGGAGCAAACAAGGTAAAATGAGTCCCCTGAGCAACATCTTCACAGGAGGCTGAAGTCCTTGTTGTGTTAATTAAAGCCCAATCAAAAGATGAAATTAGCACGGCTCAAACGCCCATGGAGGCGTGCAGCTGAGGACAGAGCGTTTTGATACTAATAAGCTGCTGCAGTGAGCTCTGCACAGTGAACAGGGAGTTGGCTGATTGCTCTGTGTGGGGAAAAAAAACCCATTAATGTACACAAATCCTGCAGGTAGGCAGGTAAAATCTCTACGTGATTGTGAAATAATGTTTAATGACCCAGTTAATCCCCCTCAAAAAACCCAGAATGCAAAATCAAAGCAAACCAGAGAGATAAATACTGGACTATAATAACGTCTGAATCACAGTGCAGCCTCGGGTTTACAGTAAGAGCAGATCGATGAGTTATGAGCCATAGTTTATTAAAAAGATTCTCAACCACATGGTGGAATCTAATGCGAGACGAGTTCACTGAGTCAGACGTCCATCACACGTGAGACAAAAACAACATTCACACTCCGATCGAGAGCCAGTTTAGAAACACCAAACAACCTGCATGCTTCTGACCTTAGATCATTACACTATAAAGGGCTTCCTGTTTACAAGATCCCCAGCAGATTGTATTCCCCTTTAACTACATACAGTACAGTAAGTAGACCCTCTCCCCTGACTCAGAACAGGCGTCCACCCTTTTAAAGCCACACTCAGTAGCCAGGTAAACAACGTAGCTTTTAACGTTTTTTTAAGCCTCTTAACAACGTTCCAACATAGTATAGCCATAAATATATTGTGGAGATTTAAAAAATTAATTAATTGGGATGCTGCCCCCGCGACCCGGACCCGGATAAGCGGAAGAAGACGAGACGAGATTAAAAAACCCCGAAAGAAATCAATAAAGTAGTTGTCCCGCAGTTCTCTAAAAACTTCAGCCAATCCTATCATTCGGACCGAACGACAGGATTGGACAATCCAGCTGTCTGTCTGCTGCATTTCCTCACTGCTTGGAATTGCATTAATCCGCCCGGACACATTTTCCGTCTGAACATCCCGGAAGTGAAAGGAGGACAGAATTAGCCGGTGGTCAGTGCTTTCACTTTAAGATAAAAATACCAGAGTCCCCCCAAAAACACCTTTTCAGCTAGCAGAGAACTAAAAACGTTTGGAGGTGAAAAGAGGAAAAGCTGGGGGAACGTTTCTACGGCTGGAGTTAGACTCTGCTTTGTTATCGTCGCAAAACGGAGTCCCATGTCCGCGGGAGGCTGGCGTACCGATTATACCCGACGGGAGGGGTGAGCGCTCCGAGTCGTGTTTCTGTAAACTAGCTAGGAGACCTAGCTTGTTTACCTGGCTACTGAGTATGGATTAACAATTGAGGTCTCAGATTAGGAGGTGCTGGTCCTCATCCCAGCTGCTTCACACTCAACTGCAAACCTCCCAGCAAGAGCTGAAGGTCAGAACTCAAAAAAGAAGCACATCATCTGCATGAAGCAGAGGTGAGACCCTCCTACCAAATTCAACACTCCACCCTTATTCAGCCCAGACCTGCACTCCTTCGGTACAGGAGCTGGATGAGTGCTGGGGGATAGTTTGGTCATTTTGAAGTGGTGTTTTATCAGTTATTCATCTAGAAGAAGGGTCACACCCACTCATCGCTCAAAACAACCAGAGATTCCAGAAACAGGAAGTAGTCCTCTGACCAATGCTTGTGGCTGGTCAGACTGGAAGATGCTGCTGCAGATCAATAAAAACCAGATGCTATTTTTATGGTATTTAAAACAACTCTTGGTCAACAAAGTCATACTGATAACCTACAACGGTCTATTACCTGTTTGTAAACCTCCACAGATTTGACAACAGACTGTTTAGTTTGAGCTGTTTACGTTGCTGCAGCGGTACGTTCAGTAGGAATTCAGATGTAGGTCTGAAATGGTCTTGTGCAAAATGGAAGAGGTTTACAAACAGGTAATATAATGTTCTGATGCATCATTACGTGGACTGGTTGGGCAAATCCCCATCCGGCTTCCAGCCCCTAGCAAGAATAAAGAGCTGCTCCACAGTTTCATGGACAGAACAAATATTAGTGTGTTTTAGCTAAATACTGTGTCTAAGATACCACTGGATGGATTTTAATGAAACTCTCAAAGAAAGTCTTAGTTTATACTATGGCATGAAAGGTGGTGAGCAATATGCCGTTATACATATAGACCGCTGTTATTCAGTTGGCTGTAATTCACCATTTTAGCCACTAGATGCCACCAGACCCTAAACAGTGGGTCTTTAAGGCAGTAACCACATGGGGGAAAGGTATTTCTTTTTATTATCATATACTGATTTATTAAAACAAACCAGAGGACAAATGGTTAAATAATAAGCTGTCCCTCAAGGACCAGTTCAGGTCTAAACCACCTTCCGTGCAGGTACTTACACTAAACCTGAGGTTGGGTTCCTCATTGAGGTTGACTCTGGTAACCACCTGTCCCGTCACTTCTTCTACATCAAATATACTGGCCGAGTATGGATGGTTCTCCTGGTCCACCTTGTATCGAACCAGACCTGCTGGGGTACCCTGTGGAGACAAAGACATCAATAAAAACACACGGAGGTTTCAGAATTAGGGGAATGCTTTGCTACAGGATGAAAAGTCTTTTTTGTGCCTTTGTGGAAAACTGACATTTTTCTGGATATTTTGCTCAGCAACCTCAAAGTAAAATATTAATGAATGTTTAGCAACTTTGACAGTTTTTATTATCTGAAGAACCAAATTGTCACACGGTGTCTCGAAACACACACACACATATATACTGTAAAGTCTTCAAAAACATGAAGTTCACATTCTAATAGTCATGAATTAACCTCTTGAATGTTGCTGGAAATGAGCAGCTAGCAGTAAGAGTAACTTAACAAAACGTCAGGAAGTAGAATAAATAAATTACACATTGTTTGTGTGAATACAGTCATTTCTCAGCAGGATTTAAAGAGCACGAGTCTCAGGAGGGAGGAAAAACAACAAACTGCTGTTCTGAGGAGAAAATGTTTAAATCTTTGTCTGAGCGGCAGCTTGGAGAAGTGTGTGTGATTTAAGGTGTGTAGCAGTTTGAACATGTACTTCTACTGAAACGCCAGACAGGATGCAGCAACCACAACGACGTTGATGGAGAAGATGAAATTGCCTTCATTCTTTGTTGTTGCCACCACCGAGCACTTTGTGTGATTGGTATGTGTTTTAAAATCATTACAAATGTTGCTTAGAAAGTTATGGACAAGTCTGAAGAAGTGTTACCCAGAGGATCTACCATGCCAAAATTAGAAGTGCTTCATATTTGTCAAAGTACTTTAAACTCCTGAATCCAAGTTTGGTTTTTGTTTTTTCACTTTGTGAAGCTATATCATCTCAGAGTGCTCTATAAGGATAAGTACACATTTCAATAGCAGAATAAATACTGTATCAATCATGATTTGGAAATCCACATTAGGAAATTGCCTTGTTGTGCTTGTTAGGATAAAGTCAGCAAAACTTTTAAATAAACTGTAAAGAGCAAATTAATAAAATGTAATTTAATATACTGTAAACTTAATTTAACATAAAATAACTTAACCCTAAATTAACTTAAGACATAAATTGCCTTAACACTAACCAAACTTAGATTAACTTAACCATAACTTAATTTAACTTATGTAAATTAACTCAACCCTAACTTGACCCGACCTGACTTAACCCTAAATTAACTTAACGCAACATGACATAAATTCACTTTACACTAACATAACTTTACTTTACTTAAATTAACCCTAACCTAACTTGACTTAACTTGACTTAAAGCAGCTCTCTGGAGGATTTTCCTCTGTATCAAAGTTTTCTAAATGTTCTAAATGATATTTCAGGTCTAAACTATGATCTATGGGTTGAGTTCCACAACATCTGTCATTCTGATGAAGACCCTCCTTCCTCCTAGAGACCCCTTTGCATTTTTTCTTGCCGCCGACATTTTTCAGCCAATGAAATTCAAATGTCTGCATTCTCTCAACATGCACGCGCATCGACCAAACCTGTACCAGTAGGGGGCGCTGTCGTACAGGACGCTCCGTGTGTTTCTCTGCCGTCTCAGCCGTTCACTGAGGACTCACAGCTCATTTCTACTAAAAACCTACCCATTCTCCAGCTAAAGACGGGTTTATTTTAATTTTTAAACCTTTCACCTCACAGAATGGCAAGGCTTGACAGGGTTACGCGTTTATTTTGGTCAGAAAGTTCATCCAGGGCCGAGTCAAGTTCAGCTTCAGAGTCCAGCAGCAGCTCTCTGCTAACAGAGCTAATATCAGAAGCAGCAGGGACAGAGAGGGCTCTTCAGACCCTCGTAGTGTTGTTGGAATAAGATTGTGAACTGTGAGTGATTAAACCCTACACATTGAGCGGTACAGTTCATGCCCGAAGTATATGCGCAGTGTGCACGCGCGCACACGCGACCGGACGCGCGTGTCGAGATGTTTTGAGGAGGAGCCTTTGGACGCTAGATTCAAAAACTGCTCTCCTGATGAAATCCTCCGGAGTGCCGCTTTAACATAAATTAACCCTAACCTAACTTTACTTAACTTTACTTAACTTAAATTAACCCTAACCTAACCTAACGACTTAACTTTACTTAACTTAAATTAACCTTAACCTAACCTAACGACTTAACTTTACTTAACTTAAATTAACCTTAACCTAACCTAACGACTTAACTTTACTTAACTTAAATTAACCCTAACCTAACTTGACTTAACTTTACTTAACTTAAATTAACCCTAACTTTACTTTACTTTACTTAACTTAAATTAACCCTAACTTAACTTAACTTTACTTAACTTAAATTAACCCTAACCTAACTTGACTTAACTTTACTTAACTTAAATTAACCCTAACCTAACTTGACTTAACTTGACTTAAATTAACCCTAACCTAACTTAACTTAACTTTACTTTACTTAACTTAAATTAACCCTAACTTAACCTTAACTTAACTTAATTTAAATTAATATAACCCAAACTTGACTTAACTTAATTCTGACTTAACCCTAACTTAACTTAACGTAACCCTAACTTAAACTTAACTTAACTTAAAATAACCTTAATTAACTTAACCCTAACTAAACTAAATTAATTTAACCCTAACTTAACTTAATCCTGACTTAACCTTAACATTTTTTGTGCCTGGGTGGCAGATAAATGGACTGATTCTTCTTTAAACTGGTTTAGTTTTACAAACATTACTTTAAAAGTATATATTTTTACAAACAATATATAAGAATTTTAAAAATCGTCAACATAATTTTAATACATTTGAGCATCTTAGTTCACCTTAATGTCAGTAAGAAGTTGGAAAGTTCTTATAAACGTGGTTCTATCATGACTCCTCTTTCTGTGGGACTTACTGACTGACTGACTTTTTGTGCAGACTTTAGACATTTTTATTTACGCAAGCTTGATTAACTTTTGGGTTTTCTGGGATATTAAGCTGGTAGGATGAAAAACAAACACACAAAGCCTTAAAATGTAAAGGCAGGACACCTGATATCTGACTGACGGTTCCACCTGCAGTGGACCAGATGCTTCCTGTAAACAGGATCAACAATTCTTGATAAAACTGGCCACATAAGTTAAAATTGGCACAAAAAACAGTTGCACAGCAAACAATGCAATCAATCATTTCTTTGCATAAAGTGTCTAGAAGCTGACTGCAGACATTTAGACTTGAATGAGAAGGCACAGCTGCATTAACAAGGGCTGCAATCCAGTTCTGCAGCTGTACATGCATGTAAAGTAACAATTCTTAAATGCAGAATGTTCTCTAAATGGAATGCAGCCTTCATTAACTCATCTGTGTTTTCCTTCCTGCTTTCCACATTGTGTTTTTCTGTTAGATTTAGAGCAAAGCTTTTGTTTCAGAATGATTAAAAATACTAAAACGGACCTGTAATCCCTTAAAACGAAATGTTATCTAAAACGTTAATCTGTGTGTGTCTTCAGGACAGGGACTGACGTTACATGTCTTTCTGTTCTTTATTCAGTTACTTTCTCAGGGATAAAAGTGACTTTTACCCCATGTTAAATTCCACAACTCTTAAAGGTATAAAAAGCAATAATTTAACTCTTAAGCATAAAAGCCCAAATAACCAGGAATTTAAGGCAAGTCAAAGGATATTTCCAGCTAAGGCTCACAATGGTTAAACAGCAGGAACAGAATAAACTCAAGTCAGACGAGTGCATTTTTAGTTTACTAAAACACTGTGAGCAGAACTGCTTGTTCCACTTAAAGTTTCCATAAAAAATAAAAACCCTGAAGTGATTCAGCAACTCTAACAAACATATTCTTTATAATATTTATGCTTTAGAGGTAAAATTTGAACCTGGTGAGAATAAACAACGTTTACACTCACAAATAATATACCGTATGCATATTTCTGGGTCCCAGAGAGGTCATTTAGAGCCTAGTTGGAGCCTTTGGAGTACTTTTATAACACAACCTGGAGAATATCACATTGTTTTGTTTTGTTTTTTTTAACATTTTGATGCTCCTACCTGCAGTCAGAATCAATTCAACTGATGAAAGAGGACAGCGAGCACATAATCCAAAGGAAGCGGAGCTTTTTAAAAGAGGCTTGTGGCAAAACATGGCTGCTGGAGAGGATAGCGAATGTGAAAAATCAGTTTAGAGCCTCTTGGGCAGTAATGCAAAATAAAGATACTTTTGTGTTTGGCCCCGTTTTCATAAATATTTATCTGGTTGGGTGAACTTGGAGAATGTATCAGGTGGCTGCTTTCAGTGTTCAATAAAAATGAGGGCTATTTTTCACACAGCCACTGAAGTGCAGATCTCCGTCTAAACAAAAGGTTTGTGAGGCCGATCTCTCATGATGCACTTAAAGCCCCGATTGAGTCTGCCGCCACTGTTTATCTGGCGTTTTACTGCTAATAGCTCAGCAAGCCTTTATTTTACAAGTCAAATAAGCCGGAGCTTATTAAATAAAAGGGTTTGGATTCAATTCACACACCCACAGACTGGAGCTGGGCAGCGTTATCTGGCATCGCTCTGTTGAAAAAGAGGAAATAGTTTGATAGGATATCAGCAGCTGGGTAAGCTCACCGCAGGGTCGGAGTCATTGGCCATCACTGTGGTTACGATGGTTCCCTTGACGGCGTTGGGGGCGACCATGCCTCTGTACACAGACTTGCTGAATACCGGAGAGAAGTCGTTCATGTCCTGGAAAGAAAATTCAAGCCAGACAACACGGATTCAGCAGCTTCAACACATTTATGATCCTAATCTGGGCCTTAAATGTCTTCGTTCAGCCCACAGACTCAGTGCTGCAGATGCTTCGTAAATTTGGGAACATCTGGTCTGCAGAATGCGGCAAAACATTACACATCGTAATCACCCTGGTGAAACAACACCAGTATAGAGATAAGGATTTTATCGACTAATCAGTCGTTTTATGGCCACCGATGGAACAAAGACATCTAGGACTCAGTTATGTTTACTAATGTGAGGTTTACTGCTGTAGGTAGGAGTCACTCCCAACACCAACAGGTCATGTGAGATCTTTGTGTAAATCTTTGACATTAAGTCATCCTCAAGATAGGGATCAGCAGATCACTACTGCACTAGCTCAGTTGGGAGAGTGGCCGGTCTGGTAACCAGAGGGTCACCGGTTCAATCCCCAGCTCTGGCTGGGTTAGATTGTCGTTGTGTCCTTGGGCAAGACACTTCACCCACCTGCCTGTGTGAATGTGAGTGTGACTGTGTGTGAATGTTGGTGGTGGTCAGAAGGGCCGATGGTCAGAATGGCAGCCTCTCTTCTGTCAGTCTGCCCCAGGGCAGCTGTGGCTACAGACGTCTGTCGTAGTTTACCACCACCGGTGAGAATGACTGTGTGAATGAATGATGCAACTCTGTAAAGCGTCTTTGAATGACCTGAAAAGCGTTATATAAAACTGATGCACGAACAATCCAGTCCAGCTCCTCACTTTGGGTTGTGGATAGACAAACCAGACACTGCTGTCCGTCCCCCTTTATTGTCCCTGTGCCACCCATAATGGTTCCCATTTCCTGTCAGAAGCTTGACTTGACAACTACTATGGTATCAATACTTTTTTAAATATCGCAATATCACTGTGCTGATACAAAATACTTTTTGTCTTTAGGAATAGGCAACAAGCCTGGGTGAATCTCGAATGGTCTTCCATGTCACATGGTTACGGCAGCCTATCAGACATATTGTTGTAGTGATAGTGTTGTAAAGAATGCAGGTGTCGTATTGTACGCGTCTCAGCTGTGAGATGCAACCAATCAACTTGTTGGTCTTCATAGGACCACTCTCTAGTTTTCTATTTCATCATGGCTCGTTTATCTATTTCTTCCTATTTTATTTAGTCATTTATCTATTTTATTTTAAATCCTTTAGGAATTTCTTTCAAGTATTTATCTCTGTTCGTCTTCTTCCGCTTATCCGGGTCCGGGTCTCAGGGGCAGCATCCCAACTAGGGAGTCCCAGACCGTCCTCTCCCCGGCCACCTCCACCAGCTCAAGGCGTTCCCAGGCCAGGTTGAAGATGTATTTTCTCCAACGTGTCCTGGATCGACCCGGGGGCGTCCTACCGGCAGGACATGCCTGAAACACCTCCCCAAGGAGGCGTCCAGGAGGCGTCCAAACCACCTCAACTGGCTTCTCTCGATATGGAGGATCAGTGGCTCTACTCTAAGCCTATCCCAGATGTCTGAGCTCCTCCTATCCCTAGGGCTAATCCCGGCCACCCTGCAGAGGAAACTCATTTCAGCCGCTTGTATCCGCAATCGTGTTCTTTCGATCATCACCCAAAGCTCATGACTATAGGTGAGGACTGGGATGTAGATCGATCAAGTTTTCAATTTTATTCATCTTTTATAATGCAGTCGCAATAAACTTGCAAATGAACCCTGTGCAGTCAAGAGGCAAAATATCTGTATCAATGGAAAAGTTCCAGAAACTATCAGTATCAAACCCAAAGGGAAGTGTTGGTATCACCCATCCCTACCTCGAGAACAGCAGGATGAATTTTAATGAAACTCTCAGGAAGTCTTCATCAGACACACATCTACAACTAGGTGCTCCAATTCAAAATGGCCGTCACAGCTAAAACTCAAAAACGGCTTTACCAGATCGCACATAATACTCTCAGGATTGAACCAAAACGGCTTCAATTCCATGGTTTTTCATCATCACATGATTTTAATTTAAAACTCGATATGAATCCCCTCACAGAATCTATTCCTTTAATTAGAGTCGTGCTTTTCTTTGCTCCGCATTTGGAAAACTATCAATTTGTCTCTAAGGTACAAGAGAGTAGAGTGAAGGTTGTGAAAACCCGCGGGGCTGTAATAACAGCAGAAAGCATCAGGGAGTGAGAACGTCTCGGCTCCACCACGCAGGGGTTCTGGGTTCCCTACAGGCTGGGTCGGTGGAAGGGTTTTACATTTGAGACTTTGGTTTTTGTTACGTGGCATAAAAATAACATGACATGACTTGGAATAATTACTCATTTAAACTCATATTTAGCGTCAGATGTTGGCCTAAATAAGTAGGTAAATGTGTAGGTACGCATTGTGATTGGCAGAAAAGGATCAGATGCTCTGAATAATCCATTTGGGAGAGAATAACAAAAAGCAGCAGCAGCACAGCGAGGAGCTCCAGCACATAAATATCAAAGTGAGTTCTTTATTTCCACCGAGGTTTCTATCACAACGAACTGACCTGGTGTTCAAGTCCAGACCAACACCTGCTAGTCTGAGGTAAGTGACCTGTGATTGTCACATTACAAACGGACACACACACACACACACACACACCGGTGGGTCAGCTGGAGGGCGGAGTCATCTTTCACTTTTCACATGTGGTGAGTTCCAGTGTCTCTGGTGACCAGAGTACTTAGGGTTTGTTGTTGTCTATACTGTATGTCCAGGGTGAATTTAATTTATGTTCAAGACATTTGAACCAATTGTCCCCACATGACATCCATACGGGTAAAAGTGACCACATTCCAGCCATTTTAACATTTGTTTAATTTGATTAGTGAGTCCAGATGTTAATCTGATGAAGACTTTCAATAAAAATCCATCTGTGGTTCTTGATATGTTTTGCTAAAAGTGACAGAATTTGCTGACTTGAGGGCAGAGTGTATGTTTTGAGGAAGACTCTCATCTTCTAACCCACCAAATGTTAGGTGAATGTTTGTAAATTGACTGAGTTTTAGCCATTTATGTTCTATTAATGGTGGGCAACATAAAGATCTTGGAACATTATTTGATTCAATGCATCAGACATGGGTGTAGGTTTGGCATGGATGGAGGTGACGTGTCGCCACCAAAACCCAGCGATCACTGAATCGTTCCCACCAATCATTCGATCTAAGGGTGCAGAAATAACGCTGCATCCTACCAACAACACATGCAGCCCAGCGGACCAGGTGATGTGCTGCGGTGTGCAGATGGACCTGTGTCCAGGTAAGGAGGCGTACGCGTCTGGATCGAGCGGCGTGAGCGCCGAGTCGCCTACACCGATGGGACCAGCTCTGGGTCTGGATGTGGACCGGACTGGAGTGGCCATCGAGCATTTTCCCGGTGATGGTAACGGGCCGGTCCGGACCAGGAACAGCGTTACAGGACGGACCGCCTTTATCTGCACTTCCTGTTTCAGTGCACACTCGACCCCACCACCCAGTCACGATCAATGTCGAGATCAGATCCACGTCATCGGCATCAGGTGTAATTTCATCTCATTCTTTATCCTCCCAAAAACTGAAGGATCTGGAAGTAGTGCAGATATTTGAGCTCAACCATTTGTTCTGTTCTGCAGAACATCTGAGGCGGCATCCCGCTCTTTTATACATCACATTGTTTCCAAATGTAAAACATGTTTAGACTGAGCTTAGACTCCAGTTTTTCTTCCTCTTAGACGAGTTTCTGTAAACAGAAGTCACCCTGGAGACTGAAAAACTTGATTGCGTATGTTTTTTGACTTAATACCGCTCATGCATTTCATTTTCTCTCCTTGGTTTAATGCACACACTCTATTTGTTTTCCAAAAAATATGGATGCATCTGATTGTTGTTACTGTGTGACAGACAGGCCTCTGCAGCACCAAGGACTCAAAACGCCAAGGCTTTTGTTTCATTTATTACTGGATATCTCTGTATGTACCAACATGTTAAGTAGGTGTTTGCAGACAGTAGGTTTAGTTTTATCTATGAGAGGGAGCACTTGAAGGAAATTGCATTTTGTAGACAGTTTTAAACCAAAAAACACTCTTTTTATATCCAAATCCAGCTGGAATTAGAAGCTTCAGAACTTTTTTGGCTTTAAATTCTCCTGAGCCGACACCTGTCACATGTTTTTGTGTCTAGTCCAATAGAATGACAGGTAGAGCTGTGTATAAGTATGTATATACAGTAAAACATGAAAGTTCCTGCCATAATACATTTTACACACTAAATGAACAAATCAATGCTTTCAGGTGTTTCTCTCCTGCAGCGCTTGTCCAGACTGGGGGTTGTAAATGCACACGCCGACTTTCTTTTCTGTTTTTATGCCTGAACACATGTGAGAGACACTCACCATGATTCTGACAGTAACAGCAGCCAGTCCAGGAGGCATGGTTCCCTGTGTGCCTGAAGCCTCCACGGTGAACGTGTACGTGTGCTGGGACTCATTCAGAGCTTCGTAGTCCAGAACCTTGAGAACTGACAGCTCACCCGTCACGGGGTCAACGTGGAACAGCTGCAGTATCTCAGAGTCCAGACCTTCAGCTCTGATTCCATATGTCAGGTTGGAGATGAGGTCAGCGTCTGTTGCCTTCAGGACAAAAAAAAAGACTTACTGCTGTGTCATTTTTCTCGCTACGTTAAATTTTTCATATTTGCAACCCTTTTTTTTATTTTATGATGTCAGTGTTGAGTTAAAATGCCTGTGGTTGCAACCCTTAATGTCCAACCGGTGGTTCAGATTGTATTTTTTCTTCTTCTCTAGCTCTTTAAATGGGCTGCTTGAGGGAAACCTGCCATTTTCAATTTTGCATCCTTCAACTCACCAGGTCATTTGGACCTTTAGACGTCCGTGCTGCTGCCCGGAATGGAGAATGAAACTAATTTGGTCAATTCAAAGAAAATATCAGTGAGTGACAATAAGTAACATTATTATGAGTCTCATAGAAGGGATTTATGACTCCGAGGGCTCGTACGGAGTCAGAACATTCATCTTAGGTTGTCCTGTTTTGAATATAAAGCAGCTGAAATACCATTGTTATTAAAAATCCATGAGAGGAATTACTGGAGTGGGTTGGTGCGTGTGTAAAATACCAAACTACAAAATGTGGTCAGAGATTAACAGAAGTAAAAATATATTCATGAAGGTTTTTTCACATTAATTGTGTTTCATATCCTGTATTTTAAAGGGGAGCTGCAGCCCAACTGAAAGGAGATTCTTCAATAAATAAGTCAGTGATTAAAACATGTCAGTGCTTTTTAGGAAACTTTGCTTTTTGAAAAATGGTGAAACTGAATTGTTTTTCAGTTGAAAAATGGATGGATTTTTAAAAATCCATCTCACCAAGGTTGGTTCACGAAGGTAACGGGTCCAGAAGAGAGACTCAGACATCCGTCGCCCTAGCAACACTCTGCAGCTCCTCTTTGGAGGTCCCAAGGTGTCCAGAGAGGATATTTAATCCTGGATCTTTTCAGTGGGGTTTGCCTGGAAAACCTTGAGAAGAAGGCAACCAGAACCACCTCAGCTGACCTCACTCACTCTGGAGAGTAGAGTGGCCGGTCTGGTAACCGGAGGGTCGCCGGTTCCATCCCAGCTCCGGCTGGGTTACATAGTCGTTGTGTCCTTGGGCAAGACACTTCACCCACCTTGCCTGCTGGTGAGGAGAAACCATAGGCGCCAGACTGTTTGTGGTAACTCCAACCTCTGACAGGGCAGCCGTCTGTCTACAGGGATCTGTTAGAGAGCGTTTATATTTCTGTTCAGTGTCGTTTAAATGCGACCGCTCTCTGACTCCAGTGGGAGTGTTGTAGCTGTTTCTTTGCTCCGATTATTGAATCAACTCTTCAACATGTCCTCAAGTTCTTCAGGAGCCTGTCAATCACCCGTTGGTACAAACCAGGTGTGCTGATTGGCTCAGGTGAACATAGGAAACATGCAGGTAGTGGATCCTTGAGGACCAGGACTGAATAGCCCTGGTCTTCGGTTCAGAAGCAACGTAAGGTGGACACCACCTGCAGTGTTTACAGAAGTAAACAGAGTGTGGATGCTACATGTTAGCATGTCTGTATCAATGAATGCTTTTGTTCAACTGAAACTGACACAAAACAGAGACCAAGTGAAGCTTTTTCCATCCACTGATTACAGGTGATCCTTCCTCCTCCTCCACCACAGACATGTGAACTCTGTCTCGTGTTAATGACGTAAAGTCGCATAAAATGTGACTCACTAACTCAGACTGACCAAACTGGACTTCAGTTTGCAGTGTGAATGTGGCAGATAGCCCTCAAATGTGATCATGGCACCCCAAATTCATGCAGCATCCCCTAAAAAAGACCTCAGGAGTTCCCAATCCCACCTTTAACTGGAGGATGACTGTATTCTTTGGAGTGTTCTCTGGCAGGTTGACGCTGTAGGACTGTTGGGAGAAGACAGGACTGTTGTCGTCCACGTCCAGGACGCTGATAGAGAGCGTCAGAATGGATCTCCGAGGGTCCATCCCACCATCTGACGCTTCGACGGTGAGAAAGTAGTGACCTTTAACCTTCATTAACACAGAGATCCACCAGGATTGGTAACACAGAAGCTGTAAACATTTATAATGAATTTAATAAACATTTGTCGAACAGATTCCTTCTGACCTCTCTGTCCAGAGGCGCTGAAGTCCATATGCTCCCACTGGCGTTGATGGAAAACAGGGACTGGTAGTTGACGAGGCGATAGTGAACCTGACCGCTGGCTCCCAGATCTGGATCCGTCGCCTGAAACCAGACAAAATGAACAATGAATTAATACTAACAAAGAGTTGAGTCAGCAGTTTTGAAGAGCTCACAGATTTTCTAACTGCCTGTGAGGGAAGTCATCCCTTCAATTAAAGACGAGCAGCCACAGAACGTGGAGCAGGAATGACCATAAAGGTGGTTCTAAGCTCAAGTGTTTAAAGGTTTTTATTTTTTCTCTCCCTGCTAAACGACTAATGAGCCGTCTGACCACAGGACGCACTCACTTCTTCCAAGGCCGTTTTCAAGGTGGAAGAAGAAAGTCAGTTTATCTTTTTCTACTCAGAATAGCAAAGGGAGTAACGATGAGCTGATTTTTAAAAAGACCTATTATTTCCACTACAGTTTGAAAAGAAAGGTGGGAAAAACCGGACCCGAAGCTAAAGTTTCCATTATCATGTCATTTATTTTTGCACTTCCACTTAGAACAACATTGTTTCCTCTGAAACAGGTAAAACCACGTAAAGAATTATTTTTTATAAAAAGCTCTCAACAGTTCTAAGAGTTGCAACTTGAATCAATTCCATTTTAAAGAGGAACATAAAACTAGAATCCTAACATTAATAGTTTAGTCATTAAAGCAATATTTCACATATTTTAAAGTGTTTTTATTTGTAGAAACAGAGATCAGCTCTGAGTGAACAGACAACAGTGTGGCCAAAAACAAAATGATAAAAACAACTACAATCTCAGAAGTCTAAGACCAATTCATGCAAGTATGTTCATAAACTTCACATAAATGTCATGTTTAATGGGGTAAAGTAAGACCTATTATGAAAGTGCTACATAGCTAGCTCTGTGACTAATTTCTTCTGCAAAGAACCCCAAAGAATTCTATGTAAAACCTCGGTGTGGTCCGGGAGCACGGGCTGTAGCGTTCCTACCGGAGCGAGAGACTAGCGCTGGTCAATTCAGACGCTAGACGCCTTCTTCCCCTGGACACAGCACTTTGGTATTATTGGTAGGGATGCAGCACTCTTTCTGCACCCTTGGATCGAGTTACAGTACGCACACCACCTCTGTCCGTGACAAATCTACGCCCATGCAACCAGCTACAACAGGTATTAACTATTCATGACTGTTTTGCATACATTTTAAAATATCTAACCTATCAATCTAAACACCACCTAATGCCACAGGAGGGGCTGGCATCAATAAACCCATCTTTATCAATGCAAAGAGGAAAAAGAGCAAAGAATCATTTTTACAAAAAAATCCAGAGTGTTTGGTGATTACATCTGTACTGATATGCTAATTAGCCATATGCTAATTTCAGCTTTAGGTCACTTTGCACTTTGATTACTTTTGGTGGGTACAAAAATACCACATCAGCAGCACAACAATTTGGACATCGGGGCGTCCTTGATGACATGAATCCAAACATGTCATGTGATTTTTATCCCAGTGCGTTGAAACAAGTCCCTCCATCCTAACTGGGTTTGGATCCTGATCCTGTTCTCTTCTCATCCTCCTGTTGTGATGACACACTCACATGCAGTCTAGAAAACCGAATTATGGCCTTAAATCGACTTACTGTGAGTCGTTTTTTTTCAACTGCATGTAAACACGTTAGTCCGGCTGAAGTGGAACTGGATCTAATGGAGCTAAAGCTTCCAGATAATACGGTCGTAGCTCGACTTCCTCCTCCATGTAAACAGCTTAGTCGAGCTAATGCCGTCTGGGCGCTCCTCCTCCGGGAGTGACGACACCGCGGAAGTGGGAATACAAACAAATCAGTAGCGGTAAAAGACGATAGCAGCAAAAACAAACGGACAGCTTGTCAGCGCTGGGTACACGAAGACGCCCGATCTAATTCATGACCGATAGAAGCGTTTAGAACAAGAGTTTTTAAACGCTAAGAAAACAACCGGCAGAACTCCGACAGGAAAGGGCGCATGTCGCCCCCTATCGTAGCGGAGTGGAGCGAACTTCATTTAAGAGTTCGGTTTTCTAACAGACATGTAAACTAGGATAAAGACTCCCAGTTTATTTACATAAGATCGACCTAGATGTGCATGTAAACGCACTGAATGTGATGCTTGCTTTTTGTCTTTGCAGGTATTTATTGAATCCACTTTTCCATCTACCAGCTTTAATGTTCCCAAGCTGCAACAACTAAATAAGTACATTGAAACTGCTACATTTATGTTTAAATTTGAACTATTACATGTAGATGCCAATTTACACACATTTACACTTAATTTTATAAATGTAGTTTTGATTCTAAATATATAGTTAACTCTAAATGTATAAAGGTAAATATGTAGCTTTTTATATTTAAATTGGATTCTATAATATTCTTCTATTAGTTGTTTGATTAATTGGTTGAATTTGAATACGTCACTATCAATTTTTACAGTGATCTGGAGCTAAAAAGCTACATTTTTATTGATTACTTTACCATCCCCATTTTTCTTATGATAAAAACCTAATGTAGTTTTGAGAGATATGAAAAAAAAGTGTTTCTTTGGTGCTCCTTTTGTTTTAAGTGTATTTTTTTAAGCACAGCAATAAATGAAAATCGTTGCACGCAATCTTGACTTAAAGTTGCATCAAGCTAACAGAACATTCAAGGTTTCATCTGAACCTTTTATGTCCAATCACACAGAACTTAACATCTGGTCTCTGCTTCTCGTGTATGGCCTCTCATTTCCACTACTGCATTTCTTTTTCCTTATGGAGTTAGTTATTTTAGACCAAACTTTCTCAAAGTTAATGAGGCAGTGATTTCAATATTAAGTAGAAAAATGGTCTCTTTTTCCCTGTGTTGCATTTCTTTTATCTGACTATCCTTCTGTAACCGTTCTGCAGTCAAACCCTGACTTCTTCTGCACATCATCTCTTTCAACTAGTAAAATAAAGTAGTGAGAAAGTGACAAATTGCTAGCCGGTGTTCTTTTCACCCCATCTGAATGTACATCCTGTGCAATCAGCATTCTGACAGCATTAAAATAGATGAGACCAGAGCAGGAGAAGCATGTGCAGGGCTACATGAGGGGATGCTCACCACGTCATTTCATGATGTGTAAGTTCCCGTAAAGAAAAGAAATGTCATCTGGGACTTGGTGGCAAGAGTTAAAAAATTGATTTTAACAGTAGAAAAAAGAGAGAGCATGCTTTGTGCATGTGTGTGTGTGTGTGTGTGTGTGTGTGTGTGTGTGTGTGTGTGTGTGTGTGTGTGTGTGTGTGTGTTAGTGAGGACTGATGTGTGTTTAAAGGTACTGGCCAGTACCATCTAAAACAATAACTTGATTTCAGTTTTTTATTTTGATGAGATAAATCACCAGCTAACTGGTACGCTAACACCGTTAGCCATGCTAGCTCGCAGACAGGAAAAGACGTTATTCAGGAAAAGCTATCGTTACATTTTTCTGGAAATGCAGCAGAAAGAGTGCTAAGTTGTCTTCTCTCAGAATAGCATATCTACGTATTGTAAGCCGTTGCTGAACACATGTTCAGTGTAGAAACGTCTTCATAGTGTGGTGCTAGATTCGGTGTTATCACTGTTATCTTCTAACGCAAAAATCCTCAGAGAATTGTCAGAGTCAAACTCAGGCTGGGACATGTAGGTCGACCTCGTAGCAACTCTCCGTCCGTCTGATGTGAATTGACCTCATCTGGAATGCAAAATTCTGACCAATTAGAAGGTTTAAGATGCTTCATCTGACTTTGATTTACCTTTAAGGACCTGAGATGTGAGGACACAAATTCCCCAAAAAAGCTGCTTAATAATTGTTATTTTGTCAGTATAATGTTATAATTATTGTTCCTAACACCTTGATAGTGTTATAACGTGATTTTTTACATTCACATCTACTGAGAATTAAAAGAAATGTAACAATATTACAGAAAAACATTATAAACAGAGGTCCACATAACTTCTTTCACCAAAGGGAGAACCTGGCACTAACGTCTGGTTCGCACCACCTCTCTGTGAGTTCGTCTCCGCGGTGATCAAAAAGCTAATTTTGGTGTAAATTTCAGACTGTCTAAGGATGCAGAGGGCTAGTTCAAAAGGAGTGAACAAAGTAATATTAATGTCTGTCTCTGCTGCAAAACTGTGAGTGAAATTTGCTCTAAGAGAGGACAAAACCTATACAGGCAAGTCACAAAAACATACAACACTTTGTAAACGGTAATATTCACCACTGATTGGAGAATTATGTCAACAAAGCATGTCAATTTTAGTCACATAGTGTGAAATGCTGCAAACATTTTGCAAACACATAGGGGACATACGTATTACGAGGAGGAAGATATTGTCGATGCATCATTTAAATTCTTGGCAGTGTTACTAGAATAAATCAGATTTATATCCACTTGTTCACCACAGAGTGCACGAGTTCACGAGGTCATTTTGTCGTGGTGTTTGAAATGCATTTGTAAATTTGTAACTTATTTTGAATTAGTACACTACATTGGTTAAAATAGACCATAATGCATTGCAGCCCTGATTTAGGACTCTTTAGAAATGCTTATAATTTTCCAGATGTCTCAACTGTAAAGTGGCTCCTCTGCTTGAGCAGCAGGATGCTATTAGTGAAATGTGAATGAAATCTAGATTCTAACTGAGTGTAGTTCAGATTTAAGGCAAGTCTAATGGAGCTTTAGCCAACTGGAACGTTGTTATTTAAGGTCACCAGGTACTGGCTGTAACCAGCTCCAGCTAAAGTCTTCAGTAAGTCCTCTCCTCTTTGGGTCTTTCAGCTGATACCATTACACAGCTTCAAAAAATGAAAGGAACACATTAAAAACATCAAAAATACTGCTGGATATGGGAATGGGTAATGTGTCACATCATTTGATGAAAATGATCAACCTACGGGGGGGGGGGGGGGGGG
>SSNR01000225.1:134112-144614 GCA_006937965.1 Callopanchax toddi | reverse complement strand
GGGGGGGGGGGGGGGGGGGGGGGGCTTCATTTGAAGTCACCAAGAAATGTAAATAGAACAACTGATGCAGCAGACTAGTTCAATTAGCCGAGGCGTCCTCAACATGGATCTCAGTAGTTTGAGTCTCTCCTCCCAGATCCTGACCAGAGCATCTCTGAGCTTCTGGACAGTTTGAGGAGCAACCTGGTGGCATGAGTAGAACCTAAACATGACGTCCCAGAGACGTTCTGTTGGATTCAGGACAGACGTGCGTGGAGCTAATTCAATGCTAGCTATGCCTGTATTCTCTTGCCACATGAAGAAGGACATGTCCACGAACCAGTAGGAACCCAGGACCCTCTGCACCAATAAAGGTTCTAGCAACATATCTAAGGATGTCATCCTGATACCTAATGGCAGGCTGGATGATGTCATTGTTTATTCTGTACAGATCTGTGTATCCTTCCATTGATCTGCCTCCCCAGACCAACACCGACCCACCACCAGACCCATCATTCTGAACAATGTTGCAGCAGTTCACCATCAGGGGAACACTCGAGGATGTCAGGCTCTCAGATTAGTCTGTTTCTAATGATTTTGTCATCATTGCCTCTTTGTTGCACTGGTTAATTTTATTCAACAGCTGGCACCCTCTCATACTTTACAGACCGGATCAGCACCTCAGACGTTTAGTCCTTTAGGTATTTGTGGAGCAACGTCTTTGTCCAGGATGTTCTAACCAAGCCAGGTCTCAGCTAAAACTAACGCATCAACATCAGCTGATCCTACCTAAATATGTAGAAAGTTCTTCTTTTGAGGCCAGATTGCAGATGGTTACAAACAAGACCTTGTTTTAAACTCAGATGTTGCCTCGTGTCCTGGATTCAATGACATCTGGTAACAATAAGAATATGAACGACCTTAAACCTGTTAGGGGGGAAATCAGAATGTCTTGGAGAGCCAGAACACCGGCGGGCAACTCGACACAACTAGTCTCTGAGCTGACATCATCAGACAAACTGTCCAATATAGTCAATTTAAGCTAAAAAGCCCAATTGAAAAGACATTCTATCACCAAACTGATGAATGTAACACTTCATATTCATAACCTCCTCTTTGCTTTGATGTTGTCACTACTTGTTGCTGTGACCCATTTCACTCATTTTCATTCATTCAACTTTTAATGCATCTCACAAAGTGATTATTAGAATTAGTGGAAATGAGACTCCCGTCTGTGCAGCGCTCTGAGAGAGAAGCCGTCTCACTCGGATTTATATTCAGTGATTCATCGCTATCTGGGGGCGAAACTGTGTGAGAAATTTAATGGAGCATCCAGCTTTTGGCTTTATCTCCGATTGTTTAGAGAAGGAAGACAGCTGACACATGAACAATCACAGTGACAGGAAGTTCAATAAAAAAAGAAAGAAGAGGAGATGTGGGAGGGGAAAAATGGAGTTGATGGCAACTGTGCATTTATCAGAGACGTGATGTTTGTCCGTTAGAGCGTTCACATTTAAATTCATGAAGTGAATGGAGCTCAGACATTCTGCATGTTGGAAAATGTGCTTTTTCTAGAAGAGAGCTGCATGGGGGAAGACTCTGCAACCAATCTGTTCAAATCAAACTATATTCAGTTAGTTTATAACTTTAAAAATCAGTCATCAGCAACCAGTAGACATTCTGATCAGATAGAGATTTATAGATTAAGCAATTGCATAAATATCCACTCCCTTCAGGTCAGCCTTTAGTAGATGCTCGTCTGTGTGTTCAGGTCTCTACGAAGCTCTGTCAGGTCGTCAGGGATCGGGTGTGAACAGAAGTCCTGCCACCAGTTCTTCATCAGACTGAGGTCGAGGCTTTGGCTCCAGAACACCCACCTTCAAATGATGTCAATAGAACTGAATAGAAATCACTTTTCACTTTGACTTCAAAGAGTTGTTTTGGTTAAAGAAACCAAATTATGTTGCACATGGTTGATTTATAAAAAAGCAATAAAAGGGTAAAACACACAAGGGGTGAATACTTTTATATACACTGTAAGAATCTCAAACAAGGAACATTTTATAAAAATACCAGAACTCTGGGATCAACCAGCAAACGAAGGACGTTATCTCAGAGTCACTTTTCATACTGTACATATATCTGCTGCTACAAAAGCTGAACCACATTTAAAAGCTGTCAGCAGCAGAAAATATGCAGAAATACAAAATAGATAACTGGACAGGAAGTTGTTTTCCTGAAATGGGAAGAATAAATAAAAGGCGTATTTGATGCGTAAAAAGGAGACACCATTTTCTTATTGTAAAGTTTTCAGAGCACTGCATGTCAGAGATAAGATTATAAATAGAAAGTTGCAATAATCTCTTCTTGTCAAACATGAGGATTACTTCAGCTTGTAGCGTTAGTTACTTCACCGCAGACATTCAAGTTGATGTATTTGACTTCCTTCTTCATCATCGTTTCTCCCTCTCCTACAGTGTTTCTCACAATGTCCTTTGACTAATTCTAAAGCCAGACAGTTAAAAGCCAGCAGCACAATGGAAGTAACGTCTAACCTGCCTTACGTCTGGGGCTTTTTCAGCACGCCGTTATAAAAAGCTTATATCTCAGCTTGAAGACTGAGATATCCAGTCCATCTACACCATCACCGGCTCCGCCTGTTGTGTTCAGGTGCTAATGCATCTTTTCTTCCAGTTTCATCCCTTTTTTCTCTCCTCTTTTCATCACTTTCTCACCTCCACCTCTAATTTAATCCTGAGATAACTGCAGTCCCTACAGCTGCAACTGAATGACTGTTTCTTTCCCTCCTCTTGTGTCTCTGAGCACATTGTGTTACACTAATAAAAAGCCATTCTAACAGCGCGCACGTCTCGTCCCGACACACACAAGCAGGTTTTTAATAGTGTTAGTGTGTGTTTGTGATATTCTCTACACACACATGAATACAGATTCAATTAGATCCATAACTTTGTTATCATAAATCTTATTTCTAATTGCTTTAGCATTTTGTTTTTGAATATGTATGAGCTGTGGGAGTTTGGAACGACTCAAATGGTCACACGAAAAGGTTATTAGATAATAAACAGGATGAAAAAGAAGAATGAACACATTAATGCTCAGGAATTAAAGCTTGGTTTCCTTTAGGACACTTAAAATAATGGATAAAATGAATCAAAATATCAAAAGAAAGATTAAATCTGCTGCCAGTGGCTCACTATCGTCACCATGGTAACCTCATACCTTTGTCTCTCACTCCCTGACAGGACTCTTTATGTGACAGAACTGTAGGGGAGAATGTTCAGACTTTTACAGGCACTGTGCAAAAACCATAAATTATATTTAAAAAATCCTGAACCATAAGTGGCAGAAAAGTCATGTCATCACACATTTAAAAATTCATGTTCCTACAATGTTTTATGGAGGAGCTATGACACGTTAAAAAGATTTGTCACTTCCAGTTTGAACAAGAAGAGTCGGGGCTGGAATTTAATGGGAGCCAGTTGAGTTTGGGGTGTAAACCATTGAGGTTTTGATTAAAGCTGCACTTGGTAATCTGGAATAATCATTTTTCAGCAGAACATGCTGGAAGTGAGAGGAGAGTCCCAAAAAGAAAAGCACCTTTTCAGCTAGCAGCAAACAAAAACCTTTTGGACGTAGAAAGAGGAAAAACCAGGGTGAGCATTAGCATAGCGTTTCAACGACTGGTGTTGTGCACTTTCTTGTTAATGTGGCAATGAGCGGTCAGAGGTGGGTAGTAACCAGTTACATTTACTCAGTTACATTTACTTGAGTAACTTTTTGGAAAAAATTTACTTTATGAGTAGTTTTACTTCACCGTACTTTTTACTCTTACTTGAGTATTATTTTTGTTAAGTATCACTACTCCTACTTGAGTAAAATCTCTGAATCCTCTACTTACTTCAAGTAACTTTACAGAAAAACAAACATGTTTTAACAAAAATACACCAGACACACAACTATACTTTATTAAGGGAGACCACATGTTTGTGTACCAGCTTTGTTTTCCTACTCTCATTTTCTAACTATCTTTATCTAGCTTGCACAAAAGCTAGCTAGCTAGTTTTATAGTCGCATAGCTAGCTCTACTACGTTTTGGCAACATATTTTAAAAATACTTTGAAAAGTGTTTCTTCTGCTTAAAATTTGCTGTTTCGATATCATGTTATGTATTTGTATCAGTGTTTTTCATTTTTGCCTTTAAGAAACTAGAATTTCCCCCAAACTTTATATTTTTGTCTGTCTGATGACATCATTTTTAAAACTTTTGATGGATGTTACTCAGTACTCAAGTAGACTTTTTAACAAAAACTTTTTTTACTCATACTCAAGTATTTTTTGGGACAGCAACTTTTTACCTTTACTTGAGTAAAAATATGTTGAAGTAGTGTTACTCTTTCTTGAGTACATTTTTTGGGCACTACCTCTGTGAGTGGTCCCATATTCGAGGGGGGCGCGGCCTAAAGATTATACCTGATGGGAGGGGTGAGAGTTCTGGGATTGTGTTTGTGTAAGCTAGCTAGCTATACCTAGCTTGTTTGCAGATTACCGAGTGCAGCTTTAACAAAGACTATAACTAAATTATAGCACCTTTTGTTCACTACAATAACGAGACGCTGACGAGCTAAAAGCTGCTCTTTGGTGACTAAAATGAGATGAGTGAGTTTACGTCGGCTCGGTTAGTGTGTGGAGTTGTAGAACAGTGTTTGGGTAAACTCTTTGCTGTGACATGTAAATCACAAACTCCATCTCCACACACAGCTTTTATTTTGGTAGGGATCAACTCTTTATTAGTTCCAGGGTGATCACTGTGGTAATGTTTTTGTGGCGGCGCGTTCTCTCATCAAATGGATACTTAAAGAATCCTTCTTGGCAGCTTGTGACAACCCTACTGATTGATTCCATATTGTGTCCTGATTTAATCAACTCCACGGTGAGTTGTTGGTTTTGTTTGTTTCTTTTGTTTTACTAAAAATGAGGCGCTATGTTCAACCTGCTGATAAGCTAATGGCTAGGCTAACAAGCTCTATGTCCTGATTATTGATTTTATTCATCAAACAATGTCACTTTTCTTGTTTAATGCCAAAACAGCCTATGGTACTTTTGAATTGATTGATGTGAGTGACTCTAATTTCCAATTGATTGATCTAAATAATACTTTTTTTTAAACTAAAACTAGACTACAACCTTTTTGAGTTTTCCTGGACTAAAACTGGACACAAACTAGCACATATGACTAAAATGTGGCTTAAACATATCAGCATCTAGTCCAAAAGACTAGAACTAAAACTAAAGTGGCTGCCAAGAACAACACTGGTGCACACTCAGCATTCTGAAGGACAACTATGTCCTATAGCTGTCACAGGTCAAAGAGGACAACAGTGCCTATGATTTACAATAGAATAGGAAAGCTCCTTATCGTCCCTCAGTGGGGAAATTCAGGTGCACCAGCAGCAGTTACAGGCAAGTAGAGAAAAAAACAAGTTCACACAAGAACAAAAATATATATGTCAAATAGAAAACTAAAGCAAAAAAGTCATGGCACAAAAAATGTAATATACTAGCATAAATACTAGTAAAACAATGTACAATCATCAAAAGTCATTACCAGATAAAGTCGCAGAACTATCAGACTGAATACTGTGCATAAAAAACTGGTTGTGCATAGGAAACTGTGCAAATATAGCAGGATGTTAACACTTTAGTCAAGTTCAGATAAAATCACAGAACTATCAAACTGGGTTCTTATTATGAGGGATGTGCAATATTTTTGTGCATAAAAAATTGTGCAAATATAGCAGGGATGTACACACTTAAGCAGTCTGTTGGGAGCAGTGATGGTTCTACAGTCTAAGAGCTGCTGGGAGGAAGGATCTACGATAACGCTCCTTTCTGCATCTGGATGCAGCAGCCGGTCGCTAAAGGAGCTCCAGTTCTCCAACAGCATCATGCATGGGATGGGAGACGTTGTCTAACACTGATGTTACTTTTGTCAGAGTTCTTCTGTCTCCTACTGTCTCTAGGGGGCGTCCTAAGACAGAGCTGCTGCTGCTGCTGATGATTTGGTGTACACACTGTAAGAAGTGTAAAGTTTGTTATGTTCAATAAACTAATGTTTGCAAAAGAATTGAAGATTTGACAGCATCACACTCAATCAACTGAACATTCAAAGGGAAACTTAGTAAAAATCACAAAGCCAAAACTGCAACTACGAAAAACAACAAAAAACGATCTAAAGAATACCAGTTCAGCCAACTGAAGTCCAACTTTCATGGACCCGATGTTTCTACTGTGAAGTGAGCTATAGAGCCCTAAATAGGGCTGGGTTTTTTAAACATTGTATTGTGTTTGTGAAAATTGTTATTTTGAATGTCATGTTCATCATGTGATGCGCCCCTACATGAAGTCATGGAACATCGTTCCTAATCAAACCACGTCATTCGATGTACTTTTTGTGGGGTTTTATTTTAACGCTGCAGGAGGAAAAGCTAATTAAACTCATTAATGTGCTAATATCAGTCTAAATGCTTCTATAAATTGGCACCCTAAAGCAAAAATCCTTGTGTAGTTTCTTTATCGTGTTTTCCCTTTAGATGTCTTTCTCATAAATCTTTTACTGATGTTTCAACATAAATTCTTTACAGTGCAATCTGTCGTCGTGTGAACCAAAACATCAGGTTATGTAGTTTAAATGAGCCAACTTTACATTAAACTATGCAGGCAGGTGACAATGAGAAATCTAAACTTTGCATTAATATAAATCTGGACTCAGAAAGCTTTGACGCACAATGACATCATGAAAATGAAAACTTACAAAGTACAAAAAGTAAAGTAGTACTTTATAAGAGATGGGTTTAGAGCCTTGAGGGTTTTTTTTTTTGTACCAGGCAAGTTTTCAGAGTAGAAAAGAGAACTTCTTTATTTTTGACATTCTTAAGAACAGAAAGTAGCTCCTGTCTGTCCAGCGGAGATAAGCTTCCCTTCCTATAAGCATGCCCCCCCTCTCTCCACCCCACCAAAGGCCTTCAGAGCGCCGTCTCTTCCTCACTCTTACCTGAGACGTGTCTACATCTGCTTTGAGTTGCTTGTATGTCCTGTCAGGTATTCTCTCTCCTTCTGCAGCTGTCGCTGACGATGAGTCCACCAGTGTGATGTTTCCCAGCATTAAGTGGGTTCAGCTCTGAACTTTTTGTTTGACTATGCCTTTATCCTCAGGAACGCACCACTTCCTTCCCTTAGAGATGCAGATAAATTAGCTAATACCTTTCAACTATCGCTGCAAGGACTTGAAACTGTCAAAATGTTTATTCCACATTTAACACAAATCAGACTTTTGATTACTGTTGAGTTTAATAGTCTGATTAATTATGTAAATGAAAATGGTGATTGCAGTTGTTTGGATCCCTCCACAGATGTTCAAGAGGATGAAGAACTGGGCTAATAAAGGGCCATTCAGGAAAAACATTAATGTTTTATTCTGTTTTTCTTTCTTAGCTACCCTTGAGTGCTTTTGTCTGTATGTTTGGGTCCTAATCCTCTTAGAGGACCCGTGACCTGCTACTGAGGCGGGCTCTTTCTGATACTGGGCATTATGTTTCACTCAGGAACCTCTTGATATTTCATTGTAACCTGCAGAAATTCAAGGTTTCCTGTGCCAGATGCAAAAAAAAAAAAAAACAGCCCCCCAAAAAACCAAGCCTCCTCCAGTAGTTGGTTTGTTTTCTACTGTAACCATAAAACCAGAGTTATTTTTGCCAAAAAGCCTAAGTTTGAGATCATCAGACCAAATGACATTCTCCTAGGAGCTTTGTGGCTTGTCAATGTGAATTGTGGTGAAATCCGGTCTTGCCTTTTTTCGGTCAATAAAGTCCTCCTGGGTCGTCTTCCTTGGAGTTCATCTTTAAGGGTTTAGGATGGTTCTTGCCTCTTTTCCATTAACCACAGCATCCCAGTTCAACCTGGGCTTGCTCTCCCTCTTACATCCACATCCTGGGATGTTGGCTACACTCCCATGATTCTTGTACTTTTTAATAGTATTAGCAGCTGTGGTCATGGGAATATACTGTATATACGAAGCTGCTTGGAGATCGGACTCGGAGTTTTACTTTAACATTTATAAAGGTTGCTTATGCACAAAACAGGGTCTGAAAATTAGAATCTGGATGAAAATACTGTATTTAAGAGTTATGTCACAGTATGTCCATACAGTACATACAGCTTCAAATTATAGAACAACTGCACTTTTTGTTATAACTTGCAGGTGACAGTGGCTCCCCTCCAAGGTGCTAGCTCCTCACTCAGTTTGCAAAGGGCAGAGGAGGTGCGCTTTATTCAGGTTCATGGTCGTGTGCACATTGAGCGTGCCATTGGCCTCCTCATAAGCAGGTGGAGGTGTTTGGATGTGTCGGGGGGTAGACTGCTGTAACACCCCATAAAGGTGTGCAGAGTAATCATGGTGTATAGTGTCCTGCACAACATCAACTGTAAAATAAACTCCTCTCCCACCTGTCTACACTGTGTTTAAAGGACGACACAGTAGACATGATACATTGATCATTTTTATTATTATCAAGGTTTTTTAATGAGCTTGACATTTCAGCTAACGTCACAGATTGGGTTCAACCCAGGACTTCCTTCACCACACTGAAGTTAAGCTGCGTTGTCTACACGTCTCTGTTGCCATGATTAACCGCAAAATGCCAGAAATCAGCGGTTTATGTGTATGCAGAATAATCATGAGGTCATTTTCATTGATGATTAATGGCAGAATGTGGGTGTGCAGTAGGCGGGATCTGATCCATAATCACCTGTGCACATTTTTAAGGAAGAGTGCAAAATTGCACGCAGCTGTGTGTACGCGCTGTTTTATAAACCCGAAAATTTCTTTGCGTTTATAAAATTTTTTTTGCTGAGCTTAAGAAGAGTTTTAGTAAAGATTCTAAACTAAGTTTGTAGCATGTTTGTTCTCTTTAACCAGGCTGATAAAAGCTTGAAGGCTATGATACTAATGAAAGAGTTTAAAACATGACAGAATAATAGTTGCTGTAGGAGTAGCATGCTGCAGCGTATCTCTATAAAATAAATACAGTACATTCTTTTCACTAATGTAATGGCGTACTGGTCAACATTAGGGAATTGCTTTGGATTGGATTTCTTTTCAGGAGAAATGAAGCTTTGTTTCAATGAGCTGTAGAGGTTCTAACATGTGTGTCTGTCTGTAAACGACTTTAATAAGCAGATATTTATGTATAAAGATAAACCTGTAGTCCTACAGGTATGTCGTTTTTCCTCTCTGATAAGAAAACTTTGTTGTAAACTCAGGAAGGTGGGATTAGGATGCTGCTGCACTCCCTTAGCCGTCATCTCCGTCCAGCTCTGGGTCGTTCTTCATCTCCGTCCACCACTCAGGCATGTTTCACTGCCTCCCCTCTTTAAACCATACATGCACCAGCAAACCAAGCTCAGCTCCATTCATTCTTTCAGAAATATGCTTCATACCTATAAGGTACGAGCGCTGGTTTGGACTGAGGCCCAAAGTCGTGCCTGGCTTGGCCCGCTGAGGGAGCACGCCGTCTGTTTTGCTTTGGAATCCGTCCAAGGGTCCTTGAAAGGGAGGAAGTTCAGAACTGGAATACTTTCAAGTGCCCTCTCTTCAGATTAGGGTGGGCTTGGATGTTGCATTTGGAACACGACCAAACGGCTGAGTGAAAGTTAAAACCTGAGCCGGAATGAAATGTCCTCTTTTCCGTCAGGTGGATTTACACAGTTTGAATTACGCCTAGCGGTCCAAATCAAATAGAAGTCACTGAACCTTTAAGGTTGGAGCCTATTTCCTGTTGGAGCTGCTCGATTACAAAGAGAGAACAAATATTAAAAGAGGACTAGTCCTGATGTTGAACCAGAGACTCATGATTAACATTTAGAACTTGGCAAAGTGTCGGACTGATCAAAGACCTCCTGACACTCGTGAACAAAGACTGTGAATTAGGCTTGGAGCAAGTCCAAGAACAGAGTGCCTTTAACAGATCAGAGCCTTTCAAAGTGGCAGATTTACCCACAATCCTTTATGGGGAATATGGAAGTCAGGATTTGGAATAGATTCAAGAGTTTTATAGTTTTTGTTTGTACTATTTTTTGTGGGGGTGTAGGTAATCTTGCAGATGCAGAAAACATTTTTGTTGAAGATCACATGACCAGAGGTGGCGCTGCTGCAGCTGTCCTGCCTGGTAGTTTAAGTTCAAAACTATAAAACTCATGATGTGATCTATCTTTTGTTATTAACTCAGGGATAAACAGTGATGAAGGTGAACAGAGGGACATTAAATCTGACTTTTATTGCTTTTTTGTCTTTTGCAAAGTCAGTTTTAGCCTAATCTGGGTCTGTATTTAATTTTCAGTCACTGTCCTGAATTAGCATTTGAAAGGTCTGGGCTTAGCCCTGCTGCATATTAATTTTATGCATGACTTTCTCCCCCCCCCCCCCCCCCCCCCCCCCCCCCCCCCCC
>SSNR01000225.1:117544-134102 GCA_006937965.1 Callopanchax toddi | reverse complement strand
CCCCCCCCCCCCCCTCCCTCTCAAAGCCCCATATTTGGGGATTTTATGGAGTCATCCTGCTTTACTCTGCACACTTCACTGCTAATTGAGCCAATATTTACCCCAGACAGTGTGTAAAGGTAGAAATGACTCAAATGAGGTTAAAACAACAAGGCATTATTAGAATAACTGCTAATGTAGAGTACCAAGATGACCTAGAATGTAGGGATCAACGGGAAAACAAACAACCGTATGTAGATCTAATGGTTTTTGAAACTCATTGCTGGTAAGAAATCCTCTTTTCTTAATGTGCTCTGTCTCAGTGAGCACAAAAAATACATAAAACACCACCAGATGAAGAGAATGTGTTAAAAATAACAGCAGAAAACAAGTTTTTCAACTTGTTTTTAGATATACATGTTTGTCTTTAGTACATTAAAAGCGTCTGAATATCAAAAAGGCTGATTGCTGATCAATGCAAGTCTGTAACTGGGATTCTGCATGAAATTGCTCTGTTCCTAAACCACTTTGGTCATTTTAAAATAATCTGTGCCTGCATTTAGTGCAGTTTTAGATCCTCGTATGCAGACGTGGATGCTCCTATTTATGGTTCACAAACAGCTTGTAATCTCTGCAGAATGGATAAACCTTTCTTAACTGACATGTTGAGAGTCTGAGCGTGACGAACTGTGTTTACATACCAGTTATTCTAAAACCTGGACCCATCATAGTGAGTAATGCATTCATTTCTGCACAGAGACTCAGCTGCTGGACTAACAGCTGCATCTCAGCTCAGCTTTGATTTAAAAGTGTAAAAAATCATCAGCAAATCGTGAATGAGCACAAAATAAAAATGCACCTTAAAAAAGAATGTTTTGAAATACTATAACAAGGTGACTGGGTGCCTTTCTACGTCAGTGGCTTTAAAAACAGTTCAAATTCCACTAAAGTGATGCAGATAAGTGAGAAAATGATTGTGTAACCATCAAACGGGCTGGTTTTTTCCACTTGAGAAACGATAAGAGATGAAAGTCTTCTGTTGCTCAACTTGATCCCCCGCTGAGTCTTTAATTGTCCAATCAAGAGGTTCTTGATACAGTCACAACAATTTGGAACCAAAACTGGCGTTTTTATTTAGAATTAATCATCATAAGAGCTTTTTGTTCAAAATAACAAGAAATACAGTCACACAGGCCAAAACACCAACATTTATTTAAAAAGTTATGATAGGGTTGTTGTATTTTAGCTCTGTGATCTCTGTGTGTGTGTGTGTGTGTGTGTGTGTGTGTGTGTGTGTGTGTGTGTGTGTGTGTGTGTGTGTGTGTGTGTGTGTTCCTACCTTGACGTGTCCAACATAAGCGTGACTCATCTCCTCGACGACAGTGAGGTTCGTTGGCAGTGAAGGGTCAAACGTGGGGTCGTTGTCGTTAACGTCTGTCACTACAACGTTCACTACGGCAGTGGAGGTCTACACACACACACACACACACACACACACACACACACACACAGGGACACACAAACCAGAGGGGAGAGCGGTTTAGTATGAAAATGATTTTCTGATTGAACAACAAAGTCGTCAAATGGAAATTCAAGTTTTCTACTTGGTGTTCTTTTTGAAAACCCAAACTAAAAGTCAGAATTCACCATCAGTTAAAACTTTAATATTTAATGAAACTGTCAGCTTCATATCTTGACCGTCTATGGGTGAGTTCAAATTAACGATTGAGTCTCAAAACACACAGTTCCAGATTCAGCCAAGCTGATTTCACATTATGAAGTGTCTGATTGGACAGGAAGCTCTTCGTGTTTATTCCAGGTCCTAATTGAACATCTCTGTTAGAGACATTTTCTATCAACATTTTTTGATTTTTGCCTTCAGTTTTTATTTATGTATTCATTATTTATTCGCAGTGGCATCAGAAGCATAGGAAATGCAGAGGGGACTTTCCCACAGAAAAACAAGTATGGCGTAGACGCCATTTCCTGCATTCTGGTGCATTTAAAGCCATACTCAGTAGCCAGGTAAACAACGTAGCTTTTAATGGTTTTTTTAAAGCCTCTTAACAACGTTCCAACATAGTATAGCCATAAATATATTGTGGAGATAAAAAACCCCAAAAGAAATCAATAAAGTAGTTGTCCCGCAGTTCTCTAAAAACTTCAGCCAATCCTATCGTTCGGACCGAACGATAGGATTGGACAATCCAGCTGTCTGTCTGCCGCATTTCCTCACTGCTTGGATTCACCAATAATCCGCCCGGACACATTTTCCGTCTGAACATCCCGGAAGTGAAAGGAGGACAGAATTATCTGGTGGTCAGTGCTTTCATTTTAAGATAAAAATACCAGAGTCCCCCCAAAAAAACACCTTTTCAGCTAGCAGGAAACTAAAAACGTTTGGAGGTGAAAAGAGGAAAAGCTGGGGGAACGTTTCTACGGCTGGAGTTAGACTCTGCTTTGTTATCGTCGCAAAACGGAGTCCCATGTCCGCGGGAGGCTGGCGTACCGATTATACCCGACGGGAGGGGTGAGTTCACCGAGACGTGTTTCTGTAAACTAGCTAGGAGACCTAGCTTGTTTACCTGGCTACTGAGTATGGCTTTAACAAGTTGTTCAACATCTATTTTACCTAATAACTCAGTAACTATTTCAGAGACAGATTCAACAGGAAGTCTTTATTTTAAGAAACTTTAACTGTCAAATTCATATTTTCATAATTCTTTACTACCCTGGATTTGGTCCAGGATGGCGGACTGCAGCGCTGAGCGGTTACAGCTGCACCCCTGAACTGGACCGGAGCTCTGACGACGTATGGCCACCCTAAATGGTGATGACATCACCTCTTACACCTTCGACCAACCTGAATCAATCAGTTTTTAAATTTTTTATTTATTTTATTGACAACCCTGTCAATCATCCTGATGTTTATGCAGCGGAGCAGCGTAACCAGGAAAACATGGAGTGAGAAATTTCTAATGAATCAAGCGGAATGGAATGAAAAGGTTGACTCAGTAAAGGTGTGTGTCGGGGGGGGGGGGGGGGGGGGGGGTCTAAATGCATCATTTTGCAAAGTAGGGGTGGGGACACGCCCCCTTCTGACATAACAGTTGCGACGCCCATATTTATTTGTATATTTGTCCTGCATGCTCTTTCTCACTTAGGGACTTCCACACACTTTAGTCCACTGAATCGCAGTCTAGACTTTTTTAAAATCACATTTTTTGAGGCTTAGTCATAAATTTGAATCCACGCAAAAAAAAAAAAAGATAAACTGAAATTGTCAGGAAAAATGTTGGTTATGTGTATGCTGAAAAGAAAAGTTATGATAAACTAAATCAAAGAGTTTTATGATCTATAGCTGATGTTAAAGTCAGGTCCTTTTTTTTCACACTGTAGAATAAACTAGAGTAAAAGGCTTTTAACTCTCTATTCTTTTGTTTATGGAACATCTGCACCTATCTGTCCTTGTTCAGCAAACTGAGGATTTCAGACGAATATCAGATGAAGGTGGATATTTGGTTCTCACAGAAGCAAAAGTGTCACTGATTACTCCGGGAAAATGGGCCGATAAAAAAGTCTAAAGGATTATTGATTGTGGGTTTGTGTCAGTCTGGGCAGCAGAAGAATTTCACTGGAAATATAATAATTATTAGACTTTGTGGCGTCTCTTTTAAATTTAGATTCAGAATGCATCCATGATCCCATTTTCCAATTTTACTTTATGATTCATTAAACCATTTTTTGGACTTTGGACCGCCTGTCCAAGGAACTAGAGTAGAAGTTACTGATGAAGTTGAAGTGAGATATTGTTTTTTATCTTAATGGAATGGCTTTTAAGAAACATAATAGCACTTTAAATGTATTTTTATGGAACATTTCTAACAAACACTAGACGTTCTCCGGTTTTCAAAAGGCTGGGTGATCCTCTGTAAGCTACTGATAGTCACAGTAAACAAGTTAGAGCTAATTAGCCTTTGTTTTCTGCTCACCACTTAAAGGCTAACGGCTAAATGAGCATGTATTCTTAGTCTTGTCTGAGTTATTTGTAGAAGTAGAATATCTCATAAACCGCTGAATTAATTTGAACAAAACTTCCAGAAAGTCTTCATTGGAGGTTCATCTATAAAGGATTCATTTTTAAAGTCATTCTGATGTAAGATGGCTGCCACAGCTGGGGCCTTTAATTAGCATTGACCGGCCATTATTACAACACTGTGGGGTGGTTTTCCTTCAGTCCAAACATTTTCCATTCACTATAATATTGGCTATTTTTTTTTTAAAATTAACAAGTCATGCCTTAATAAATACTCAACTGTGATGTATTTACCTGTGACAGAGCTGCAGCACTAAAGCTGAACCCGTCTCCTACAGGATGAAGCATCTTTACAACCAAGCAGGTTCTTGTACAGACCTTATTCTGTGGCAGTATGATGGATTCACCGGACAAATAGCCAATTAGGCACTTTGTAGTCTGACACTCTCACAACAGGACATTTAATAATTTGGTACACAATCGAGTGTGTGTGTGTGTGTGTGTGTGTGTGCGCGTGCGCTCATATGAAGACAACCCAAGGCCTTCTGGGTGATGCTGATTAATGGCCAGTATAAGGCAACCAGACTCCAATCTTCCATTCTTCTTCTAGTTTCTTCTCTGTCTTCCTTTCTGTCATTTTTTGGCAGATACAATTCCTCTTTTTTTTCCAATTTGAATTTTTTTATTTGCACTTTTTTGTTGCATCTCCCTTAAATAAATAATCAGAAAATAAAGCGTTTAAACCAACTTTAGGCTGACTTCGAAACACAAAGGTAAAATCTCAATCTGAATGTGTGGAGAGCTGTTAATTTATGTGTGTATGAATGAAAAACGGTGTAAAAGGAAATCTGTTGCCTCGTTATTTTCTTTCTGTTTGGCTTCATATCGTTTTGTGTATAAATCAAGGTTTTATCTACTGTAATGAACATTTTCTTCACTTAAAAATGGTTTAAACTTCATATTTTGTTTTTACACATCAGTGAAAAAAGTTGAAATATCGTATTTTAAGTCTAGATTAATAAAATAGTTTTAAAAGGAGTGAAAAAACAAGAAGTGGGCATTGAAGACTCTCCCTCTGTCCTTATTTGACATCATGTGAGTTCTTCTAAGTTTGACCAAATGTGACTTTTGGGTTGTAAAAGAAAAGAGAGGAACGAGGAAACCTGTCATCACTTATGTGGGGGATAATGTGAGCACACTATTTTTCTTTGAGTGAGAAAAAACCTAAGATATAAACATTTTATGTCACCATTTTTAGACATTTATACTGATTTCTACATTTCAGGACTTCAAAGTGAAGTGAAAACCTGCCAACGCCTGGAGATAAAGGAGGGAATCTTGAGTTTTAGGTGTTTTTATGGTTGCGTCTTTAGCTAAGCTCAAACGTGATCTGGGATCCCAAAGAACACGTTCACAAAACTACAGGAAGCAAGTTTCCAAAAGCTGGAAGTTAAATAAAAACAGAATTCATGGGTTGCTGAGAGACTCTGATGATAATAACACGTGCGATCAGCCAGTGACATTTTAAGTGATTCACAAGTGGCAGCAAATCGCCGCCTGAACTTACTGACCCTGAGCCTCCGCCGCCATCGTGGCAGGTTTCTATTACTGTTTTTAAAAAAGCTCAGCTCCATCAGAAGGAAAATGATGAACTGGGATTTCTGGAATTATGAACTAAAAAGGCGGAGAGGAAAGAAGCTGAAGGGTTGGTGGATGAAGAAAATGAAAGAGAGCAGATGAAAGGAGAGGAGACGGCGAGTCAGGAAATGCTGAGGATCAGTAAAAACAAAATGGCCAAAGGGAGGAAACAAAGAACAGAAAGGCAGGATGTCCAGATGATAGACACACAGAGGAGGAAGAGGTGGTGGGGGTTCTAACGAGTGTTTAACACAATCCTGGAAGAAGAGAGGAGGTCTGAGGCAGAATTCATGATTACATCCATCACAGCAACTCATCCAGGTCCTGAAGCAGCCCCAGACCATCACACTACCACCACCACGTCTGATGATGTCTTTATGAAATACAGAGTTAGTCCTACCGTCTGTCTGGTTTCTGTAGCTTCCATATGGACTGCAGTGCACACAGCCTGCGGTTCGTGTCCAGAGAGCACCGAATCTCAGTGGTTCACGCGAGAACACCTCCGTGTGTGAAGAGGAGCTACACTCTTCTTCTCGTACTTTTCTTGGGCATTATTTATTCACTTGGCTTGTTCTACAGTGGGTAAACACACTCTGGTTTTATATAGTTTAAAGTTATGCTTAATCAAATCTTATGTTGTTTCTTTGTATTTTAAATATCCAAATCATGTTAACTTTAGCAACTTAGCTAAGGTTTATTTTGAAATATACCGGACGCACCTCGCCGACTTGTGTCTCACTTCCTGTCTGGTGCGTGTCATTTCTTTAACTTGATGCTGCAGCGTCTGGTAAAAATCGACTTGACGCAGAAAGTTAACGGAGCTCTGTATCCGCACCAGAGATGCTCCGAGTGAACTCAATGTTTTTCGTATCGCGTGAGCCGTACAGAAACCAGACGCAGCGAGCATTAGCCTTTAGTTTTACTCCAGACGTAACGGGACACACACCTTCCAGAAAGTTCCAGTGTTGTCTCATTAGTTGACGGAATATTCCCCCAAACATCTTGGGAATCAACAAGATGATTTTTACAACGTGAGACAAACCTTTGTGTTGTTTTTGGTCAGCAGAGGTTTTGACCTTTGAACTCTCTGACGGAGGCCATTTTTGTCTTTCTTATTGGTAAATCACTGACTTTAACTTTAACCAAGTGAAGCTTGCAGTGCTTTACATGTTGTGTTTAGTTTGTTTGTTGAATTGATTTAAAACAGGTTAGATGTGTTGCTTAAGAACTTTTAGGCTACGTTCACACTGCAGCCAAAAGCGCTTCAAATCAGATTTTTCCCCCTCATGCGACACATATCTGATTTTTTAAAGACAGTCTGAACGGCACAGATCCGATTTATTTCAAATCCGACCCAGGTCACTTTCATATGTGGTCCTGAATCGGATATGTATCTGATGTTTTTGAAAGCGACTCCAGTCTGAACGGACATGTCGCATTGAATCCTCCTCGTACGTGACCGACAGCAGACAGACCGCTAATCAGCACCGGCGGAGGGAAACGCTCCAACAAGCAGAGCTGATACTGGAGACGGAGGCAGTCGGTGGACAGAAAGTCAGGTTTTGGACTTGATTAGTAAAATATTACGTGACAATTCTGTTCAAGTAAACTTAGCGCCGTGGCGTGGAGTCGTGTTTCTGGGACACGCTGTGGCGGTCCCGTGTGATGACTGATGTGACGGACTAAAATGGTTTTTAATCAAACTAACGGCACGAGCGCAACGTAGCGCAGCGCTGATGTCTCCGGTGTATTTCAGCCTTAAAGAGATCTCATCATCAGGCCGTGTTCAAGTCTACTGCCAACGCCATTTTACTTCCGTAAACAGAGCGCGTTATGTGTGACGTCTTGTCATCGTCTGCGCATGCGGGCCGCTTTGGGGCCGTGATTCGTTCACACTGGAGACTGTTTGCTGTCACATTTCAGTTGAAGTGTGAACAGCCAGACAAGAAAATTGGATTTGATTAAAAAATCAGAATTGAGCATTAAGACCTGCAGTATGTGTTCAAACAGGTTCTATGAAGTGATTTCTTCATCCTACAGGTCTGGCAGTGACCAGGGTGCTCATTTATAAAACCTGCTTACGCACAAAATGGGCCTGAAAGTTGCGTAAGTCACTTTTTACTCAAATTTTGGGATTTATAAAAGAAAACGTAACGAAAAAATGTGGTAACTCTAAGCTAATGTTGAACCTTACGTAAGCACATGTTGGAGACGTGAAACCTGTCAGAGCAGCTGGTGAGATGAAAAATGTTGAATTTATGACACAATTAACAACTTGTAGACCCTCACACACACAGAACCAACAACCCGTCTCTAAAAAGAATAAAAATTAAAATCTGAATGAAAATATGTCGCATTTTTGAAAAAGATCCCATTCTGTTCATCCAGTGGTCTTCAGATTATAGAACAACTGAACTTATTGGTGCATTTATTGTGATTTCTGTGCAAGGTGGCAGTAAATACCTGCATCCAGGAAATAAAATGATTTTCCTCTGGTTATCTTTATAACTATAAATCCATAGTTTAATGTACAGAAGTTCAACTTTTTCATATCCTCATAATGGATTTATAAATAGGTTATTATTTTCATTGTAAAGACTAAATTACTGTTAAATGCTGAATATGACTGGGTGTGGTTGAAGGAGCAGCTGTGCAGGTTTTAGGAGTCTAAAGGTGACAGAAGGGTGAGGCGCTGACAGCTGGATGATGGAGAGAAGTAACAGAGACGGAGGTGGGGTTGCACCGAGGGTCGGCTCCTGTTTGCAAAATTGATGAAGAGGCCGATTGATGAGTCCAGACAAGAGTTTCTCTGGATTTTAAAGTTTACAGGTGACACTGAAATAACAGAAGGTTAAAAGAACCTGGAAAAGTGGAAGTATTACAACTTAGCAGGAGTGAGTCAGAGAGAGAAACTGTAAGAATGCAAGGAGGTCATGAAGAATATTAAGTTCAAGTGAGTTTTGTGGGGATTTCAGAGAAAAGGTGAGGAGGAGAGAGCAGGCAGGGTGGAGACGAACGTCAATAAAGATTTGTGGAGGAAAGGTAGCAGGAGGGAAGAGAACAGATTTACAAAACACTAGAGAGGCTCGCTGAATTAAAGGATTTGAAGACTGCCACTGATGAAAGGACAGGGGCAGCTGAATTAAAGTCACGATGAGGGTGACGAGGTTGAAGAGGATCAGCAGTGAATCTATCTCAGGTTGAACCATTCTGGAACAAAGTCAGGTGGAAATAATTGGTGGGTTTGGATGTGTGTGGTGGGGGAGAGATGCTGGATGTTACTGGGAATGGTTTTTAAAGATGGAGCTGAACAGGACAGGATCAAACATGCAAGTGGTTGAGAAATGAAGACTAACAGGACACCAGATAGTAGAATTTTGCTCATTTTAGAAGAAAATCTCACGTCTATTTGATTAATTTGGTCAAATTCTTTTCTGTAAATAGATTTTTTTATTCTATGATTGACTTATGAATGTCAAAAGAAGTCAAAAAGGCTAAATGTTTTCCACAAAATACATAAAAGTACAGTTGCAATTTTAATACAAGCAGATAACTTGAGACGTTTAATAAGGATGTGGTGAGTCTCTTACTCCATTTGGATGTCCGTCTGAGGCTGTGACCACCAGCGTGTAGTAATCCACAGCCTCCCGGTCCAGAGGACTGTCGAGAATTAAATACCCAGAACTGGAGAGAGAATGCAAACAAGAGAGTTAACGATCAAAGCATGATTTAAAGAATGATAGAAAAAAGAATAAATGCAATAGAACTGATAAAATAGTTAAATACGCCTAAAAATCTTCCTCTCATCAGTCACTGAAGAGCAACCAGTAGTTCATAGCCTCAGACAAGAAAGAAGTTCCATGTTTTAGTTAAAAAACCCTTATAATTCAGACTGGCCGTGTGGTTGGTCTGCAGACTGGACCGATCAGAAGAAGTGATTGATTATTAATGATTATTGGTGAGGGATCATCCTGAACATCCTCTCTCCACTTAGCTGTGGAGCAGCGTTTCCAGTAGACTGTTGCAGCTCAGCTGGTGTGACAACATGGAGAGGAGGGATCTCCTGCTATGAAATGATCCGTCAATAAACACAGTATTACACCGTCTGGACCAGAAATGACATTATATGAAGCTTTTATTCCCTTTAGTCATTTTAAATCTATTGAACTTTGGTCTATTGAAGCAGAAAGGAAAAATCCCAAGGTGGGATTATCCATCCATCCATCCATCATCCATCCATCCACCCATCCACCCACCCACCCACCCATCCACCCATCCATCCATCCACCCATCCATCATCCATCCATCCATCACCCACCCATCCACCCACCCATCCATCCACCCATCCATCATCCATCCACCCACCCACCACCCACCATCCATCCATCCATCCATCCATCCACCCATCCTCCATCCATCCATCATCCACCCACCCATCCATCATCCATCCATCCATCATCCACCCACCCACCCATCCATCCATCCATCATCCATCCATCCATCCATCCATCCACCCATCCTCCATCCATCCATCATCCACCCACCCATCCATCATCCATCCATCCACCCACCCATCATCCATCATCCATCCATCCATCCATCCATCCATCCATCCATCCACCCATCCATCCATCCATCCATCCATCCATCCATCCATCCATCCATCCATCCATCCATCCATCCACCCATCCATCCATCCATCCATCCATCCACCCCTCCTCCACCCATCCATCCTCCACCCATCCATCCATCCATCCATCCATCCACCCACCCATCCTCCATCCATCCATCATCCACCCACCCATCCATCCATCCATCATCCACCCACCCACCCATCCATCCATCCATCATCCATCCATCCATCACCCACCCATCCACCCACCCATCCATCCACCCATTCATCCATCCATCCATCCATCACCCACCCATCCTCATCCATCCATCATCCACCCACCCATCCATCCATCATCCATCCATCCATCCATCATCCATCCCCCATCCATCACCCACCCATCCACCCACCCATCCATCCACCCATCCATCCACCCATCCTCCACCAATCCATCATCCACCCATCCATCCATCCATCCATCCATCCATCCACCCATCCATCCATCCATCCATCATCCACCCACCCATCCATCATCCATCCATCCATCCATCCATCCATCCATCCACCCATCCTCCACCAATCCATCATCCACCCATCCATCCATCCATCCATCCATCCACCCACCCATCCTCCATCCATCCATCATCCACCCACCCATCCATCCATCATCCATCCATCCATCCATCCACCCATCCACCCATCCATCCATCCATCCATCCATCCATCCATCCATCCATCCATCCATCCATCCATCCATCCACCCATCATCCACCCACCCATCCATCCTCCATCATCCATCCACCCATCCATCCTCCATCATCCATCCACCCACCCACCCACCCATCCATCCATCCATGTGAAGCTGGTGTTTTCTTTATTAGACAGTTTTGAATTTTTCTGCAGGGCATTTGCAGCTGATATCTTTCCATTTAATTACAACAGACCCACATATGCAACCTGCAGAGAGTAGAACACCTGACCTCACAGTGCAGGCCGAGCCAATGATGAGTCAGCATTTCTAAAATGATTCCAGGCAGCACTTAGCAGCTCATCACTGGCGTTAGTTAGGGTTGCACGTGCATTCCACAGTTTTTAGTTGAGCTCAATTTCTGGACAACAGCTTGAAATATTCACATGCTGATCTAAGTTACATGGAATGCTGTGCTTGTGCTGCATTAACAGAACAACTCTGATTGTCGTCATTGAGCCACAGTGCAAAAAACCCTAAAAACAGCTGAGGCAATGCAGCATTCTTTATTAGAAGATTGTTCAGTGTCACACACATCCCAACAAATCTTCTGAAAAAGTACAAATGAAAGCTGGTGAATTTAATTTCCTTCCTTCCTCCCCCCTCATCATTACACTCCAGCCCATTTATCCAGCCTTTCCTTACTTCCACTCTTTTCTTCTCCCTCTCCGATCCCTTCTAGGAGTATTTTATTCCAGCACCAAAAATGCTTTTTAACAAAAATGTGATTAAATTAATGTATAAATGGAACAAACCCCCCTCAGTGTGTGTATGTTGGAAACAGATGGAGTGTGTCTATGAGGCAGAGTCCAAACTAAATCATAAAATTCATCCTGCGTTTAGTCTGACACAAACGTGTCTACGTAGACAGAAAGTCTACAGATTCTAACACAGTGAGTTAATGAACTCACCTCTGCTGCAGGTCAAAGCGTTTGTTCTTATCTCCACTCTGGATTGTGTAGGTTATGGGGTCACCTTCTCGATCCACTGCCTTACAAAGAAAACATTGACATATACAAATATAAAAATACATATGGACTGTGTCAGGGCAGCTTTAATAAGGTCCACTTGTTGTAACGTGTGTTTTGAATGATGTTCAGTTCTTTTTCTAAGAGCAGCAGTGAGTGAGCTCCTGAGATGAGTGGCACTTTGACATGTGGAGTTCGATGAACCATCCTGGTTCTAAGGAGTCATGAAATGAATCACCAGCTTGTCATAAGGTTGGTCCGTGATTATAAACAGGGGTGCACAATAACTTCTCATCAAGGGACTCAACCTGGCGCTGATGTCTGATTTGCACCACCTCTTCGTGAGTTTGTCTCGATGAGGTTGAGCGTGTCAGCCTTGCAGCACGTGTGTCAACAAGCGTCTGCGGCCATATGACCACTCCTTCACAGCGCACCACAACACGATGTGAAGTTCGTCATCGTGGGCTGCCCGATTCTGAGAGCACCGGTCTGTGAACGCACCGTAGGGCTGGGCGATATGACCTCAAATCAATATCACGATTTATTGAGGCGTTAACCTCAATAGCAATTAATAGACGATAGCAACCTATATGCTCAAAAACAAAAGTTGTCCACTAGATGGAGCTGTAGCAGCATAATTCCTCCACAGACTAAAATTTCCTGCAAACGCAAAATATAGGAGGAGGAGTCACGTGACTAGTATGATGCGGACTAGTTGAGTCGTGTCACAGCGTCTTAAAGGGACACGGACATCCGGAACCTACTCGCTTCTTTTCATTTTTTTAAATATCGAACATATGATTATGGGTAAAATGACATCGATTAGAGTTATAAAATTTGATATTCGATAATTTTCAATTTATCGCCCAGCCTTAAGCCTGGGGCACACAGAGGGCAGATACCCATGCTGTTATAAAAAAAAAAAAAACAATTATAGTTACAGAGTGGCGACACGGAGAGCACAACAAAGCGTCCCAGAAACGCCGGTCCGCGGGGAGGCGCTAAATATAGGATCTGATTCTATTTCAAGTGCAGCGGCTTTAAACGGCGATTTCCTAAGAAGCGTTCAGCTGCATAGCGCATCCTGTGAACCCAAAAGACAGCGGCGATTCTGTGGCGTAACGCATCCGTCCTCTGTGTGCCCCGGGCTTGAGAGCAGAAGAATCTGGTAAGCTCACATGATATCTGGTGCACTGGGTTGGAATACTGTCCCACCATCTACCGGCAACGCGATCGACCGATTGGCCACCCTGTGTTTTTGTTAAAATGTTTTACTTCTCATTCAAAGACTTTTATCATTTTAAAATAAAAAGTGCAGAGTTCCAAGTTCTTGAACATTATTGTTAAAGCCCACTAACTCGATAATCATGTGGATCAGCTTCAGAGCTACACTGTAGGTAATGGAAAGTTGAAACATGAGACCTAGTTGAAACTTTTGAAGGAACCTGTTTTTGTTTGAGGGTGTTGTCGGGTTTGTAGCTCACCAGGATGTTATGTTTGAAAAGAAACCTTCAGTTTCTCAGACACTCCTGCCATGCATGGAATATCAAACCTGATGTCTCAGGGAACTCAACAACTTCCTGAGACATGAACGGTTCATCCAAAGGACACAAGACCCAAACAGGAGCTGAGTGGTTTTGTGTTTAAAGCTCAACACAGTTTGAGGTGTTCAGTCTTCTCTCTCCAACACCTACACTGTAGTTTTGAACCTAAACCCAAGTTTTACAGCAATCCATAAATTCAGGATTGGGACCAAAACATCCCTCAGGTGGTCCAGGACAACAAAGACCCTGATGACCCTCTGCAGGGAGGAGAGTGAGCTTTGACAAAGTAAATGAGACTTTTCTTTTTGAATCTTCTCAAATAAGATGCAGAACATCTTCAATAGGAAGAACTCCAGTTGTGATTCTGAACCTACTAGGAAAACGACACTACAGTATGGATGACTGAGAACTAGGGATGCACCCGGGATACCATTACCTGTATCGGTATCGGTTAAAGTTACCCGATACCAGGAACCGATACCAGTGGCTTCACTGTCTGTGACTTGTGATTTCTGTTGTAGTTTCCTATACTGAACACTAGGGGGAGCTATTGAGCTAAAGAGGAACAGTGTGGGTTGAGAGCTGGAGATGGTGCCAAATAGTTCATTTTATTTGGTTAAAATGTGGAAAACTGCAATAATTTCACTGTGAAATCACAGAAAATGGTTAATTTTCACCTTATATTTTAGTTTTGTGATCATTTTTTAATATATATATATATTTTTTATCTAACTCAGTCATTTGTTGTAAAAAGCAGAGAAGAAAAATAAAACCTGTATTCCAATTTGTTGCATTTTTTTGTGTGGTAGAAGTATCGGTACTCGGTATCGGCGAGTACTCAGATTTAAGTATCGGTATCGGATCGGTCTTGAAAAAATTGGTATCGGTACATCCCTACTGAGAACCATCACTAGAAAATAGCTCTGAGTGAAATAGAAAGAAACCCATTAAGTCACTAAAACCTGATGCCATGTAGGAAGGCTTAGTCTTATTTTTGGACATTTTGCTACATGCATTTATAAAGTATTTAACTCTGGATAATGACAGGGTTTAGGCCATTTGTATTTTTTAATGAGTTTTTAATATTTAGCTTACAGCTTGGGTGATGCATAAATAAACTGAGAATCACTGTAAGGCAGTGGGAATGAGGAGCTACCAGAGTGCAGAATGGGTATGTATGAACATAGTGAAAGGTCCAAAAACAGACGAGGAATGCAGGGGAGAGAACGGCGATAACAAATTGCTTGCAGCAGATGATTGGAGGAGGGTGTGTCAAGGGGCTGGACTCAGGGCAGAGCTTCTGCCAAGGCGTTGGACAAGCGGGAAAATGAAGTCTAAGTCACAACTCCACCCCACTTTTTTGGCCAACTGTATTGCAAGAAGATCCTGGCGCACATTTCTGTCTGCAAAATGTACAGAAATCTACTGATCAGGCCAGGCTGAAGACTGGATAACAGCTTCTTCTGTCATGAGTCAAAGGGAGGTGGTCCTCACATGAGTGCATCTTGGACTAGATCTGATGAATACACTCTACTAAGAAAGAAAATTGACTATTTGGGACTGAATTTGTTTACGATCTCTGAATATAAAGAACGCCATTTTTTTAACATAATTTTTTAAGAAACAAATTGCCACAAATACCTTTGAGATCTAAAATTGGTACTAAAGTAACAGCACATCTTTAGGAGGTTAAAGTTAAAAGCTAAATGAGCCAACAGAAGAACAAAAATCCTCCTGACAGCTTTCCTTCCACACTGGTACGTGCTCATGTCGTCCCCAAGAGATACACGCAATGGACTGGAATGGAAGAAAAAAAAATCTAAAACTAAATAATTAGTCTAATGAATGAGAAAAAAACGACCTCCAGTGTGAACAAAGTGCTGTACAGGTACATAAAATAAAACGTGACAAATAAGAGACAAACAGCTATGATAAAACAACAGGAACAGCTACAAGAGATCAATCCAACAACAAAAAACAGCACACAAAAGAAAGCAAAGGGCTAATTAATAAAAGACCTAAAGATTCATGAAAAAAGCAAGAAATTAAGCTAGCTGGTAGCACACAGAAATGTTCCACAAGGACCTCATTGATGCAGCAGCTGTGATATTTATATATATGTGTGTGTGTGTGTGTGTGTGTGTGTGTGTGTACCTGCAGGTTAAGCAGTGTAGCACCAGTCCTCATAGCTTCACTGATCTCAAGGTTGTATTGTTGCCGCGGGAAACGAGGAGGGCTCTGATTGTTTGGCGGCAAAACCTCAATATAGACGGTTGTAATGGATGACCTGAAGAGCGTCGCAGAGGGTGGAAAGACAAAAGAGAGCACAGTCGAGCAACTGGGATGGACAGTGAGACCACAAACACAGACAGAGAGAGGGCTTGTAGAATAACAGCAGCAGAGCAGAGGAGTGTCAGGATGGAACGGAAGGAGAGAAATGAAAAGAGAAAAGCTGTACAGCAGCATGGAGATGGGAAGAGCATCAGGGAGAGGGAAAAGTTTGTGATTTAAGATAAGAAAGGCCGCACGGTGTTTGTTTCCCTGCTCTTCATGCTGCGTTTAACTCATCAATAAAAGCTTAAAGTCAACAACTGTGTAAGTGGCACAGAAGGAGGCTGGTGGGATGGTGGGGTGTTTTTGCTACTGGGTTTTAAAAAAGTATATATTTTCTGCAGCGCTAAAGAATCCTATTGTGCTTTTTGACAAAGGTAGTAAGTAAGTAAAGTTTATTTATACCGCGCCTTTCACAGATATACATCACAAAGCGCTTGACAATATAAACAAAAAACAAAACAGAGATTTGGGGTACCATCAGGGGGTCTACATTGTAAATGATGAGTTAAAGTGGGACATTTACTTGGGCTTGGGCAGAGAGAAATATTGGGGCAAACTTCAAAACAATATTTGGGCAAAATAATAAAGATGGGAGCAGAAGAAAATGTAAACAAAAGGGAGGGAGGAGTAGCATTTTACATACTCTGACAGTCACAAAAACATAAGACATGTGGTGGTGGTGGGGGGGGGGGGGGGGGG
>SSNR01000225.1:83887-117534 GCA_006937965.1 Callopanchax toddi | reverse complement strand
TGATAAGGTTCCACATCCTTCAGTCTTTAGTGGTCAGGTCACTTCCAGCAGCTGAATAAGGGTCAAATCCACCAAAAGCCGGCTGGACAATCCTCTCAGCTGTTCGTCCCTCTGACCAGTCCAGAACCACAGACAGAACCCTGCTGACCATTCCTCAAAGATGTTTTCCTGCATATGAGTCCGAAAGCGCAACCAGATCGCTTGGCGTCCAGCCCCAGCATCAGCTCATCAGCTGGTTTAGAGTTCACACACAGTTCAGAGCCAACCTGTGATTCTTGTCCAGTGGGATTTGAGAGTTCACACACAGCACGGCGCCGTCCACAGAGCCCGGGCTGTTTGCCAATCGGTCCCGCAGCTCCAAATTTCCTGACGATCCAGGTCCCACACAAGCCAAACAGCAGATCCTGGTCGCCATGATCCAATTTATGTAAACATCTTCGATTAGTGGGAAAAAGGACATTTGTCCATCGCATTCCTCGACCAGCTGATCCAATTCATGGTTAAAAGTCCAGCGGGAGATGAAAGCAGGTTCTCCAGAGAAAGTAGACAGGACAGAGAGCAGGTATTCAGCTGTTGCAATGATTCAGTCATGCAGAGGCTGCTGACCTTTGAGTGAAAGAACATTTTGATGTAACCCAGCTGGGCGAATGGAAGGGTAAACACATTGGCCTTTGGTATGTCTTTGTTGAACTAGTTACATCTCATGGTTCAAACACTTACATCTTGTTCAGCAACTTTTTATTGTTCTTAGAAAGTTTTGCAGTGCATCCTGGGACTTAAGGGAACATACTGATGTGTTAAATGTTACCTAAAAGTCATACATTTCTACTAATACGACTTAAATCGTCTATTTATGTTCCTACAGTAGATGACTTGATTTAACAATGAATATTTTGGCAACAGAAGTGTTTTTGTGTTATAATCAGAGCCTTCAAGTACTGAAGTACAAATACTTCACTACCTTATTCAAGTAACAATTTTGGTAATTTATACTTCACTGGAGTAATTTTTTTTCAGACTACTTTTTACTTCTATTCAGTACATTTTCACACAAATATAGGTACTTTCTACCCACTACTTTTTCAAAATAGCCTCATTACTACTACTAGTTTATCTTGGTTTGTTTTTATTGCGGGTTCTCATCGTGCAAAAACAAAGGCTTGTTTGTGATTGGATGAGACCTACCATTCCGACATCCTATTGGTTGTCGTACCTGCACGTGACACAAATCACGTGACACTCCCGGTATAAGACATGGCAGCAATAGCAAATGTTTGTAGTGTTGTAGAAAGTAGAAGTAGGACAGAGAGCCGGCGGGTGATTCCATTTTAAGATAAAAATACCAGAGTCCCCCCAAAAACACCTTTTCAGCTAGCAGAAAACTAAAAACGTTTGGAGGTGAAAAGAGGAAAAGCTGGGGGAACGTTTCTACGGCTGGAGTTAGACTCTGCTTTGTCACCTTTACAAACCGTGGTCCGATGTCGGCGGGAGGCTGGCGTATGGGTTTTACCCGACGGGAGGGGCGAGTTCACCGAGACGTGTTTCTGTAAACTAGCTAGGAGACCTCGTTTGTTTGCCTAGATACTGAGGATGGATTTAACTAAAAATTGTGGATTTCTCTTGTGATGTGTTGATTTTGGGCTTGTTGTGTTCCAACTTCCCACTAGACAACTGTTGCCCCCTGTTGGCCATTTGGTGAAATTACTATAATCACCAGTTTCTACTGTTAAAAAAAAAAAGAAAAACATATGAATCCAAATTTAAAGCATTTGACTGCAACATGGTATTTTAATTAAACTATTTATTGAACTGCTGAAATTGTATTGAAGATAGTAACTTCAAACCAAGATTATTGACATTTGAAAACTGCAGAGGTGGTACATTTAATATAAATAAAAACATTTTCCTGTGAATTAAAACAAATCAAACGGAGTAAAATAATTCGATTAAGAAGGACTAAAGTATAAAGAGCCCTGTAGGTGGTGTGTCCTAAACTTATGGCATTTTTTTCCTACAGTATACTTCTACTTTTATACTTTAAGTAGTTTTGAAACTGGTACTTTTATATGTTTACTTGAGCAAAATGCATCAGTTGATACTCCTACTTCTACAAAAGTAGTTGTAACGCATAGTATCTATACTTCTACTTGAGTAGTGAATGTGAGTACTTTTGAAGGCTCTGGTTATAATCAGGGTGTGATTTAATGGGTGAGGGGGGATTAACCCCCCTCTGCTTTTGATATCCGCCCTCTGGTTATTAATCTTTCACCCCCGGGGGGGGGGGGGGGGGGGGGGGGGGGGGGGGGGGTAGATTTGTACACACCTCTTCCTGTTCTGGTTTCTGTCCGACAATCCACTCCAGGCAGTCAGAAGATTTGTGTCCAGATCCGAACTGCCACAGCGTAACCCCCCATCCCCCCCTCCTCCCCAATGGATGCCAGATCCCCCCCTCTGCTGTCGCACACTGGTTACAACTTATATATGAAATAAGGATTACATTAGTCTAATATTTTTAAAAGTACTAAAAGCAATAAATAAAAATAAAACATCCTGCTTGTGTGGCAAGAGCTCCTTTCACTTTATGTTGTCATTCATGTTTTGTTGAGAAGCAGTATCTGCCACCTACACACCTGTATTTGGGTCCTACAACCACATCTTATATCACTCTGATCAAGTGTGAATGCATCCAGGAATCTTTACTTTTAGTTGTTTTTTTTAGATTCACTTTTTTTTTTTTTTTTACTATTACTCTCAATATCCTGATAATCCCACCCCACAAATCTACACAATATAAGAATCTGTTACAGTTCCTGCTGTGGAGTGATGCAGTAATTGCATGTTTTTTTTTTTTTTGTAGGAATAATTTAAAAGCACTTTTTCTACAGCTCCCAAATGTGCATATGATGTCCTCGCTGTGAGCCATAAAAAGCCAAGTGGGGAGTCATGAGATGAGCTCTATTAATCAAACTAACTGTATAATTATCTTTTTAAAAGACAAATTTGTTGCTATAATGGTTACAAAGATGAAGCTAAGAGTCATAAATGAACAAAAATAAAGTTTAATAGTTGTGGAGGCTGTTTGTGTTGTTTTTAGACCTTGTTTAACCCTTTAATGTCCGCTTGTTTTGCTTGCATTTTTTAAAATGATCACACAGCCATTCACTCTAAGTTATGCGACCATAAAACCCCATGATAGATCAAGAAAATGGTTAAATTATGATTTTAATAAGATGTTAAAAGACTTATAGAAGCTGCATAATAGTCATGTGGCATGAAAAGTTTGCATAAAGTTTCTGGTGGAAGTACACCAAAGCAGTGAGTTTCCATAAAACTAAACGTTTGATGGATTGGATTCCAAAGGGTTTTTTTTCCCAATTGGACTTTTGTGAGCATCTGATAAAAAAAATGTACATGAATAAAACCTGAGCTTACGTTAGCTTAAGTTGCTATAAGTATTATGTGATGCATTTTTCCCATGCATGCAGAATTTCGTCTATATTGACATGCGTATTGAGTGTTCTTTAATGTATGCATGGTTCCTGATGGAATACATAAAAAGAGAAACTCAAACTCTTGGAAAAAGTTGTTTATTGTGTTTTGTATATACCCAACAAGAAGAGGACACGGCTCATTTTTGGGTCTCGACCCGTAGCTTCAACCAAACAGCTAAAGGGAGAGATATCGATTTGTCATGCCGGTTATGTTTTCTTTTGGGATAAATGTTGGGTCTGGGGAAATCTGGAGACAATCTGTGAGCCAATCACTGGAACCACCTCAATCTGCAGCGGTTCACATTCTATTGATTTAGCAGCTACAATGCTGGAAACAAGTGCCGAAAGACAAGAGGGCTCTGATTTTATGATGACTGATGAGCATTGTTGGAAAGAGAGATCTATTATTATTTACTGCAATACTGTATACTAAATAGAGGTATTTGAAAAGTTGGACACAAATCTACACATGGATCCCTTCATTAGTACACTCAAAACAACAACTTGTTGAATGAACTTAATTAAATATATTGGAATTTATTGATCCCACAGTGAGGAAATTCAACTTAGAATAATTCATAGCAGATTTATGTTTTAAGTCCACTTTGTTTTATCGGAATGGGTCAAACATATTTTCTTCATAAATCTTGCCTCATTAAATCAGTCTTAACTGTCAAATAGAAGATCTGTTTAAATTCACAATATGAGCAGGAAAAAATGACACATGTATTAAAAAGTACTTTGTGACTGTTAAATGAATAAAAACTGATACGACTGAGACAACAAAAACAGTTTAACAAATCTGACAAGAAATTCCATATTTTCAAATATAAAACGTCATTTTATACGAGTTTAACAAACCCACTTAATGATGAGCAACAGTGAAGGTGCAGATGATGTCAACCCATCCCTACTGTCTCACTTTTAATTACGAGAATAAATCATATTGCTTATATATTTCAAACACTGTCGTTCGGTTTTTTAAAATAGGAATGTGGGGAAAAAAAGGTTAATAGTATCTTTAGGGCTGGGCGATAAAACAATATTGATATATATCTTGAAATAACTTTTACTCAATTGAGCAATATGAACAGACCGTCATATAAAATAAGTGTTGCTCTGTGTTGGACCAATCAGTGGCTGGAATAGGGCCACGTATGGCAAAATAACAGCTAACGCTAACAGCTATTGCCTGCAGCTGTGGCCTCTTCTGTAGCTGGAAAATGGGAAAAATGAGTGATTTGTAGGACACAAGAAGGGCCCGACCACTTCAGTCTAGATTTTTCTATTTTAACCCGAGCCGGGAACTGATCGGTTAGTGCGGCGGCGCACGACACGCAACAGCGCGTTCATAAAGAAGCACTCTTTATGTAAATATTACATTTTGATCAGTATTTATCAGGGTTAACTGAAAAATATTTAATTGTTCACAGTTCATGTTCTCAGTTTGGTTTTAGTAAAGTGTTTGAGTTGAAGGAAAGGAAAGGGGGTATTTGGGGCCACTTGCATATATACCTCAGTACAACGTAGTGGCACTTGTTCTCTGCATTTAACCATCCCTGAGGGAGCAGGGGGCAACCATTGGCGCCCAGGAGGCAGTTAGAGGTTCACTTGCCTTGGGCGCCGTGGCATGGCGTCCCGGCCTCTGTCAGCGTGCCCCAGGGCAGCTGAGGCTACAACGTAGCTTATCCCCATCAGTGTGTGAATGTGTGAGTGCATGGGGGAAGGACCGTTGTGTTGTAAAGGGCTTTGGGGAGTGTAGAACACTCTGGAAAGCGCTCTATGAATACAAGCCATTTACCATTTACCATGCAAAAAATGTGTCAAATTTACAGTGTGTTTTTTTTAACATAAGGATAAATATACATACCCTTACAGAAAAACCACAACTTTAAGATGTTTATTCACATGTGAGCCAATGCAGAAAAACGTGTGACCACGTGGGATCAGATGAAGAATGATTAAAATGTGCAAAATTCACATGGGAAACATGTGCAGAACTTTTACTTTGCATGTTAATTTAACGTGCTTTTACATGTTAAAACAGTTTCTCAGTTTTGTTCTTTTGTTTGTGTTGTGAAGCGCTTTGTGACGTATATCTGTGAAAGGCGCTATAGAAATAAACTTTACTTACTTACTTACATTTTTTGTTCCAAATTTGCATGTGAAACACCTGAAGTTCACATAGTTAATTACACATTTGATTGTCACATGGTTTTTCTGTGAGGATACAACGAATATGAAACTGTTTTTGTTATGCAACTAAAGGTCAGGTGTTCCTTTTTTTGTATAAGCTGAGTTTAATACTTAAAATGAATTTTCTCTAAACAATTTAACAAGAAATCAACAAGTTGTCTTGACAGGAATCATAATGTTTATTTTGGTAGGAAGTAAGAAAGTAAAGTTTATTCATGTAGCACCTTTCACACACACACAAAACAATTAGTGCTTCAGAAAAACATCAATTCAAACATGATTAAAAGACAAAGAGCCAAGATCATTAAAAAAAAAGACGATTAAAAACGAATAATCGTCCTGTGCTTGACGGCATTTCCATGAAAGTCTTTGAGGACTCACCCCGTAAAGACATAGAAGCATGAAATAAAATATAAATGTATTTTCCTCCTTTCTTTGTCCACTTGGATCTTACTCGGATCACAGCAGATCCACGTCTCCCCCTATCCTTACATCCTCCTCTATCACACCATACTATCCTCCTTTACTACAGCATATCGTTGTTTCCTCCTCCCTGGCAGCTCTATATTCAAGATCCTTTGTTCATTCTTCCTACAGTTTCTCCAGATCACTCAACCTTAGCTGCACCTCTTGTTGTATTTACACAAGAACAATGCCTTCCAGGAACATGTATGAGAAAAGTTTGAAACGTGTAGACATATTAGTTAAATCAGACTATAAATCAATAAAGTGATGCATTATGGGCTCTTAAAGGCTGGTTGTTGGGCAGAAATAACATCTTTAAGTCTGCTTTGACTCTTTTATACACACCATTTAGTTAAAGGATAAAAATAATAAACTTGATTAATTGTTGCCGTGTGTCTTTAACTGATTGCTGCTTTTGTTCTGTGCAACGACTCAGCTTGTTTGTCCCTTCAAGGACACTGCGGTGTTAATTTATCCTTTTGTTGAGCTATTCCCAAGTGCAAAACACAAAGACGTACGCCCAAGTGTGCTCTGAGCCTCAGATAAAAAAAAAACATTCTGCTGATAAGTTCATAAATTGAACTGAAACACACTTTTTAAGTTTTGAAAGGTTACTGCAGTTTGGTTTGCTTTTAGTGAGGCACAATTGTATTATTTTTTTGGTCACATACAAGACTAGAATAAAACAAAAGGAGTGACATAAAAAGGTGTTGCTGTTGTAGACTGCAACCTGCACAGACGGAGTCCCTGTTCTGTGATTTTTCGTGAGTCAAGTCAAGACTTTGTGCAGCACAAACACTCAGAAATCAAAGTCCCCGTCGGAGCAGCTGCTACATCAATCTGTGCTTCGGTGTGGGTTGACTGAGTTCCAGGGGGTGAACCGCTCCATGTCTGGATTTACTTCTGTTCTGAAATATTGCCTGGTAATTGCTATAACTAAAATGTCACAATTTAACTGCAGATTTTAGCAACCAAATCAATACACAGAGTTTACTAAACATTACAGCTGCTGTAAATGTAAAGTACTTTAAAAACAAGTCATTGACCAAAGTGCCGAACATTAAAGGCTTAAAATGCACTCATAAGGTAAAATACAAACACATTTAATATAAGTTAGTTATTTAGTTACAACCAAGGAAAGGAGCTGGTTATTAGGAAATAATCTAAAGCTTCCCAGTTTGGAGGTTTTTCTAGCGTATGTTGCGATTTGAGATATTTGCCTCTCATTTAAATTCTAAAAGTTGAGATCTATACAAGATTTTATTTCATTTAAGTCATTTTTAAAATGAAAGCAATCCCTGTTTTTATATTGTTGGCATCCTTCCTTTTCAGGTGGCATATAGCGGTATTTCATCTGCATAACGTCGGACTGCTATCTTGTCATTTCCAAAAATGGACACTCGTAGGGCTGGGCGATATGGCAAAAATAGAATATCACGATTTTTAAATTGTATTATCACGATCTCGATTTGATCATGATTTTTACAAAATTATCAGCATAACTAAAATTACATATTAAAAAAGAGAAACATTGAATAAATAAACATATTTATTAAAATGAAGAACAATCACCAGTGCAACATGTAAACATTTACATGTTAGGCTTATATTTACACATTAAAACCTTTTAAAATATGAAATAACTGATTTTAATTGTGATTATTATATAAACTCACCACTCACAAGATGTAACCTGTGGCCAAAGCATGGCTGTGTGTCCAGCCCTTCAGATCCAGAGCCTTCACCATGTTAGAGTCATAGAGGTCGTGTTTTCTTCTTCTGGTTCCACATCTCTAGAACCTCTCTCAGTCCTGCTGTGATCATGTGTTCTCCTGTGTGGTCCTCCAGAAAGGTTGTTAGCAGTGTTGGACTTTGCAGCTCCCAGTTGTTGAGGAAATGAATGGTTACACTCAGATACGACTCAGATGTGTGACTACTGGACCAGAGATCGCTTGTGGAAGCAAAGACCTCCACAGTCTTAATATTTAATGCAACTTTCTCTGCATTCAGCGGACATGCGCGGGATCGCGGTGTTCGAAGAAAACTTGCAGCTGGGCAACTCGTAGCGCGGATCCAATACTTTTATCATTTTTTAAAATCCCACTCCTTCTACTTGTCGCTCAGGACACAAGTGTTTAACCAAGTGGAACGTTACCATCAGTCACGCTGTTCCGTCGTTTGCTGTCTCTGCCGTGGGGAGTGAGTTTTGTGACGCCTCTGTTAGCGTTTAATGCTAGGAAGCACTGGCTTTTAGCTTTAGCTGCTCTTGAGGTGTTGCCGTCACTTGCCTTGACGCTCTCCTTGCTAATGATTTTAATTTGCTCTTTGTCGTCTGGTGAAAAGCCAAAGCAGTTCCATATAATGGAGGACGAGTTTCTCTTCGGAACCAAATCCTCGTGTTCGCTCTCGGCCGCCGCCATGTTTGCTGTTGTTAGGTTGTACACACGTGAAGGGGGGCGGGCTAATATCACCATGAATCACTCTGATTGGTTTAACGTCAAACAAAGGTGTGATAACGTCCTTCACTTCTCCGCTGCGTATTACATTTCACGGCAGTTTCGTGAGGCTTTCACGGCCGGTGGGAAAAATGGGTGAATCAGGATAAAACGATCTCCCAAAAATGACAGATCGTTAGACACGTAGATCGTTAAACGGTCTAAAATCGTCACATCGCCCGGCCCTACTCCATAGCATAGAACATCCCCTTGTGAATCTCCACCTCCACTTTGGCCCGACATGCATCATATACATCAGGTAACATGACTTTAGTGATGTGTTTTCAGCTGGGCGTTTCATATCTCGGTTCAAGTATAACTCACAGAACTCAGGTTTCTCCACCGTGCAGATCGGACCCAGATCTTTACAGATGTTCTTGGTAACAGCAGCAGTAATCTCCTTCCATCTGCGGGAGCTAGGAGCTACATGGTGAGCGACGAGTAAAAGCCTGACGCATCTGGAGTTTATTATGAGCGCTTACGCCAACACCCGACTATGCTTTTGCGGCGTTGAGTATTGGCTGTCTCTGTATTCTTTGTTGTGGTTTTTGCGCAGGTGATAAATTAAATTTGTAGAGTTGGAGTCCGTTGTTGGGACTGGGAGCTGTTGTCTGGTCCACATCGGCCTTTTTATATTTAAACCACATCCATGAGACAGAAGGTTTGGGTTAGCGGGTTATCCTGTTGACCCTGGCCTAAAACGCATCTGCTACGTCTTCCTCCATGTTTATGTTTTGCTGCTAGGCGCGTGCATAGGCATGCCTAAACAATAGAGCTGTATATGAAACGATAGACATTTTCTATCGTCTAGACTAAATGTTTCATCATATCGCCCAGCCCTAGACCCTCAAAGCAGCAGATACATAGAAAAAGCAAAGGACCAAGTATCCAGCCCTGTGGACCGCCCTCCCATGATAAAAGAGCAGAGAATCAACAGAAATTCTTCAAACTGACGCAGAAACGTGTGTGTTGTGGATATGATCTGAACCACTCCAGGGCAGTGCAACAGATGCTGTAAACGAGATCATATTATGTGTCAAAGTTAAATCCAGAAACACTGGATCACATAGTCCCCAGAGTGTGTGGCGAGGAGGATATTATACGGATATCAAAAGGCAATAATGTCTCAAAATGTCTCTCTTTTTTGTTCTGTGGCATTTATATAGACTCCACGCATTGCCTGCATTAGCTAACACCGTACAGGTTCCGAAATACAAAGGAGGCTTTTGTTGTTGTTGGAGGAAAGGATGTCTGGTGTCTGAGACATCTTTTGATTAAATTCTTTCTTCCTGCTTTCTTCAATTCACACACTTGTACTATTAATTTTTTTTTGCTTTTAGGCACCTTTCCAGACATTTCTTCTTCCTCTGGTAGAACCATAATTCATGGTATATTAAAAGAAAAACACTCCCTTGAGAATGGATGTAGAGAATAGCAGAGAGTGAGTAATAAAGAGGGAGTGACAGACAGAGAGGAGGAGGGTCACACAATGAGTGTGAAAGCTGTGGAAATGTGATGACCTTTCACGCCTCAGCTCCGCACAGACACAAGAAATGAGTGGTGAGGCAGGCAGGGAGAAAGCCTCACCTTCTCTGAGGTAAAGGCCCGTTGTCCGTAGCTTCTACAGTCAAGGCGTAGTGCCGTCCAACAGTGAGCTGAACGCCTGGTGCCACTGTAACAACCCCAGTGCTGTGGAAACAGGTCATTAAACGGCCAGTTATAGCAATGCACACCATGCTTTCACTTTACATGTCATGTTTTTACTAGGCGTCTCTCACTATTCAGGCCACCACTTGGTCCTTTTGACTGTGGAAGTTAAATTACAGAGCAGATTTATGAATTATACCTCCCGTTACAAGTTCTATTTGAAATCATTGTTAGGACCAAGCAGCTGAAAAAAACAAGACCAAGAAAGACTTCTGCACAAGTAGGACTGCACAATATTAGAAAAACACGCAATATTATATCTAAATGTTGTAATTATGATATAGGGTTGTGAGATCATGAAGAAGAATTAGAATGTGTTTTGTAAAGTTGGTAGAGATTATTGTATCATTTGTTGGGCACATGTCAGAAAGAAGGAAAACAGCAGGTATGAGGATCGTTTCTACCCGGATCTTTTTAGGCGTGACACATTCTAAGCCTGATCACTAGGGCTGCGTCTCAATACTCGCACTTCCACCCTCGCGCCCCTCAGTTGCGCGTTCCCGCCGAGGTGCGTGAGTGCTTAGGGTGTCTCGATTCTCCTGGCCGTATAATCCGGACCTTGGCCCCGCCCCCTTTTCCACCCTTGCTACGCACTTCGCCGAAGTCCGCATGGGTGCACACTTCAGCGAAGGGATTTACCCATAATTCCAAGTGCACTTCATTGAAGACCGTAGGGTGGAAGTGCGAGTATTGAGACACGGCCTATCATCGATATCGTATATAAAGGCTAGATGTCTCATCTGGGGCTCTGCAGTGAAACTACAAGGCAGCCATCTTACCACAGACTGCTGGTGTTCTGCTCTCTATGGTAGCAGATGGAAGGTGAGTAATCAACTTAAATAAAAATACTCTTAACTCGATGAAAAATGAAAGAATTTACAAACAGTTTACTTTCTTACAAACCTTATTATGTATAGACTTGATCTGGGACACTTGTAGTTTATGAATTTCCCAATATATTTCACAGCCACATCTCTGACGTTAATAACAAAGCAAACCGCTTGAAAATCGGTTAAAATTTGAGCAGGTTAGAGGTATTTAATAGTAAATGCACCATTAACAGCAAGGTTATGAAAGGGGGCAGCTGTCTGAAGTAAGATGGCCGCCACAAAGCTACATCAGGGTCCATTGATGAACAGCACGGGTAAGATACCTAGCCTTTATATATATCTATGATCACTATCCTTAATGTTCATGTAAGAAATGAGATAATATAATAATAATCGTTCTGTTATTAGAACTCTATTGTGAGTTTTACATCATTATTTATGTTTATTTTTGTCTGTGGCAATAATTTAGCATTACTAGCACATGTTAGCATACGTCAGCTAATGCTAGTATGCTGCTATCACATCATTTTACTATAAATAGCATCACAAAGGAAGAAAACAGCAAAACTGAAGTTAAAATTGATACGGTAAAGTCATAATTGCTATTTCACTGTAAAAAAATGTATTTTCTTCATTTATGTTCTAAAAAATATCTAGGTGTATAATGTAAGAACACAAAGCATTATGCATTCTATTTTACGAAGTTCATCATGTCTTCTTTTAAAGACACGTCACATAAACATCAGTGACACTTCTGATGAAGACCTGAGCAGTGGGTCGAAACATGTCAAGCAAAAGGTAAATAAGATTTACCAAACATTACATGTCTGCATTAAAAGAACCTCAACTATTATGCATTCTATATAAGTATACTCCTATATCTAAATCATGTGGATTAAAATTGCAGTAGTGATAAAACGTATCATGCAGACCTAAAACATCCTGTGCCTTTCCTCCCACAGTCTAATAATAAAAGTTTGTTTGCTGAATCTAAATTGACTTTAGGTTGTTTTTCCTGTGTGCTTCTATGGGTTTCCCCTTCCCTTCAGTGAGTTTTGAAGGCTTGTAAATGTAACACGCCCCAAATCCATACCAAAGGGACGCATTCTAGCACAGCAGACACTGACCCTGAATTCCCTCTTTGTAGTCGAGACTTTAGTTCCATTACTCAACGCTACACTGTCAGAAATAAACGACAAATCATATACCATTTCAAAATGGTACCCTCAAAAGGTACAATTTTGTACCTTAACTGGGGGTACAAATTTTTACCTTTGTGGATTGTACCTTTTACTAGTCAAACATGTACCTTAGGGTACAAATTTGTTCCCCTAAAGGGTACAAATATGTATCCTAAGGGGTACAAATATGTATCCTAAAAGGTACATATTTGTACCCCTTAGGATACAACCCTGCAGTTAAAGGTACAAAACTGTACTTTTGAGGGTACCACCCCAGTGACAAAAAAGGTACAATTCTTGTCCTTTCATTTCTGACAGTGTATGCAAACACATCATATGGTAATTCAGATGTTTGCTGCTTTCAAACAAATCAAAGAATGCTTTGCCTTTAGGGTTTTATTTTTATTAAGGTAATAAACAGATTAATGCAAGATTATTGCTAATGACTTGCAAAGTTACTATTTTATTCCTGTCAAAATATATTACTTTGGTATCTTATGAATACAGCTGAAGAAATAGGTTTGCATACAGTGTCTTTGATATGTGTTAGAGCTGCATCACCAGTGTTATGGAGTTTATCAAATATAAGAAGTAAAAAATCTGAATTTTGGTTCCCAATTCCTCGTGATGTTGCTTAAGTCTCCAGGCGATTTTGTGTACACGAGCGCCGAATCCTTTCACTGAATTGGTGGTTAGACTTTAACTGACACACTGCTGCACTGTAATACTTTTCTTTTTGATCATTTAGATTTTTACCTTGGACTATTGGTTATTTACTAAACATTAGATCCTAGAGTGGTTGGATTTAGTCTGCCTAATGACTGTTAAGCTAACCAAGTCAATGCCACATCACGACCCCTCCACTGTGTTTTACAGTTGGTATAATGTGTTTGGTTTTTGCCAAACATGCAACATCTTGTGATCTTTGTTCCTAACATCTTGTAGTTTTTGTTAATGTTCAACTTTTCAAACCTAAACCATAACTGACACTTGCTTTTTCAGACATCTTCTCCTGGAAATGCCTCTAAAGTTGCTCTCTTCCATCACGCTGCCTAACAGCTGACATGCTAACACATTTCTTTTGTTCCTTGTTGAGAACCTATTGGGATGTTAGACCTGATTGACAGCTGCCTTGAATGTTTTCTACTTGTAAGTAACTGTTCCTGCTATAAAATGATTGATTCTAGATTGTGTAAAAACGACCTTCTAACCTCTTTCAGCAACAACTCCAGACCAGAAATCTGCTAAAAGTTCTGCTTTTACAGAAGTGATCACACTAGCTAACGACCAGTTATAGAAGCACCTGGACTCTATTTACTTTCTCATTTCCTATGGAAGCAGTGAGACTACTCATTTTTTCACATGCAATCAGTGGATTTTGGCCTAGTTTTAAAAAACCAAACAGTAGAACATGTCATGTTGATATTCATGAGGACGTATTACCTAAAATTAGAACCTCTGAAGCACTAGATGATTGATCATGTTTTTATTCAAAAACAGTAATGCCCCAAAGAAGTTTTACAGACTTTGTTCTGACTGGTTTCTTGATATTGTTTTTTCTTCTTCTCAAATCTATCATATTTTCTACACTTATTAAAATATTAACGATGACTGAACAAACTACACAGAAAAATAAAGCCCCTGCAGCCTTACCTATCAAGGGTTTAAACTAAGATCATCTAATGTTGAGAAGTGATGCTCTGATCAAATCCAAGAGGAGAAAAACTAGTGAGATCTAACATGATGTTTTAGAGCTTTGTGCGAATGACTCTCAGCTCTTACCACACCAACATTTAGCTCAATATCTGTAAAACTGACAGAGTTGTTGCAATTTATGAGATTGCTAATGTTGAGTAGGCGGCCATCTTGAATTCAGTTGATGCCAAGAGGTAATCAGCAGTAGACGTACATGATTTTGCTTTTAAAATATAGTATCGGGGGAGGGGCTTTACAGTGTTTCAGTCCCATTGGTTCTGATGGGTCTAGCTGTTTGCCACATGTATGGAGCCGAGTACGTCAAACCTTCACAACCAATGAGATCAAAGTACTGAAAAGTACTGAGATTTTCTCTGCAAAGCAAAAGCAAACACGTAGAGCAGAAGCAAAATCGAGGTGCAGCAAAAGCAAAGAGCTGTCTGCAGAACCAAAACGTGCCCTTCAGAATAAAAGCCTAAATGATCTGAGTAATTGGTGAGAACCAAAAAGGTCTGTCAAAGAAATAAAATATGAATTGTTATGAAGCAAAAACAGGTACTTTGATTAGAAATATAAATAATTACTTACAAATTAGTTTATTTTCTTTTTTGAAGTGATATTTTGGCTTTAGAATTTCACACTTTTGCTTCTGATATGTTCTTTTTGGTTGCTTTATTTGGGCATATTTTGTCTGTGACTGGATTTTTTGGGTTGATCCTTTTGGCACAAATCGTATTCCACAGTACATGTGACCTTTTGGCATTGAGCAAAAACAAACTGAAAAGGTTAAAAAGTGGTTAAAACATTAAAATGTAAACAATATTAAATCGGATGTTTTTACCTGCTACCAATAAGGAACTGTCCCAGGTCACCAGCCAAGATCCGGTAAGTAACTTGACCATTCTGACCAGCATCTGGGTCAACTGCTGTCAACTGGGAGGACACACACACACACACACACTCCTAAAAGTCACATTTTACCATGTGCGTTAGTAACCTGTGTGTGTGTGTTTGGTGGTGTGTACCTGTAACACAGTTTCTCCAGGTGTCATATCAGTGAACAAGTCGACACTGTAGGAAACATTCGAAAAAGTTGGCGTATTGTCATTAGCATCCAACACTGTTATGGTCACAGTAACGGGAGTGCTCTCCTGGACGCCATCTGATGCAAACAGCTGCAAAGGACAAACAGAAAAAAGACCAAAGCATCTCCGTAAATACTTTAAAAATAACCTTCTTAGAAGTAGTAAAAGTACATGTTCAGGGACTAAACTTGTCCCTAAATTCAATTTGTATTTGTTGTTCTTGTGAATGCAGCAAGAATCTCCAGAAACTCTTCACTTTCATTATTCTGCAAACATAAACACACAAGGTCTCGATGGATTTAAAAGTCTATGTAAAATATGCACAAACGAAAGACAAAAATCATTGACAAGTGCACCAGATTGCTTTACCGTGAAGAAAATCGATACTTCTTTAAGCATTAAATATGAGAACTATAAACTGATGTTTTTCCCACAGAAAAAGTCAACAATTTTCTCTAACTTGATCTTTGTTTACATGATTTTCTCACTGCCAATCAAAATCATCTGTAATTTCAAACTACTGAAAGGGAAACAAAAGATCCACGGCTTTTATGTGGGGGGGGGGATGTGTTCACAACAGTAATCATAAGACAAAAATCAAGCACTCCAAACTAATCAGGGTGTCAGGGACGAATGAGAAAGGCTCGTTTTGAAGACGTTCGTGTTGATGATTTAAATCGTCGGTTCTGTGCGCTCCAGCCCATCCACGACGAGGTTTATTTTCTGACCTGTTTCAGTCGCTCCGCTTTTAATCGACAAAAAGAAAAAAAATAAAGTTTTACAAATCATAAACAGAAAATAAGTTTCTTTTCCGACACCGATCTTCTTCACCAACTCATCTTCCGAGATGCTGATTGAGTCCTTTCAAATAAAATCCGCCCTTCATCCCTCTCCGGGTTTCATTTCTCCTCCAAGGCTTTCATAATGATTACTGTATACCACTGCCTTTCAATCAATACTCCAGACCTTCTTCTTTTCCATCTTTAACTTCCACATTGCTGAATGCACACACTCAAGGGCACATGGAGCCACATAATATATGCTGCTCACACACCAACGAACACGTGCTGCCCGCCGTTGTCAGGCTGAGTTGGTGGTTAACAGATATGAAGCAGCAAAGCTTTGCATGGTATGATGAAACGCGCGTATTGAGATTCTGAGCTTGGCCTCTCTTTGCGCCAATATGAAGCAGCTGGATTAGACTGAACCGAGATAGGACTGAATGTTGAATTTAAAAAAAGAGGGAAGAAAAAAATAAACTTTGTGAGCTGAACTTTCCTGTTATTTTAACTGTTTGAGGTTCTGGTCAACATTCTAGTAGAGCACATTTAGAGGTTATCTCAATAAAAGATGAACATGTGACTTTATTTCAATAAAGAGTTAAATATTATTATGCTACACTGCAAAAACTGCTTTCTTAGAAAGGTTTTAAAAGTCTTGTTTTTAGACCTTTAATCCTATTTTTAGTCTGAAAAAGAAAATGTATTTACAGCTCTACTTGAAACAAGCAAAATCTTCTGAAATATGGGCAAATTTTCTAGATTCGAGCAAAAAATCTGCCAATAGGGTAAGCAAAGGTTGCTTGGCCAGATTCCTAAAACTAGCAAATTATTCTAAATGCAGAAAAGTTTTGCTATTTTTAATAGCCAATGCAACCTTTGCTTACCCCATTGGCAGATTTTTTGAGAAGGGTACGGCTGCAGGCCTGGAGCCTGCAGTGTGAGGACAACCGTGTGAGGCATCTACTGTTATTGAGACAGCCCCCTAGGATCCACGATGGATGATGATGGGAAAGTTAAGTACTGAACATATAGCACAATATTTCTTTAATGGTATCAATGTCATGTTCTGCCCCCTTGTGTCCAGTTCGTGCCTGTGTTCCTCCTCCTGTGTCCTGCACTAATCCCCTCCAGGTGTATCTCGTCTCCTTGATTAGCTCCCTCCCTATATTTATTTTATTTATTAACATATATTTAATATATGCTGGTGTTTAGTTCAGTCGCTCCCTGTCGGTTCCTTGTGTTGTATTCCCAGCCTCGTGTGTGTCTCCTGAGTCCAGACATAAAGCAGTTTGTGTTTTACCTCACCTGTTCCTGCCTCCATCTCCTGCACTACCTCGATCATGACAGTCAAAGTTTGTCTTATACCAAACTTTAACTTTAAAACGGACTTAATTGCCGAGTTTAAATATCACAATGAAATGAACGTTTTTCTGTGATCAGTTTAAAGTGAGTTGACACTGTTTAGAACCACATATCGGCTAAGCTAGGAGCTAGTTAAGTTATTGGAAATGTCTGGTCTTAGAGGGCGCTGTCTCTAAAACCAGTGGAAGACTCACACAGTTGTCCTCACACTGCGGGCTCCAGGCCTGTAGCCGTATACTATTGGATTGTTTTTTTTGCTCAAATCTAGAAAATGTTGCAAAAATAAAGAACATTTGGCCTATTTCAAGTAGGGCTGTAAGACTATAAATAAGATAACATTTCTAAAAATAAGGCTTATTGCCTTTTTTAGAAATGAGCTTTTGCAGTGTGAGAATAATGGTGATGTGGACATTAAAGGGTTAACGTGTCCTGATCAGTAGGACTTCAGATCTACTGTCTGTTGTTTGTCGACTCCACTGGTTCATCTCTTGAGTTTAGGAGCTGTTTTATGCCTATCTGAAGCGAGACGTGGAGAACTTTCAACACTGATGCTCTTCTGTGATCATTATTTCTTTTTCTTTATTGAAATGTGCTCATGGTCATATTGGCAAAAGGATCAGCACCTAAAAATCTGAGGTCCTGTTTTTGGGTGGATGCTGACTCCAGTACAGGGGAGATGTTGTATCAGGTAGAGGAGTTAAATTATCTGAGGTTATTGTTTATGACTGAGGGAAAAAGGAGATCAGCGGGTGGATTGGGTAGCATCAGCAGTGAGTCAGATGCCAAACCAGTCTGCTGTAGTGAAGAGGGAGCTGAGCCACAAAGTGAGGCTCGAGTCAGTCCATCTACATTCCAGTCCTCAGCCATGGTCATCAGCTTCAGGTGATGGCCGAACAAACAAGACTGCAAATACAGGCGACTGAAATAAGTTTCCTTTGCAGGGTGGCAGAGCTCAGCCTTAGAGACAGGGTGAAGACCTCGGACATCAAGAACTGCTTCTCCTCCATCTTTAAATGGGCCAGCTGGTGGATCAAGCATGTGGCTAGAATGCTTTCTGGTTGGCTCCCAGGGAGGTGTCTTTCCAGAAGGAGAGCCTGTAGCTGACCCAGGATTTTCTGGAGGAATTACGCCTATAGGCTGGAACGCTGTGGGATCCCACCAGAGGAGGAAGTCCGCTGCCCCCTGATCTGAACCCATGTAAGCAAACGATGATATATGAAACTAAACTAAAACACTGGACCACTAACTTCCACTCCAGTGGCCTGTTTGTTCAACCAGGTGGTTTTATGGCATTAGATTTCGTTCCATTTCATGTTCATGGATTTGTATCCATGACAGTCTATTATTGTTATTATTGCTTTTAATATTTTACATTTTGTTTGTATTTATAAACTACTAAATAAGGTTTTTATTGATTAGCGTAATCGGATTTGAAAACAAAAAATAAGGGAAGCTAAGGAGGGTGTTAAAATTCCAAGGCCCATGAAAACCAATCCATGATTTTACTGTGAATTTATAAACTAGTGGGGAAAATCCAAGCAAAAAGTCCTACAATTACCAGAAAACTGATCAATATCTCAGGATGTTCAATTATGAAATTGCAAGAAATAAGTCAAATATGTTTAATTAAATGAACCACTTTAGTCCAGAGGGTTAACGTGGCTCCAACCTATTCCTTCATTCTGCAGTTGTGTGTTGAGTTCACACACTGTTGATGTGCTAAATCAATACTGTGGTTTCCTTCTTTTTTTAAATTATTTTCTACATATGTGAGCGCATGGTTGAGCAGGAGAAATATTTTCCAAAATAAATCAAATTTTAAAAAGTTCAGAAGATGGAAAAATCTATTTTTTGTCCATTAAAAGCAGTCGTGTTTTGCAAAAAAGACCCATTTTGTGGTGCTCCTCCTTCCTCCTCACTCCATGTTAAAGTCAATATTTGTGTTCTTTGTAACCTCCTGCTCCAATTCTTTTCCAGTGTCTGACCTTTACTCGTACCTTCTGATTTTTTCCTCACCCATCTCCCTGTTTCTGCATCACCCTCCTTAATGTTTGGTAAAACGCCTGAGGTTAAACTGATCCTCCTTTCAGGTCTTCTTGTGTTTTTCACATCCATCAGTTTTCCACTCCTCCTTCTCCTCTTGTCCATCTTCTCTGTTCTTTCTAGATGACACTCACACCTTGATATGGGATAAGATTTGTGCCAAAAGGATCAACCCAAAAACACAGTCACATATAAAATATAACAAAATAAAGCAACCAAAAAGAACATTTTAGAGTGTGAAATTCAAATGCAAAACAAAAACTCTAAAAACCAGATAAATTCATAAAGAAATATGTATTTTTCTAAACCAAAAACCTTTTTTTAATTTCTTAACAATTCATATTTTATATATTTGACACATCTTTTTTAATTCTGCTTCACTCAGACCATTTAGGCTTTTATTCTGAAGGACACATTTGAGTTCTGCCACAGCTCTTTGCTTTTGCTGCTCTGGGTTTTTGCTTTTGCTTTTGAAAGAAAGTCTCAGTGGGAGGGGCTTATCAATGCTTCAATCTCATTGGTTATCTGGGCTTGGAGTAAGTGGCTCTAGCTGTTTGCCATATGGATCCACCTACTCCAAACCCTCACTGAGACTTTCATTCAAAAGCAAAAACTTCACGCAGAAGCAAAACTGAGGCACCCTTCAGAATAAAAGCCTAAAACATCTGAATGAAACAGAATGAAGTGAGAAGCAAAGGTGTGATAAATAAATAAAATATGAATTTTTAAGAAATGAAAATAAGTTTTTGTTTTAAAAATAAAAATTTCTTTATGAATTATTTATTTTGTTTTTAAGACGGTTTTTTTTCACACTTTTGCTTCTGAAATGTCCTCATTTGTTGCTTTATTTTGATATATTTTGTGTCCAGTGTTGGGACTAACGCGTTACAGTAACTACGTTACTACTGCGGTAACGAGCACAGTAACGCGTTAGTCTGCCAAAATCAGGAACGCGTTCCTCGTTACTGGGATTTATAGAGGCCCGTTACTCATTACTTTGTGTCAGGCGGACGCGGCGCCAGCAGTAAAATTAGGAGGTGGCGTGTGATTTATAACGGGGGACGGCAGGTCGCGAATCACACCCCGCTCACCTGAGCGCTCCTCCATGAAACCTGCGGAACGGCGGAAACTCCAGAGGCTGAGAACACTCTGCGACCGAAGCCGCCGTGGACTACAGATCTGATGTTTCTGCTTCATAATTCCACTCGCCATACTGCTCAGGTGTGGATCAGCTTCGTGCACGTTCTCCCCGACCTCTGCGCCTTTTCCAATCCTGCAGAATGGAGCTTGGAAGGGAGCAAGAGACCCAGGAACCGGGTCTTCACCTCCAACACCTGGCTGATCTGGTTCAGCCCCGTCCTGGTCTGAAGTGGCTCGGATCGGATACGTCAGTGGATCCAGAATCACTTCCGCCTCATCTGGAGCTCTCCAATCGTGTCTCATCAAACAAAGTTTCAATCTTTCCACATGACAGCACGGCAGACCTTGCTGCAGCTGATCGTATTGCGCTCTCCTCTTTGAGCGGCGTCTCATCCGCCGGGCCGAGGCTACGCCATCCGAACACAGCAGGTGGTAAAACTTCACCGTAGCACCGCATCACGCACTGTGTGTAGGGCACCGTTTGCCCAACTGGGCACCAAAACATTTCAGGCTCGTGAAAATCCTATTGATAGTGATCATAATAATGAAATGTTTAAAATAAATCCGCCAACCTGTCGAACTCTGTATTTCAAAGGAGTCATGAATATTAATGAGTGTTGGTGCTTATGAGCCAGTGGAAACGGCGCGCCGCATCCAGAGTCCATTTGTTGGATGACAGCTGCGCCAAACTGAAGCAGCGCACCACCGAACTCGCCATCCTGCGCGCGCTGCGCTAGAGTTAAAATGTCAACTTGGCCAGTGACGAATCTTCTGTACATCTAGCCACAGGAACGCGAGGCCAGGACTCCCAGGTGATCGCGTTACGCCAGGACTCCCAGGTGATCGCGTTACGCACGGAGATCCGTGGCCAAGCTGGGGCGTCTGCGCGTTCGGCTCGTTTTTGGCTCAACACTCGACACGCATGCCAGATGCAGCATCGCTGCGCTGAGCTAAAGCTGATATTTTTAACTAGAGCGCTGAATGTCAGCTCGGCACAGATCAGTACCGTCCTGACACTGAGCAACAAAGACCTGGATGGGTTTGGATCCAGGGTTTTCCCTCAGACCTGATCTAAACGAAACCATGGTGAAACTGATGCTTTATACAACTTTAGATGAAACACTGAGTTCTGTCTGGTTACAGATTTTCTCCTTGTTCTGAACTTGTTAGTGGAAACAAAGTGAACTAGTTCACCAGGTTAGTTAACTGGAGTGAAGCATCCTGGACAACTGATTGTTACATCACTGTATGAAGCTCACAGTCATCAGCTGAGAGGCTGTGCAGCTTAAAACAGTCGTTTAGACGACTAAACACATCTAATTTACTAAACACATTTACACAGGTGCAGCTCGTCTGCAGCCTGAAGTCACAAGCGCTTCACCTACAGCTTCCTACTCGAAATACAACTGAACGCAGCAGGACTTTAAAAAAAATCATTTATTTATTTATAACAGTTACTTTCCCTAGTAACTAGTTACTTTGAAAGTAACAAGTAACTTAAAGTAACTGAGTTACTCTTTAAAGAAGTAACTAGTAATGTAACTAAGTTACTATTTTAAAGTAACTTACCCAACATATATCTATATTTTGGTTGATCCTTTTGGCCCAAACCTTATCCCGTACTTTTCCCTCCGTATACATGTTCTTCAATAATCATAGTGCAGATGAAGGAACCAGTACCATGAAGGTGTAGGAGTCTTGTGTTTCCCTGTCGACGGGCAGCGCCAGGGTGAGAAATCTTCTGATTCCAGCGGCCGACACAGAGAAAACATGAGAGTAACTGTCCAGTGAGAACTGGAGCTGTGGGTCTCGGCTCTGTTAAAGACAAGGAGAGAGATTTTACAGTTTCAGTTTCAATGAAGCTACAAAATAAAAGGAATAATCTCTATTTGGTAGACCAAAGTGAAGTTAATTTTAAATTATATGAAGTTAATGTGAAACCAGTAGGATGATTCTGCATGAAAAATAAGAAAAAGTTGTTTTTTTACTCAGAAAGTTTCATTCTAACTTTCTGTCTGTGTCTGTTTTATACTCAGTGATGGAGAGGCAATCCTCATCCAGGACCTCCTCTGACATTACCCAAACAGTCATCTCTTCTGTGTGTGTGTGTGTGTGTGTGTGTGTGTGTGTGTGTGTGTGTGTGTGTGTGTGTGTGTGTGTGTGTGTGTGTGTGTGTGTTAGAGAAAGCTCTCCTCATTCCAGATAAGGCTGGCTCAGCAGGGTAGGGGGCTGATAATCTTGTCGATGTAGCTGTTGTGGATATTGAGCCATAAATAAGCACGCACACGCACACACACACACACACACACACACAGAAAAACCCCATTTGCATGCGCAGACATTAATAAAAGTGATTGACGGCGCATAAAAGCTATTAAGACTAATCATCATTGTTGCTGCTTATTGGTGAAGGAAGGACCAGGGTTAGAGATATTAAAATAACACAGTGTGTATCAATAGTCACACACTCCCAGTCAAACACACACACTCTCCTCCCTAAGCCCCGCTCCCCGCTGGGAGGAGACTTTTAGAAAGCAATGAACCAAAGCTTGTTTTTGTCAAAATGCCTTTGCTACATCTTAAACAAACGAAGCTGTTGGGAATGCAGGGCGATAACAATATTGCAGCACTATAAATTCCTAATTATTACTGGGAGGTAATTTAAGAGGGAAATGGTTTTACAGGCACTTCAGATAGGGCACTTCAAACACTGCAAGCCAAGCACACGACTCCACATCCAGAGGAGAGGAGAGCAGGAAAGAGCTGGACGCTCAGAAACGACATCACTCACTTCCTTTATTTAAATGCCGTGAGGCTTATTTACACAATAATCAGCTGTGCTATCTTCTTATTTAGACATTTTGGCTATGATTTACATCACTATGGAAAATATCTGGCATTTTTTAAAGCAGAATGACACATTTCCTGAAACGCTGACCTGAGGTTTCACTTTTCAAGACTGTAGAATCCAATTAGCCGTTTTACTAATTGTGATATTTCTCATTTGAGCTGCTGTTTTCAAGCAAAAATTCAGTGGGAATTATTTTATCCTTTTTTTTTAATGATTTGCCCCATAAAAAGCACAAACAGCAGTTTGTAATCGACTTACTGCTGACTTTAAATAGAGCTTTATTGGTAGAAGGTGAAAAACACACAATTTTTATTTGATCATTGCACAGACTGTTTGGGTTTGTGAACTCTGAAGCTCTATTTAATGAGCTTGACGTCTGCTTGAGATTCTAGTGGCTTCAAACCCCCCCTCGTGTGTAGTGAGAGCTTCATTAATGCAGGCTTTTGGGCCAAACGCTCCCCCAGTCCTCCCTCCTTAGGGTTGTCCTCAGATGATCTATAAACACCATCATATTAGAGAAATGGTCCCAACATCTTTCTCAGGGACAATAAAGACTCTAGAAAAATAGCTTGGATTCATGAAGCTCTCACTACAGTTTAAAGGCACACTAAGTACATTATTTTTCTTGAGCCAGTATGTGCTAATATGACCCTTTAATAGACACTCAACAGGCAGCCTGCGAGCCTCCTATGTCTGGCCCTTGAGCCAAATACTGTGTCGGACACTAGGGGGAGCTAAAAACAAGCCTGCACTGCCTAGTGTGCCTTTAAATTCTTCAATTTTTCTGCATGAAATGACAAAGATCCTCAGATGAAAATTTATTTATTTACAAATCAACAAACTTTTCTGCTTTGTTTTTCCTGTTATTCTTTAAGGACATGGAAATCAAACAAAAGAATCAGGTTCAAACACGACTATTTATTGATTTAACACTAAAATCAGAAACTAATTGTACTGTAGTTTTTTTCATGTAATAATACTTTAAACCAAAACTAACAATATTTGACTCAATGGAGATCTTTCTTCTTTTTAAAGGCAGATTAGGCAAGTTTGATTTGTTTTTAGCGCCCTCTAGTGTCCGTTTTAAGCCACTGTCATTGAAACGTTAGCATTGTTTCTGCTCAGAAAGCCCTAAATCTGCCTGTTAAATGTCTCCTCAGCCTTCACTGCTTTCTACTGGAGCGGTTCATCACTCAGTCAAAGAAATCAGCTGTTCAAGCAGGGAGAGATGGGAAAAATCAGGAACCATGAGCTAAAAACACTCCAGAGCTAGCATAACAGCTAGCCACATTGGGTTAGCCTAACCCTCTGAGATACGTGACTTTGTGAGACTTCAGGACACCGGACCAGAGACTCAGAAGTTACAGACGTGGTATTCTGGATCCAAGCAGCAGATGAGGGACTTTATTAACCTGTAAAGGGTCAGATTAGCTCAGACTGACGCATGGAAAAGATTTAAAAATATGAACAAAGTTACATAGTGTGCCTTTAAAAAAAGCTGTAATCAAAATCAACAAACAGCAGTTTTCTTTTGTGTATGGATTAACATTTCTGAAAACATATTTTAAAAGCTGTCCATCATCTCTTTACCGCTGTGTGATGAAATAAGACAAAACTCAACAGGTCTAATAACTTTGGTGGTCATTTATTCTATCAGAGCTTCATGTTGACCCTTTAACCAGTAAGTCAACCTCTTGTAGAGCTAATCTCTATTTCTTATTGAAGCATGAACTTTAACTTTGAAAAATAAATGTAAACATGTCTTAATTTTATTGCTCTAATATTAATATTATTATTTTTATTGTATTTATTTTACAATACTATATAACTATTATTGCCCCAAATGTAAAAACATAACGTTTGGTAGTATTTTTTTGTTTATAGAACCAGACTGACAGAATGAAGCAAAAGGAGGTAAAGTCCCCACAGAACTCAGGTGATACCTACAAGTGTTGCATTGGGTTTCAGCTATAATCAAGAATAAACACATGTGAGTAAATTCAGAAGAACCATCACACAAAGACAAAAACATGACCATTTTAAGATCTGTAGCCACAAACAGACACTACTTCTATTTCATTTGTCCCAGAGCTGCCTGCTCATTCTCACCTCCTCTACATCGTTGTCCAGAGCTATGACGACTAGCGGTGCAGACAGGCTGCTGTTTGTCGCTATGGTGGTTCCTACTGGTGACGCTTCACTGACGTATCCATGGTAACTGGTCTCCAGGAAGTAGGGCGCCTGGTTGTTTTCATCGAGAACTTCGATTTGGAGGTTGGCGTAAGCTGGCAGGGGGTGGCCGTTATCCTGCTCAGCCTGAGGGACACAGACAATCTGTTATTGACCTGAACGCTGGTCCTCGGATACACCCTGGAGGTTTAACATATCTGCTGTAACAAAACTAAAGGGTGTGTTGGAAAAGAAAATCCTAGATTGTCTATGGATTCCTCGCTGGATGCGAGGCAGATACGGGAAGTGGAGGAACTGCGTGTGGCACAAGTTAAAGGTGAAAGCCCATTTTATGCTTCAGTACTTTAAAAGTCTCATTGGGACTGGATTTATTTCCCTGGTGTGCATATATTTGTAATATTTCATGCCACTGCTGTAAAATTACATCTGGAAATGACTGTCTCTTATGAACTCTCTGGTCCTCCAACACAATTTATATCCCCCAGAGAGTCTTGGTAATCTAATAGAGGAGGGGAGAAAACGCTTACACCGATTCACCAGTTTAGGAAACAAAAAGCTTTGAAAATTAAACTTAACAAGAAAGCAGAGACTCAAGCAGTTCCTGGAGTACAGTCATTCAACAGTTAAGACTGTGATATTCTAAAAACACTAAAAACCATTTAAACCTTAAAAACTATTTTTTGCAGATATTTGTGCAATCGGTCTCTGTTGATTTGATTATGTAATGCAGCCTGTATCACAATAGTTTAAATTGAGCACCCTATTAATGCGAGCTAACTCAAACACCACCTCACCCTGGTTTGCACGTGTTGGTTCACAGCTGCACTGTCAGAACTAGAAGCAGAAATCTGTGACCGTCTCGTTGCTTTTTCCCCTCTTTTAACAATAATGGTCTCTTTTAAGCCAGTAAAGCGATGAGATTGAACGTTTCTATAAGGAACAATTACCCAGGAATAGCACAGGAGAGACGGCCTTTCAGGTCAAGACTCTGCTGCTCATTTACTCTTCAAAGATAAAAGACTCTCTGTTGAGGACAGAAGGGTTCATGTCTTGGACAGAGAGGATTGAGAGGAGAGTAAAAATCAGAATCCCTTTACTCGTTATTTTACAATGAAATTCCATTTCAGTACAGCCTTACCAAGGTCAGAAATACAGCACATAGACACATAACAGGTAAGGCTGACTGCAGGCAAGCAGCCACTGAGTAGGGCGCCCCCTTTATGCAGATGGAAGGATAACAAAGGGGGGAATGAGGGGGGAAAAAAGGCCCCCCAGCTCTGCTCCGACGCTGGGATAAAACCCCACCTCAACATGTAGCACACACTCTAAAAAGTTAGACCATCATTTACTTACATTTTTTGGAGTAACATTTTTACACTCAAGAATTTGGAGTAGATTGGAGACAATTATATTAATAAAGTTGGCTTTTACTTAATATAATTGTCTCCAATCTACTCAAAATTCTTGAGTGTAAACATGTTACAACAAAAAATTTAAGTCCTTATTGTTTATATATTTTTTGTTTTATTTATTTTATTTGAATGAAATAAACTTTGACTAAACTAAACTAAGTAAATGATGGTTTTACCTTTTAGCGTGCATACCATGGACAATACACCCAGGGGTGTCAGATCAGCACGTCGGCTCTGCTCGGTTTGCCCCGGTCCTAACCTTTCAGATCCGGCCCACATGTCTGGTTTTGGAGCCGAGCCCAGACTTTTTCTCGGCTCTGCTTCTCCGCGGTCTGAGCGGGGCTACACAGCCGGGCTACACGCTCACTGTGGACTGATTGGTCGGCTGAAGTCTCACTCTTACCTACAGTGGAAGCCTCTGATTGGCCTGGCGATTGTCTGCGTCTTCAGACCCGCTGCTGCTGCAGAACGGCCTCCTGCATCATGCGTCGCATTATTTCATGCCGTTCACGGAGCCGGCTCCCCATGAGCACCGGCCACAACTGGAGTGTAATAATTACAATAATGATCATTTCCATGAGGTTATCCAGTGTTTTGCTGTCTGTGTGATCCAGTAGTCTGTTCACACATGCTTTGTACACTCATGTGTGACATCACGGATTTCCCCATGCCAATTTTTCGCAGCACTTTTAAGGTGCCGCCCATCTGCTCACTCGCTTCCTCGTTCCTGAGAAGCCAGTCGAGAATCCTCCCCGACCGTGCGAGGGTGAGCTGATACATCAAACTGTAAGCGCTGTTAAAGCCCCGCACTTTCAGGAAGTGATCAGGTGTTCCTCGTGTGAGTCTGAGACACGCCGCTGGTCCATCTGAGCATCCGTGACCTTTTAGAGTGTTCTCTATCTGAGCCTCGCAGCAGGAAGTGCAAATTAAAACAAGCTGCTCAGATCACGGACTGCACGACTGGACCGTCACCGTTACTAACACAGGTAACTGGGCCGGTCCGGTCCAGTTACCACCGCCAGACCAGTCAGTGGTGTCATGGCCAGTCCAGGCCTGGTGGAAGACATGGACGTCATTTGGGGGGTGCAGGGGGGACGTGTCCCCTGCACTTTTTCAAAGGTCGTTTTGATCCCTGTAGTTTTTACCGTCTAAAACAACGATCCACTCTATTAAATGGATACTGGCTGTTGTTTTTGATTCATGGCTCTGTTTAAACAGATCAAGCCCCTCTTCTCCACCTCATGCCAGTTGTGTCCCCCCACCATTGAAATCAAAATGTCCTCCTTGGTGGAAGATGAGGGGTTAACAGAGCTGTTACAAACTGAGTCCAATGACCAAAGTAAAGGATGCAGCAGCACTGAGACTGAATCTGTTCAACAATCAGCGACTTCATAAAGACACCTTTCGCTGTTCTATTGGTCTGACACGATCATTTAATGAATTTATATGAAAATACCTCAAGATGAGGGCTTTTCTCAACTACTGTTAGGTGTGATTAATTACACATCATAATTTATTAATCGCACAATTTTTTTAATTGCATGACAACACTAAATACAATACACGTCAGGTGGGTGGGGCCAGGAACTCCGTCTAGCCCAGCTTGAGAACCTTGCGCTGAATGCAGAAGTCAGGCGAGGAGAACGTTGGGAATGTGTGTACGGCGTGAGTGAATGTGAAAGAGACCCTCTTTGTCAAAAGAGAAAAAAACCCTTTAAACAGAGGAGGAGGTCTGAGGTTTTACTAACAATGTAGCTTTGAAACTAACCCTACCTTCTTGACAAGCCTCCCACACATGAACCAGGCCCAACAAACCCTAGAGATGAGCTCCGACTAGTTCCTTGAAATAGGACAATCTTTTTTTTCTTAAATCAAGAAAAAACTGCCTTTGTTTCAAACTACTAGCATATTTCATCCTCAGCCTCTATGCATGTAATCTAAAACACTTCACCCTGCCAGCTGACTGGCTGGAAGCCTGTGTTTTCCTATGAGAAGGTTCTCGACTCTAAATAAAACGACCCAAAGGCTGAGGGTGAAAGCAGATGCAGTGCAGCGCTTTCCAGAGAGAGGCAAAGAGAGACGGCAGGTGATGGAGCCACATGCCTGTGGGTGGAGGGAATTAAGGGTCAACAATGCATCTCACTCTAACATGAACTCCAGCGTGGGAGAATGCTATTTATAACCCACTTCTAACAATCAGTCATCATCAGGTTTAACCCCGACACTTCCACCACTTTAACTAATGTTTCAGGGAAGGTTCATGACCGGTTTTAGCTTAATTGGTTTTGTAGCTAAATCAAATCGGACTAATTAAATGATCTCACCGTTGAACCATTTATCTTCTCTTTTTATCAGAAATGATCAAACCTGTCTGTTTCATCCCCTGAATAAGAACAAGTGAACACAAAGAGTTGGTAAATTGGCTCAGTTGTTGCTTGTTTGCCCTTCAGTTCCGCTAACACAACATTGCTAGTTGACATAATTCACCACACTGCATCCTGGGCCTAATGCCACACGTTTTTAGTTTGAAGGAATTCAAACCGACCAGTGTTTTGTTTTGTTTTTTTACTCCCAAACTACAGCAGAAATAAATGGTGCACTCAGACAGTTTTCTAGTGCTGACAGCAGTGTGACAAGAGGCACAGCTGTAAGGCTCCTGACTAAACCCAAATGAGGACAGACTCAATGGATCCACATCGTTTTACACCGATATGTAGGGGACTTAGAGAAATGCCTCACTTTATGTACACGTCATAATGTGGTCAATTTAACTAAATCACTGCAGCTGTTTTAGTTTCTCTTAGTGATCAGACTGTGTGATAAAAAGCATGCCAACAGCACAATATGATCAGATGAGGAGAGCTCAGGATTTAACTACGGATCCCAAGTTCTTGTCCCTCGTTTGACTTCAGATTTGAGAATTTATGTCAGATGGTGGCAAAGCCTATATTACAGCTTTATGCTCTGGGATTCATGCGTAAACATTCATTTTTAAGCTCAACATCTTAATGATCATAAATTGAAGCTGTGGGCGTTCAGCAGGCACAGTGATTAGAGATCTGACGATTATAAATGTGGTTTTGTCTCCTCAAGTCAAACCATGCATCCAAGCGGACTTTCTGTGATAAAACTGAAGTCTGTGTTTTTGCTATAAGTGTCAAATTTATGTACTTTAACAACAAAAAACACAACAGAACTGAGAACGTCTTCAAACACAATTTGAAGTGTCACAGAAAATAGTCTGAATACAAAAAGATATCAGAAATATGAGCTGGATTTACAAAGTCATCATTTGAATTCATCATTTGATCAAGTATGGGATAATATTTGTGCCAAAAGGATCAACCAAAATTTACAGTCTCAAACAAAATATATCAAAATAAAGCAACCAAGAAGAACATTTCAGAAGGAAAAGAGTGAAATTCTAAAGCAAAAAATAACTCTTATAAAAAAAATAAATTCATTCATGATGAAATTTTTTTTTTCTAAACCAAAAACTTGTTTTTACTTCTTAACTATTCATATTTATTTTTATCACACCATTTTGGTTCTCACTTAATTCTGCTTCATTCAGACTATATAGGCTTTTATTCTGAAGGGTTTGTTTTGGTTCTGCTGACAGCTCTTAGCTTCTGCTCTAATGGTGCGTTCGATTTGTACTCGGAAGACGGAAATTCCGAGTTCCGAGTGGGAAAAATCAACTAGAACGCCCCCCGAAGTCGGACTTCCCACTCGGAAAGTTGGAGATTTTTTGATGTCCCGATTTTGGGAAAAAAGATGGCGACTCCTGACAAGAACAGTTAAAATGCCGTGAAAACACGTTTATTTTGCAAGATCTGCTTGTTTGGATGTATGTAAGTTCAGAATCACATGTAGTGCTTTGTATCTTCTGACTCTAAACACATTCAGAGTGTTTGCATGAGCGAATTAATTAAAGTAAAACAATGTTTTGGATGCTTTGGTTTCCCGATTTTTCCGACTTTGCAAACAGAAAGCTGTAACTCGGGTGTGACGTCATTCTCAGTTCCGACCTCCGAGGACAAATCGAATGCACCGTAAGAGCTTTCTATTGAAAGAAAGTCGCAGTGGGAGGAGCTTTCCAGTGCTTCAGTCTCATTGGTTATGAGGGTTTGGAGCAGGTGGCTCCGTACCTGTGGCAAACAGCCAAAGAGCCACTCCTCCAAACCCTCATAACCAATGAGATTGAAGCATTGAAAAGCTCCTCCCACTAAGACTTTCTTTCAAAAGCAAAAACCCAGAGCAGAAGCAAAACCAAGGAGCAAAATCAGAAAGCTGTCAGCAGAACAAAAACACGCATTTCAAAATAAAAGCCTAAATGGACTGAATGAAGCAGAATTAGGTGAGAACTAAAATGGTGATATAGAAATAAAATATTAATTGGTAAGCAGCAAAAACACGTTTTTGATTTAGAAAAATAAATAGTTCTTTAAGAATTTGTTTATTTTGTTTTAAAGATTATTTAGTTTTTGCTTTAGAATTTCACACTTTTGCTTCTGAGATGTTCATCTTGGTTGCTTGTTTTTGATATATTTTATGTGTGACTGTATATTTTGGTTGATACTTTGGGCTTATCCTTATATAAGGATATATAACCTTATCCCATATATAACACTAAAACTACAGCTGTAAGACACTAAATGTGGTCAAAGTTACAGGGGACTGATAACTATCTGAAACAGTGCTGCTAAAGTATTTACACCCTTACAGATTTCTTCTGTTTTCTAACATTAAGGGGACAAAGTCATCCAAACCAACTAGACCCTTTGTAATAAAGTAATTGATCCCTAGCTTGATAACTGGCTGTAACCTGTTACAGGCGATTTAGTTTTTTAATAGAAGGGTGCATATGAGATCACTTTTATATAGGAAAAAGTGTATTCAAGCCAGAATGTTGCAGGTCAACAGGCTGGTGAGACGTGTGTGCAGCTGTAGATCAACTCACCTTAATAACCAGGTCGAATCTGCGGTAGAGTTCCCTGTCGATGGGCTTTAATAGCAGAAGTTCTGCTGTGGTTCTGTTCAGGGTGAAATATTTGGAGTAGGACACTGGTTTCCCTGAGAAACAACAACAATAAACAGTAAGAAGAAGCAAAATCTGTGTGTGAGAAACGAAAAGAGGGAGACATCAGTAATTGGTTTAAGAATCGATGTGTGCTTGGTGTGATTCATGGGGGAGAGGGGAAGGAGGAGAGGGGGAAGCACGGCTAATACTCCCCGCTCACCCATCTCGGCATTCGGCAGGTGGAGATGTGCGCTCGCAGCACACATTCATATACGGTGCTTTGAATGCTGCATTGGTCAGTGGGGAAATCAAGGTTCTGTGAGGGGAGAAGCAGCACAGGCACACGTGCACAATGATGTGTCTCAGGTGTGCATTTCTAGGTGTGTGTTACTTCTTTATAGCAAGCATCGATTCGACAGGCTGCCTCGCTTTGAGCGGCACCGTCTTCGAAGATGGCATCATTTCCTGAATGTTTGCACAACTTGTTCTCCCTCCCAGCTGGCTGGTGGAGAGGCTTCAGCAGGAGCCTCTAACACAGCTATCAAACAGCTTTAGAGTCACTTCTCACAGCAGGGTAGACCAACTTCAAACATCTTCGTTTTTAAAGTTAGACAAACTCCAGAAAAACCGTTGTAAAACAAATAAAGGCCATACATATTTCAAATGAAGCCATTTTTTTAAGCAAAAATTGTCTGGTAATGAAAATCCTTTATTGACAAAATATAAAACCAGTGGTGGTCCGTCAGGGCCAGCAAGGCTTTCTCTGCTTAAACTTACTCAGAAAAGTAAATGTCTTTTTTCTTTTGGTAAATAAATATTTTTAAATAAAAGTATTCTCCCTTGTCTGTTCTCTTTATGTCATATTTTATCCACTTGGTTGCACCGCTCCCAGTGTTAAAGTACCAAGGTAGGGTGTAGCGTTACCAAATACGCTATAACCTCTGACCCCTTGAACATCACACAAACAATAACCATCTTTTTCCCAATAACTTGGATTATAATGAGTCTATTATGTTTTAACCTGAATCAACATTCCCAGGTATCCAGATCGTTTTTCTGGAAGACCTCCACGGGACTCTGTAGTAAGATAAACTCAAAGACTTCCTGATGTCTCCTTCTAAACGACACTACTCTTAATTAAACTGTCGAGACTTCCGGTTTGACTAATGGCGGAGTAAGTGGCGAACTGGTAGAGCTCTGTTCAGATCCTTAAGAAACGTACGAAAATCTTATACTACAGCCTCACAATACACCCGCAGAGATGGGTAAGACAACAAAAAAGCCCACCCAAGCTCCAGAGGAGACTAACGAAGAGAATAGAGGAAACTTGACTAGCCAAACAACGTGCCCCGCTAATATCCCAGCTGTTCCGCTAACACGGGCTGACATGGAGGTTATGTTACAAGGCTTGGAAGATCGGATTATTTCTAAATGATCAGCTCAACTCACAGTGGATCGGGCGCTACTCGAACAACACGACTCGACTATTCAGCAACTTGAGACGTCAATGAACGACATACACAGCAGGATGAAGGAACTGGAAACCACCTGTAGCATGCTAAAGCAGGAAAACGAGAAGCTAAAGCTCAAGACTGACGACCTGGAAAATAGGTCCAGACGCAATAATATTCGTATAACAGGCTTACCAGAGAAGGCTGAAGGTCCACGTCCCACTGTCTTCATTACAGAATGCCTGACG
>SSNR01000225.1:62002-72907 GCA_006937965.1 Callopanchax toddi | reverse complement strand
AATAGGCTTTATGCACAGAGTACTTAGTAGAACTTCCGGTTTAAAATTACCTCGCGGGACCATTTCCGGTTCCATTTGAAACGTGAAGATTTCCAGAGTTAGAGTGCATTTCCAGCTAAAGATATTGTTTATAATCAAAACGAGTAATAGTATAGTATAGTACAGAATGATATATATATTATAGCACTAAGAAATGAAGCCATCATATAAGTATCAGCGGACGGGAAGCCTTGACAGCTGAACACTGCTGTGCTCCGTTGTGTACCGCATCAGCTGAATAGAATTCATCAGTCCGTTTCCACACATTTCCACTGAATAAATAACTACAAAAAGGAAGGATTGTGAACTTAAGAAGAGAAAACGTGATCATTTCTAACCACACCGTGTCTGCAGTCCACACTTTGCAGCACAGTAGTCAAAGAGCCGAGTGGAGGAGGCTAATGGAGGAGGCGCGGCGCCGTTCGTGTGTTATTTCACTGGAACAACTATTCTTTTGGTGAATGAAGACTTGGTGTTTGATAACGTACAGCTAGACCAGAGAAAGTTGAAAGTTGGGAAGCAGTTGGAGCCCACGATCACGGCTATATAGATCTGTCTCACTGTTTTTTGATGATGGAAGCTACGAGCTAACGCTGTTAGCTTACCTTCAATTTCATGAATAAAGCTGGTTATATACAGCTTAAAGTCCTTCACCCGCTTGCTCGCAGACGTCTCTGTGTGTTTTTCAAAAATTCGGTGGACATCGTTTACCGTGATGCGCGGCAGATCTTGAAGAAAACGGGTAAAAAAATCAATTTTGTCCAGTTTGTGTGGGAACAGCGTTGAACCGGAAGGGAGCGGCAGCCTCTATCGCAACCAGGAAGTGACCGTGCATAAACCCCATTCACTCACTAATTTAGATCAGGTGTGTTAAAGTCTAATGTTGTTGTCCAATTGTGTTGCAGAAAGATTACGTTCTGGACGTGTGCACATTTATGTTTACTGAAGGTAATGTGATCTGCTGCTCCGAGCTTTTTTCCTGGAGGTGAAGTCGGATTAACAGCTTTTTGCTGCCTGACATGAGCCAAAGGGAGGTGGTCCTCTGGTGAGTGAACCCCAGACTGGATCTAATGAATCCACTCTGCTGAGGAAAGGGAACTGACCATCTGTGGATGAATTAGTTAACGATCCTTGGATATTCAAAAACATAACAGAACAATTCGATTCTTCAACAGTTTGATGACGCTGAAATGAAACAAGTGCATTTAACATGAAATGGGCATTGATCATCAAGGGATTATTAGAATGTGAAATCATATACAGGTATGTTCAATCAGGTGCAAAGCTGCAGGTATTTTAGTTTTACTGACAAGATCAGTCTGGAAATGTGAGCCGGTCTGTGTGAACTCATGTCAGTAAAACCATCCTGTGACTCTTTAGTGTCCACATGGCAGTGATGGTGCACTGCTTCACTTTGAAATCACTTTCAACTTAAAGTACTTAATGAGAGATTCCATCTCTGTCATTTTTCTGCTTTTTTTTTTTGCAAGAGTTTAATGCTCCCTGGTAATTCCTTCACTTTTTAATTAATGCTGGACCTGAACGTTAAACTGGCCTCATCTAAAACCTTTGATTAGATAGATAGATTAGATTTTTAGATTTAGGAATTTAGGGAATTGCTTTATTCCCCAGCAGTGTAAATCAGTAAGAAAGGAAAATGAACACATTTTGTAGACTCATTTTTTAAATCTCCCTTAAGTCTGATCCAACTGCTGATACATTTTAGAGGTCAACCCACCAATGAGGATAGAGTATAAGATCCCGGGTCTGTCAGAGGGAGGTTGGATGTTCCTGTCCTGGTCGACAGCTTGAATAGCTGGAGTCACATTCAGGGGGTTGGCCTTATTCTGTAGACAAAAGAAATGACAGCATTACAAATGATCGGACTTAAGGACAAAACCAGCTACTACAAAGATGTGTGCTTTGCCATAAAGGTGGCAGAAATATTTCCACATTATACATTTATTATATGAGTGATAACAAATAGGAACGTATGGCTCAGCAATCAGCTAGGTGAGCTTCTTCCTCAAAATTAACCCTCAGAACCAATTAGATCGAAACACTGAAAAGCCCCTCCCACTGAGACTTTCTTTCAAAAGCAAAAACAGAACAGTAATAAAATCGAGGTGCAGCAAAAGCAAAGTGAACCAAAACCTGCCCTTCACAATAAAAGTCTAAATGGTATGAGTAATGCAAAATTAAATGAGAAACAAAATGTGTGTGTGTCAAAGAAATAAAATATGAATTCAGAAGTAAAGATAAGTATATGGTTTATTAATATAAATATTTACCTGTTGTAGCATCATCAAATATGCTATAACCTCTGACCTCTGACCCTGTGACCATCACAAAACAATTATCATCTTCTTTCCAATAACTCTGATTATAATGATTCTTTTATTATTTTTAACCTGAATCAACACTCCTCCAAGGATCCGGTCGTGCCGGAAGAATCCGCCGGGCTCTCTTTAATAATAAAACTTACAGACTCTTGGTGTCTCTTGCTAAAATGACACTTTAATCTGTTACAGAAATGTCTTAAAATGATTAATGCACTTTCTCTTATAGCGTGTGAATGTTTGATCCAGCTTCAGTATTATTGTTACTTTGCTAAAAGGTTAATTCAGTATTAGTACTTATTTCTACTTTGCTAAGGAAAATAATATCATTTTTAAGACTCCCTCCATTAAGGTGAACTACAACTTTAAGACCTGAGTCATGTGTCTTGTTTAAAGTCTTTTGATTGGCCCACGTCCTCTCACGACTCGTGTCAAGAGTCTGCCCACTCAGGAAGTAAACAGTTCTCTTCCAGCCTCGGATGAGTTAAGAGCTCACTGTCAACTTGCTACACAGTGTGCTTCTCGGTGCCCACCGCCCCAGTGACAGGTAACGAGCCCCATTATTGGTCGATGAAAGCTTCTTCCACACCCATCTGCCTCTATCTCAACCAGAATGGGGAAGAAAGCCACCGCTCAGCTGAACCAGTCATGGACCTGCTAACGTCATATCCACGGGACGCTCTCCGCCTGCCCAGGCGGGTCATTCCACCTGTCAGGGCTCCAGATCGACCGAGGGGGAATCTTCTGCTTCCTTGTCAAACTCCACCAGTCGGACGCGATGCAGGAACGACGACCAGTAAGAAATCCACTGTCTGGTAACATCTAGGCTACTTTGATAAAGCTAAACTGACACCCTAGGCCGCTTCACCCAAAGTAACCTCTCCACTTTATCCCTGGTAACTAAACCCCTTTAAGTTAACTCCCTAGTCTCAACCATCACAAGACTCTGGTTCTTAAACTCAGAAGATCACTTTTAGAACATCTTACACTTGTTGATATGTTAACCAAATTTCTACCTCGAATGTTAATCTGTTTGCAAATGTTCGTCAGCTTTTCTAATAAATATTGAAAATATTTATTCTTGACTCAGCTTCCATTCGTCAAACAAGGTACGTACAATAACTCCATGCAATTAATGATCCTAGATATTTCTGCTTTTATCACATACAGTAGTTTAAACCCGGTGTCCAGAGCGCACCTCTCGAGTAAACCCTGGGTAAAACTGGATAAATTAGCAGAAGGTGAGTAATAAAACTTTAGCTTTTATACCACTACATGTGGCGAGCCAGCCAGGAGTCTAAAATTAGTTTATTTTGTTTTAGAGTGATTTTATTTTCTGCTTTTGAATTTCATTTGAATTGAATTGTCATTTGAATTGCTTTTTGCTTCTGAAATGTTCTTTTTGGTTGTTTTATTTGGGTATATTTTGTATTTTTTGGTTGACCCTTTTGGCACAAATCGTATCCCATATTTCCCCCTCATTATTTCCACTCTAATCTCAAAACTGCGATTCAAGAACAACCAAATATTTTTCTTCCTAATAGCCTTAATATGCCAGGATAAAAACAGGACAATAATAAAATCAAACAACAAAACCCACAGATCACGGCAGATTTAGTAAAGGTTGTAAACATTTCCCGTCACATTTTTTTAAAGGGGCATAAAAATGTTTTGTAGCTGAAAACACCAAAGGAAGAAAAGACAAATAATTTAAAACATCCACAATAAATGCCTCATAATGTCTAGGGTCCAGATCAGCATGCATGACCTGGTCCCTGGTCCAGTTGTGTGTGTGTGTGTGTGTCGTGTCAGGGGGGTGCTACGGCAACCCCACAGTAGCACTCAAGCATCTCTCCGGCCCCCCTGGTCCGAGGACCGGGACCTCGATTTGCTATGCCATCCAGAGAAAACCGGCTTGGAGTCCTGACTCGGACTGTGACCCACCTGGTACCAAAGGATTCTCACTTTAAACATGTACAAATACCTGAAAACTGCATTTCCACCTGTGTGTTGCATGTTTATGCATGGATTCACTACAAAACCGATGAGCAACTTCAGCCAACAAGACTGCATTCATTTCTGCACCTTTCTGAATCAGAGTCCAGACTTCCTGGTACACATCGGTACGCTTCTACACATGTAGGACACACAATAATCAAACAGCGCACCTGTCAGGAAGTACATCAAATCTACAAGCCATCAGTGAGATATCTCTGAAATGTTGCTTGTCAGTGAGAGAGGAGAGGAGAGGAGGGAAAGTTGGACTTATGGTGAGTAATGAGGTATGCAAATATCAAGAAGGGAGGATAATCTGCCAGGAGTCGCGGGGTAAACAGGGATCAGAGAGGCATGTAAATGTAGGAAAGAAGAAAGGAGGAATCTAGGAAAGACAGATCACAGGCAGCACAGATGCTATCACCACCATTTTATTAGTGACAGAGTTTAACACAGCCCATTGTTGGACACGTCACGTAGCAATGACGATAACGTCCACACCACATGGACCTGTCAGCCAGGCCACGCCTTCCGGCTGGTAGTAACTGAGAAGTACTTTGGTCTGTAGAATCCCTCCGTCCTCATTACTTTGTCTTCTACGTACTACTCTACTCAAAAAACTTCCAACTAAATATCTCTCTATTGTCAAGAAACCTATATGAGGAATCTAAAAAATATAATAGAAAAAACTTTTAATACACTGCATTGTAATGATGGGAGACAGAAACTCATCATTTGTTATTGTTGGTATAGCCTTGTAGTTTGTACATGTTACTACTTGGGACATAATTATACCTTTCAAACCCTTAGAAGTACACATACGAGGTCCAATACTCAGGTAATGAGAGGACACATGTCCAGATTGTAGCCTGCAGGCCTAAAATGTACTTCCTATTTTTGACTGTGTATACTCAGATGTGGAGGTATATAAAAAAAATCTATACCTCAAAACAAACTGGCATTAAATACCCAAGAGTTCCTTTAAGGTCTGATGTATTTTAACAAGCGTGGTAGTTTGTGTTGAACAAAAGTGAAAGTAACTGGTTTGAAGACATTTACATTTTCTTTTAATCAGACAGTAAAATTGAAATCTGAGTGTCCTGATTATTTAGTCCATTAAGAGATTCCTTCAGAATCCCACAGAAACAATGTGTCTTTGTCTTCTTTACACTTCCTACCTCCACTAAAAGCTCACCCTGTGGCAGACGGCACTAAAAGCAAAACACTTTACTTTCTATGCTTAAAACAGAGCTTTGACTTCGTAAAGAGGCTGCACTTTTCTTCTGTCTAACCAAAAAACGGTCTTTTGGTAAACTTTTACAATGGAGACAAAATGCTCTAACATTAGTTCTCAGCAATTTATTATAAAGTGCTGCACAGCTTATAGTGAGTAAACCATAGAGTTGACTATATCTGTATTTAGACTATATCATGCCAAACCTCCCACTGATACGATTCCATATTAGAAGACATAAAATAATGATACGTTGAGACAACGCTTTAAGATACAAAGTTCAGAGGGAAGCTGTTAAATCAGGATATGTTAGGTCCTCATAGCAGAAAAAGTTTCAGTCTGAAAGTGTTTTGCTGCTGCTTTAATACAACTATCTCTAAAACATCGCAGCAGTTTATGAGAGAGCTACTTTATGAAGTAGAAATATGACAGTTTTACTGGAACTGCCCCAGGCTGCTGCTGTTTGTGCTGCAAAAACGAATAAAATTCAGTGAAAATCTGTGTAATGTGGAACTGGTGTAAAGGTTTATAAATGTGTGTTTTTATTAGGCAGAAAGCAAAGCTGGTGCTTTACTGGTCAATCATACGTTCCAGTACTCATGGACGGACGAGTGGCCAAAACTCAGACGCAGAGATACGGCGAGGAGCTCGGACGTCTGGGAGGTAGGTTAGGAGGAGCCGAAGAGAATAGACTGAAATAGGTTTTTTTAGATTAAATAATTTACATAATTTTGATATTTAATAATTTCAGACCTTAAAATCTAGAAAATCAGAACATACCTCCAGTTTTGGCATTTTATACAAAAAACATGTGGGCTTAGTTTACAGGCTCCCTAATAAATTGTAAAACATCTAAAGATACAGACTGGGAGTCAAACAGCTGCTAAACGTCATCATTGAATAGAATGTAGGGAGACGGAGACATGGTGGACCTTGGGATCTCCTGTGAAAAAAGTTTTATATATTGATGAGGAATTTGTAACTATTAAATAAAATGTGAATATGTATTTTCCCGCTTACAGGTTTCTTCTGTTTTTGCTGACTCGTCACGCTTAAATGTTCAATACCAGACAAAGAGAACAGTGGCGGCCTGTCCATAGGGGGCGCTCGGGTACCGCCCCACCAGTCCCAAGAGGAAGAAGAAGAGGAATAGGGATCACAAAATATAAAAAACTAACATGAAAATCAAACTAAAGTAGCCATCCATTATATATACAATAAGTGCTGTGTATAATCTGCATTTAGGTGTAGTTTAGAAAGGTTTTCTTACTACTTTTTACTGGACCGATAGGCCGTGTTTCTCTGGGTTCTACTGCGCATGTCTGGACGGGACGCCGTCCCGACATAGCGCATTGTTTTCTTCCCATGACGCATGCGCACTGAGTGCAAAAAATAGGAGATCGCTCGGGACGCAGGTCTTCAGCGTCCCTGTGTGACATGCGCACAACAGCAGGAGTCTGGAGTGTTGCTCAGACCGAAACCGGAAGTTCTTGCTCTCTTTTTAATGGAGGGTAGAAAATGGATATTTATTCAAAGAATCCTTCTTTCCTGCTTGTGAAAACAAGCCGAATGATTCCATTTGACCTGATTTCATCAACTAAATGGTGAGTGACTTCGTTTGTTTGTTTCTTTTCTTAATGACTATGTGTCTGTCATGGATTTTCCCATTCAAAAACCCCATAGGCGGAGCTAGCTGCGGCTAGCAGTGCAAAGTCCTGATGAGTGAATTTATACCTTAAATAGCGACATGTGTTTGTTGAGGTGTCTGCCGAATGTTAGAAAAATACAGGTACTGCTGATTGAATACGTTGGTTTATGTAGTTTAGCCCGTTTTTCATGAGTTTTCTCTACTTTTCATTAAATTATTATGGCGTTTTAAGGAAGTTTGGTCTGACTGGGTTTGATGGGACTTATCAGTGGATTTGACTTTATTTTGTTGTTAATTCACTTCATTAGTTGAGCTGATTGTCATGACTTGCTTGGTGTTAGAGAGAGTTTATTTCTTTATTATCTTTACTTATATTTACTCATATTTTTATTTTATTATATTCTGCATATAACCCTGTGTTCCAGTTGACATTTGACCTACTTGTTTCTCTGTACATGACTGTCATACCACACTCACTTTCAGTTCCTTATTTTCACAAACTCAGACACACACACACACACACACACCAGAACCAGTCTGAACACCTACACTTCCTCATTCTTCAACTTACACCTACACACACACACAAACCTTTACTTGACCTATAATCACATCATTGTATTTCCTGAACCCGTGTTTCCGTTGTCTCTACAATCCTTGTGTATAAATAAACGTACAAGGGAGATTCTCTCTTTGTAGCTGATGCTCTGAATGCCATGTTGCATTGAGCTGATCTACCCTTGCTGCAAGAACAAACTGGTTTCCTCTCCGTTCATCAGAGTCGTTTGATATTCTCCCTAACACTTGGTTAGTGGTTGTTGTCTGAATTGTAACATTAATTATCTGACTGTATTAGTTAGAGATGGATTTATGTGTTTGTGGTCTCAGTAGAAAGATTATTGTGAATATTAAGTAATGTTTTTGACTTTGCCAGGTTGTTTTTTCCTTGAAACTCTTACAACTTCTGTTGTGACCACATTGTGGTTGTTTTTATTTTTATTTGTATCTGATTATATTGATATTATTCTAAGGTCTCCTCATGGAGACTTTATGATTTCTTTACTGTTTGATGTGTAGAATTAGACCTAACAGCTCCACATTGTTAAAGAACTGGTGGTACTAGGGATTTTTACCAGCAAAATATTCAGTCAGATGAAAATATTTTGCATCATTCCCTGCCCTAGTGGTGATATGTGATTTTTTTGCGCATCTGAAAACTGACTAACAAAAATGTGCCCCACCCAAAAAAAATGTCCCCAGCCGCCACTGGTTATGAGTCTCTCACATCTCTGTGGAGGGCTTTGTCCCACTCTTCTTAATAGAATTGTTTGATTTCAGCCACATTGGAGATTTCTCTAACATGAACAGTCTGTTTAAGGTCAAAGGTCAGACATTCTCCTTCAGGATTTCCTGGTAGTCAGCAGTCTTTGGTAGACCTGGTGGTCCAGGTCCTGAAGACCAGACCATCACACTACCACCACCATGCTCCAGAGTTAGTTTTCTCCAGATGAAACGGGACACACGCCTTCCAGAAAGTATCACTTTTTTCTCATCAGCTGACTGAATATTTTTCCCAACGTTTGGGAATCACCTAGAGTTTTTTGTAAAAGTGAGATGAGCCTTTGTGTTGTTTTTGGGCAGGAGGGGTTTTAGCCTTTGAACTCACTCATGGGGGACTTTGTTGTCTCATCTTTTTTATTGCTGAATCCTATCTTAACGTAGGACCTCAGGTACTAGATAATCAGGTCTTATAGTGATCAGGTCTGGTAGTGATCAGGTCTAGTAGTGATCAGGTCTGGTAGTGATCAGGTCTGGTAGTGATCAGGTCTGGTAGTGATCAGGTCTGGTAGTGATCAGGTCTGGTAGTGATCAGGTCTGGTAGTGATCAGGTCTGGTAGTGATCAGGTCTGGTAGTGATCAGGTCTGGTAGTGATCAGGTCTGGTAGTGATCAGGTCTAGTAGTGATCAGGTCTGGTAGTGATCAGGTCTGATAGTGATCAGGTCTAGTAGTGATCAGGTCTGGTAGAGATCAGGTCTGGTAGTGATCAGGTCTGGTAGAGATCAGGTCTGGTAGTGATCAGGTCTAGTAGTGATCAGGTCTGGTAGTGATGAGGTCTGGTAGTGATCAGGTCTGGTAGAGATCAGGTCTGGTAGTGATCAGGTCTGGTAGTGATCAGGTCTGGTAGTGATCAGGTCTGATAGTGATCAGGTCTGGTAGTGATCAGGTCTGGTAGTGATCAGGTCTGGTAGAGATCAGGTCTGGTAGTGATCAAGTCTAGTAGTGATCAAGTCTAGTAGTGATCAAGTCTGGTAGTGATCAGGTCTGGTAGAGATCAGGTCTGGTAGTGATCAGGTCTGATAGTGATCAGGTCTGGTAGTGATCAGGTCTGGTAGTGATCAGGTCTGATAGTGATCAAGTCTGATAGAGATCAGGTCTGGTAGAGATCAGGTCTAGTAGTGATCAGGTCTGGTAGAGATCAGGTCTGGTAGAGATCAGGTCTAGTAGTGATCAGGTCTGGTAGAGATCAGGTCTAGTAGAGATCAGGTCTAGTAGAGATCAGGTCTGGTAGAGATCAGGTCTAGTAGTGATCAGGTCTAGTAGAGATCAGGTCTAGTAGTGATCAGGTCTAGTAGAGATCAGGTCTAGTAGTGATCAGGTCTAGTAGAGATCAGGTCTAGTAGTGATCAGGTCTGGTAGTGATCAGGTCTGGTAGTGATCAGGTCTGGTAGTGATCAGGTCTGGTGATCAGGTCTGGTAGAGATTAGGTCTGGTAGTGATCAGGTCTGTAGAGATCAGGTCTGGTAGAGATCAGGTCTGGTAGTGATCAGGTCTGGTAGTGATCAGGTCTAGTAGTGATCAGGTCTAGTAGTGATCAGGTCTGGTAGTGATCAGGTCTGGTAGTGATCAGGTCTGGTAGAGATCAGGTCTAGTAGTGATCAGGTCTGGTAGAGATCAGGTCTAGTAGTGATCAGGTCTAGTAGTGATCAGGTCTAGTAGTGATCAGGTCTGGTAGAGATCAGGTCTGGTAGAGATCAGGTCTGGTAGAGATCAGGTCTAGTAGTGATCAGGTCTAGTAGTGATCAGGTCTGGTAGAGATCAGGTCTAGTAGAGATCAGGTCTGATAGTGATCAGGTCTGATAGTGATCAGGTCTAGTAGTGATCAGGTCTAGTAGTGATCAGGTCTGGTAGGATCAGGTCTAGTAGTGATCAGGTCTAGTAGTGATCAGGTCTAGTAGAGATCAGGTCTAGTAGAGATCAGGTCTAGTAGTGATCAGGTCTGGTAGTGATCAGGTCTGGTAGAGATCAGGTCTGGTAGAGATCAGGTCTGGTAGTGATCAGGTCTGATAGTGATCAGGTCTAATAGTGATCAGGTCTGATAGTGATCAGGTCTGGTAGTGATCAGGTCTGGTAGGGATCATCAGGTCTAGTAGTGATCAGGTCTAGTAGTGATCAGGTCTAGTAGTGATCAGGTCTGTAGTGATCAGGTCTGGTAGAGATCAGGTCTAGTAGAGATCAGGTCTGGTAGTGATCAGGTCTGGTAGTGATCAGGTCTGGTAGTGATCAGGTCTGGTAGTGATCAGGTCTAGTAGTGATCAGGTCTAGTAGTGATCAGGTCTGGTAGTGATCAGGTCTGGTAGTGATCAGGTCT
>SSNR01000225.1:23590-34673 GCA_006937965.1 Callopanchax toddi | reverse complement strand
TTCAAGAAAAACATGATTTTCATGCAGGACAATGCTCCATCACACGCGTCCAAGTACTCCACAGCGTGGCTGGAGAGAAAGGGTATAAAAGAAGGAAAACTAATGACATGGCCTCCTTGTTCACCTGATCTGAACCCCATTGAGAACCTGTGGTCCATCATCAAATGTGAGATTTACAAAGAGGGAAACCAGTACACCTCTCTGAACAGTGTCTGGGAGGCTGTGGTTGCTGCTGCACGCAATGTTGATGGTGAACAGATCAAAACACTGACAGAATCCATGGATGGCAGGCTTTGGAGTGTCCTTGCAAAGAAAGGTGGCTCTATTGGTCACTGATTTGTTTTTGAATGTCAGAAATGTATATTTCTGAATGTGGAGACGTTACATTGGTTTCACTGGTAAAAATAAATCATTGAAATGGGTATATATTTGTTTTTGTTAAGTTGCCTAATAATTATGCACACCTGATATAGGGTGTTGATGTCATTAGACCACACCCCTTCTCATTACAGAGATGCACATCACCTGATATGCTTCATTGGTAGTAGGCTTTGAGCCTATACAGCTTGGAGTAAGACAACATGCATAAAGAGGATGATGTGGTCAAAATACTCATTTGCCTAATAATTCTGCACTCCCTGTATTAGATATTTTTATAATCGGGGGGACATAAGCGGTGTGCATGAGCGCCAAAAATAATAACCAGTTCCTTTTGCCAGTACCCTCCTTTGTGTAACGGCAACAATCGCGCCTACGTCCGTAAACACAAACACTGGCCACTATAGGCTAAACCCGGTAACGATTTTTGAAGATAATCTCTGTTCAGCTCCTGACTGTGTTATTTTTCATCATCTGTGAGGTTTGCAGACAGCATTCGGATGTGTGTTTACAGAAGTAGGTCTCCATGGAGACGCTGCGTCATGTCCTTGCGCTGTTCAGCGGAGGCTTGCAGCTGTTCTTTGTCATAAAGTAGTCCCCAGTCTAACCTGTAATTCCTTCATGTTACGTTTATTAAGGTCACTAAGCAGAACTAGTATCACTACTGAGTGAGTTTTAATGACTTTTTTCTCACAATGCTAGTTGTTACCATTCACTTACAGTGTTTTATGCTAAGCTAATGCTAAAGGAGTACTGCTGGATCAGGATAACGGCTGGGCTGGTTACTAATTGTTTATCCCCACTTATCTAACTGTGAGAAATATGGCAATAGATTTTTTAAAATCCCTTTCTGGTGGAGTGTCCCTTTAAAGAAGGAGCTTTTGAAAGTTGAGCTACAAAACTGAAGGATGAGTCTCCGACCTAAAGAAGTGGACAGACAGAAGCATGCTCTCTGCAGCACAGTGAATAATGTATGTGCATAACACTTACAGGCTCTGTCAGCTCCAGAACATTAGCCAGATACGTGATGGGACTGCAGTCACGGGTGTTTCCCACAAGCGTGCACGGTAGGAACATGGGACCCAAGTCATCCCCGTCCAGCACATCCACGGTCAGAGTGGTGGTGGCTGTCAGGCGGTCGCTCAGGTGGGGGGCTCGGTCCTGAACGCACAGAAGGAATTTAGTTTAGATTTTGCAACCCATTTCCAATTCATTAGAAATACATGTGTAAAAACATCTTTAATATTTTATGGTTCTTAATTTATAAAATCCTATCTGCATGTTTAATAAGTCCATAAAAGACCAGTTAATCATCTTTTCAATAAACGGTGACCTCAAAGCCCAGATGGCTGAATGCCTCTACAGAACTCTGACCTCCTTTTCCACATTAGCAGTGTAAATATTTACAACAACATAATAGGTAAACAGTGCTTAATTGCATATTGATTAATTGATTAAATTTGAAGTGCACTCATTTGCATCAAAAGCACATAAAACCCATGATAAGATCTTCTTCAGAAGGTTTGTTTGTGTGGGCTTACTGCACCTGGTAGCTTCACACAAAAAACTAAAAGATTCCCAGAAAAACTTTGAAGGGAAAACGTAGGTTTTGTGTGGTTTAAAACAGTTTGACCTTGATACAGATCAAGAGAAAAATGGATGTGCTCACACACGATTACGCTCTTTTCAGAGGAAGACCTTCGATAGACCTTCTGCTGGATTTGAGTCAGATCCTAGTGAAATATGGAACTTGTTCACAAACAAACACATGCTGCTTGTGATGCAGCGAATGTAAAACCTGCAGATTTTTTCTCTTATTGAGTCATGTGTCAGTCAATGGAAATGGATTAAAGGACTCCCTTTACTGACAGGTCACCAGCCCATTACAGCACCGCACAGAGACAAACACCCACTCACACCTAGGGACACTTGGGTTCCTGCACGCTTTTGGTCTGTGGGAAGAAGCCGGAGCACCGTTTTTTTACCTAAGGTATTTAATCAGAATTCATTGATTTTAAAGGAATGGTTAAATCATAATGATAATATTTGACATGATTTACTTTAAATCTTAAATACATCAAATGACTAATGTTTTATTATCAGTCATGTTTCATATTAATATCAATATGATTGATTGATTACTTTATTCAGTCATAACATCACATAAAACAAAAACAGAGTGGGGAAGAAAAAAAAGAGCTAACAACTTAAAAAGAGATTATCACAGACACTTCCTCATATAGATAAATAATGATACATTTACATAATGTTATTAAGTGAAAGGGCTGAAGTCTAACTTATTAAAGCCTACCATCACAATCACAACCTGCTTACTGTCTTGAAGCTACAGTTTGTGACATACAGCTGAGACATGTTTCATCATTAACAAAACAGAAAAAAAAAAAGATAGAAATATAGACATTATCATGATACATTTTCCTGGTAATTTCCGAAGGAAATAAATGTAAACCTCTTTTTGAATGTTTTTAGCGAGATGGAGTTTTTTAAACCATCAGTAAGACTGTTCCATAACCTCACACCTCTCACTGAGACACATCGACTTTTTATTAGTTCTAATTTTCTTTGTTTTGAATATTCCAGTTCCTCTTAGACTATCTCCACCTTCTCTGTGCTCGAACATCCTCTGGATACAAGGTGGGAGATTAGCATGATGTGCTTGGTCTACCACAGCCAGAGTGTGCAGATCAACAATATCCAAGAATTTTAAATGTTTAAATGTATAAAGATAGGGTTTGTAGGTGCTAAATAGTTAACATGATTTATAATTCGAACTGCATTTTTTGAAGTAAAAATATAGGATAAATATTTGCTCTGTAATTGTTTCCCCATATTTCAGCACCGTAGTTCAGATATGGAAGAATAAATGAGTTATAAAGTACAAGAAGTGATTTTGAATCTAGAACAAATCTCAGTCTACTCAGCAATCCAACATTTTTGGATATTTTTGACTTTAAATCCTTTATATGTGGCTTCCAGCTACATTAATATATTAATACTGACCTGTATTGAGTTTAAACTCTGATTCTAAGTGAAATATTTTCTCGTTGAGTTTCATAGAGGGAGCGAACAGAGTCTCTTGGTAACACATCCAATTTTCCTGGCTGATCATTGGTTAGTCTTATATTCAATCAACTTTATTGTCACTGAAGCAGCGTCCTGACACAATGAAGTTCACCTTTCAGTAAAATCTTCCCCGAACAGGAGCAGATCGACTGTGGTCATGCACACTGTTGGGGAGAACACTTTGCAAATGTATTCAGTTACAGAATACTGAATACCTGTTTTAAAATGTATTTTGTACTGTATTCCATTACTTTGCTTAATCCTGGTACTGTATTCTAAATACTTAGAATACTTCCCCTATAAAACACGGTTTAAGTCTATTGCAAAGTGATGTTCTTGATGTTCATTGGACTCCAGATGGAAAGCTCTTAACATGAAACCCACATTTGTGGGGAAACCACAACAACGTCATCAAGCTAACATCGTTTCAGATACAACACCGACACTGTAAATGTGAGAAATGACAGAACTAACACGATACAGGCTGTTAAATAAAGCACTAAGGAAGCAAAACTAGAAAGGTAAAACTAACTTTAAAGTGTTTCTTCAGATTAGATTAGAGTCTTTGGACGCAGCTAGTAGGTTGTTAGCTGGCAGACAAAGATCGCACTGCACCGTCATATTTCGCTCGCTCCGTTCCTTTTTTAGAGTGAAAGTTAGCTTGAATTTCCAGGACGTGAATGCACTGATTCCTCCACTGCTGGTAGGTTGATTCAGCTGCGGTTGTGACTCCAAACACTCCACCTCTTGGTCTGAATCCATACGAGGCTAGCTGCTACCTGCTGCTACCGGCTGGTCGGGAGCATACCCTTTTGTTTTGGTAGGGTTGTTATGGTAACGGAGGCACGTTGTTTAGGGGCATTATGGGATAGATAACCTACACAACATGGAGACACTCCAAGTATTCCAATGGTACTATGAAAGTAACTGTATTCTGAATACCATGTTTAAAAATACAAACTGTATCGGAATACAGTACGTCAGAATAGTATTCTAAATACATGTATTCTAAATACATGTATTCTAAATACATGTATTCTAAATACAGTATTCTAAATACAGTATTCTAAATACAGTATTCTAAATACATGTATTCCGATACTACCCAACACTGGTCATGCACCAATTCCAGCTCTACCGTTATATTCTATCAAAACTTATGTTTCTGGATATCCTGGAGTCTCTGACAACATGCCGACTGAAACCTTCAGTCTGGAATCGAGTCAGATTCCAGACCCGGGTCAGGTTAACGGCCTAAAGATGACTCATCCTTTTTGCAACAGCCAGAAATTCTAATTTGATCCAAAGAAGAATCATATTTTTGAATCCAGCTCCAGTTTATCAGAACTGCTCAATTAAACTCGACATCCTCTAGACGCCACGGCCACCAAGTCACCCTCCGAGTGGTGGGAAGGACTTCCTCTGAACTCGATACAGACCTGAGGAGACAGCCTGGATCCATCAGGAGCTGATCTGCTCAGTAATCATGATGTCAGATTGTTTATCAGAACTGATGAATTATCAGAAAGGATTAAATCAACTCAGCCAGGTTAGTTGGATAATTACTCAACTTTACTCTCTTTAAGAGACGTAACTTCAGTGAAAACTTCTGCCGACTCCTTTTCAAACACAAATGGAATGATATTGGAGATGTACGCACAAGTTTGAAAAAAGTAAACCACTAAACCCTTTTATAACATCTCTTATCATTTTAACAAGTGTTTTGTTTGTTTTACTTAAAAATAAATTCATTGGGAAAATATAGCAATAAATAGATTTTTATGAAACTCTGTCAAATCATTAAGAAGTCTTGGTTCCCTGGCAACCCAACAGATCCTGTTTCTAGAGTCAATCTGATATTAAAGGTCCAACTATTTTAATGACTCTTAATTTATGAGATATTATACATCGTTAGATACTTTTAATATTTTATTAAATGTAACTACTTTACAAAACGTTACAGTGGCTTTGCTCTCATGTTGCTGGGAAGTTAAAAAGGTTAAAAAAAGTAATCAGTTTGACCGATTTCCTCCTCAGACAGTCCGTCTGGAATCAACCTCAAGTCACGAGTGTGAGAAAAAAGAGGACGGGTCTAGAAGGAAAAAAACAAGACCTGTACCTTCTCATTTTTCTGAATTCAAACAGAAAAGTACCAAGCGTAGTTCACTCATCCTGCCTTAGCCCTTGGACGGGCTCAGTAATGTCCACATGTTGAACTCACACTCCTGACTTTGTTGATCTGCTGTAAAACAGTTCAAACCACAGACCGCCTTCTTTAAGGTTTGTGAAAACAAGAACATTTAAGGGGATTTATACAAATGTGGCAATCATGTCCAAACCCCCATCATAAGTCCTGTATGACTGTCACAGAGACGTGTCAGGAGTACCAGTCCAATGTGATTACAGTGAAGAATCTTTCTCCAACTTGTAGCCAGCAGTCCCAGCCCAGTGAGAGACTGGAGTAAGAACATCAAACACAGAGCTGAGAGCGTGTCTATGGAGGTTCAAACGTTCCAAAAACACAGCTTTGAACAAACAACAGAGTGGTGTGTTTCTGATTAGACAGACGTTCCCTCTGTACTCTTACTTTATACAACATGGCAGACGCAGCCATCTGAATTTTGATTTGATTTAAACTCGAATACAGAGTTGGGAAAATCTGAAGGTTTTTCTTCTTTAGGCTTTTCACACATTCATACAACAAATGATACAGTCACTTCCTTTATTCTCATCTCAGGAGGAAAACTTTCTTCAAATTAAAACGGAATGACTTTTGAAAAATAAGAATTTATGCATATTTCAGTTCAAATAAAGCAGGGGTGTCCAAACTTTTCAACACGAGGGCCAAAATCACCAAGTGTCAAGTCCTCCAGGGCCACAAAAGTTAGAATAGTTCTTAAAAGAAACGAGCAAAAAATACTTTGTTCTGCTCAGAAATTCATTATAAATGCAACATTTGAATGAACAGTCTTTGTCAATACGACACAGGGACCTCGTATGTTTGACTCAATAATAAAAAGCATCAGATTGACTGGATCTGATTGGTCGACTGTTTTTAGGTTTCTACATTTAGTTCCATCCTCAGCAACCAGACCAGGATCTGGGTCTTTCTTCAGGATCTGGGTCTGTCTCCAGTCCTGTTGCTGGATTTAGTCAGGCTTTATGACCAGAGCTCACAAGTCTGAGTTTTGGTCAAAGTCAGTGAGGATCTGTGGCTCTTTTTACCAGGAAATTAAATTATCTCAATATCTCTTGAATTATCTAAAACAAATTGAATATTTTGATTGAATGGAAAATTTTGCATTTAAAAAGATTTTAATTTACTTGGATTTTTTGTTTGTTGGGTTTTATGTTAGTAAAAATCTAAAAAATGTCATAAAGTGTCTCTGCATCAAAACGCTGCAGGAAAACTAAATTATAGAACTTTTAAAATGCAGCTGAGGGCCACACAAAATCACTCTGAGGGCCACATGTGGCCCCCGGGCCGCACTTTGGACACACCTGATATAAAGCATATATATGTATACACACACACATATATACTGTAACACTCTGCTGATACTGCAGTCATTTATTTAGCTATATATTTGCTAACCAATCAGCTCTTGTTTTATTTCTTTCTCTTCATAACGGTGCAGCTCCAAAGGTCAACTTTATTCTAACTGGTTCCACATGGTCGCTACAATTTGTGAAGAATATTCAACAATATTGCAGCTTCTCAAAAATGTGTCCAGCGAACGTTCCTCTCATTCAGACAGAAACATATTGTAATAACCTTTGAGTTTCCCGTTGAGTCTGAGTGATGGTCAATGAGCCGTGAACAGACTCCTTCTGACATCTACGGGGTTTTTCCTTTTAGGTGTGGCTCAGTTCAGATCACCCAGACTTCTACAAGTGAGTGTGCTTTTTGTGTTGACTTATATATTATACACTGATCTCATTATTACTAGAACTTCTCTAAAATACACGCTGATTGATGCTCAGACACACATTCGATGTAAGAACACAAATGAAACTCTACTTACGTTTGCCTGTATGATGATGAAGTATCGAGTTTTGTCCTCATAGTTGAGTCGTTCTCTGAGAACTACAGAGCCAAACAAGGTCAGCGGGATGTCAAAGGTCCTGTTGGCCGTCTGAAAAATACAAATACAGAAATGCAAACGCAGTGCGTTACCTCCAGGGTCAAGAGGTCGTACATGTTACTTTGCTAAAATGAGGATGTGCAGCTGATCTGTAAAATACTGAAGCACAGGAGCAGAGGCTGGTGTGAGATTTTAATATGATGCAAATGAGTGTTATTATAAATAAAGCTGAAATACATGAGTGGAACCTTAAAAAGGAGCGTTTTACTTCCGGCTCTGAAGAGGACGGTTGCACTTTTCTCCGCTCCGCTGTGTGTCTGATTTCTGTCATCTATCTGAGCAACTCTTTACTCTTCCTTCCCTGGGATTAAACATTACTTTCAACATGGAACTTGTGAGCTGGACTCTCAACACAATCAATACTATTTTTGCCACGCTAATCGTGTCCGAGGGGGACGAACGCAGCGGATACCTGATGGATCCATGGACAAAGTGGGACATCTTCTCAACTGTCTCTGGAAGATTTGTGGATTTACGATGGGCTTTTTCTGATTTATTCCAGACCACAGGACTGGCACCCTGTGGCGAGTGGGAGGGACATGTCCCTTCCTCCTTGGTTGATGTTTGAGCCATCCGCCGTGGATTGGGTGGGGTACACCTCCTCCCCCTGGATATAGCAACCACTGCGTGACAGCACCGGTCCGCAGTGGCTCAGGGTGACGCTCTGCCTGAATGCTACTGTGGCCACCATGAGGGATCAAAATCATTTTGACCTAACCCCAAAAAGTTTCAATATGCACTGAAAACGGTGCTGGTACACTGAAGGATGACATTTTAAAGTGCCAGTACTGTGTACCACTTAGAGCACTGAAGTGACCCACATTTAAAAAACACTCATTAACCAGTTAACAGGAAGCTGGTTAACTCACCGGGTCTTTTGGGTTGTACTGGATGGTGTACTCGATCTGTCCGTTGGGACCGTCGTCGATGTCTGTTGCGCCGTTATTCCCAAAGAAACCAGAGAAGACAGTTGTTCCTACTGGAGTCAGCTGTGGACATTAGAGACAGGAGATTTAGAAGATCTGTACAAACCCTGAGGATGTGTCAAAGGGTCACCACCAGCACAGAACCACCCCCACCTCATTTCCTCATCGCCTCCCTCTCATCTAACAGTTTAGGTCATTTTTTTATTTCGCCACATTTGTGTAATGAAACAACCCGTACCAACTTGTGAAAAAAGCCACAGGGATCACACTGTACTTTCAGAGTTTCACACTGAACTCATAAACTGTTCTAGACATGGTTCAAGACCTGTCTCTTATACNTGACCGAAAGAACGAGATCGCGGATACAAGCGGCCGAAATGAGTTTTCTCCGCAGGGTGGCCGGGCTCAGCCTTAGGGATAGGGTGAGGAGCTCGGACATTCGGGAGAGACTCGGAGTAGAACCGCTGCTCCTCCATATCGAAAGGAGCCAGTTGAGGTGGTTCGGGCATCTTGTCAGGATGCCCCCTGGACGCCTCCCCAGGGAGGTGTTTCAGGCATGTCCTGCCGGCAGGAGGCCCCCGGGTCGACCCAGGACACGCTGGAGAAAATATATCTCTGGTTTGGCCCTGGAGCGCCTTGGGATCCTGCTGGAGGAGCTGGTAGAAGTGGCTGGGGAGAAGACCGTCTGGAACTCCCTAATTGGGATGCTGCCCCCGCGACCCGGACCCGGATAAGCGGAAGAAGACGAGACGAGACAAGACCTTCTTCAAGCAGTGGTACAGGAAGGAGTCTGCATCATTCAAGAAAAACATGATTTTCATGCAGGACAATGCTCCATCACACGCGTCCAAGTACTCCACAGCGTGGCTGGAGAGAAAGGGTATAAAAGAAGGAAAACTAATGACATGGCCTCCTTGTTCACCTGATCTGAACCCCATTGAGAACCTGTGGTCCATCATCAAATGTGAGATTTACAAAGAGGGAAACCAGTACACCTCTCTGAACAGTGTCTGGGAGGCTGTGGTTGCTGCTGCACGCAATGTTGATGGTGAGCAGATCAAAACCCTGACAGAATCCATGGATGGCAGGCTTTTGAGTGTCCTTGCAAAGAAAGGTGGCTATATTGGTCACTGATTTGTTTTTGTTTTGTTTTGAATGTCAGAAATGTATATTTCTGAATGTGGAGATGTTACATTGGTTTCACTGGTAAAAATAAATAATTGAAATGGGTATATATTTGTTTTTGTTAAGTTGCCTAATAATTATGCACACCTGATATAGGGTGTTGATGTCATTAGACCACACCCCTTCTCATTACAGAGATGCACATCACCTGATATGCTTCATTGGTAGTAGGCTTTGAGCCTATACAGCTTGGAGTAAGACAACATGCATAAAGAGGATGATGTGGTCAAAATACTCATTTGCCTAATAATTCTGCACTCCCTGTATTAGATATTTTTATAATCGGGGGGACATAAGCGGTGGGCATGAGCGCCAAAAATAATAACCAGTTCCTTTTGCCAGTACCCTCCTTTGTGTAACGGCAACAATCGCGCCTACGTCCGTAAACACAAACACTGGCCACTATAGGCTAAACCCGGTAACGATTTTTGAAGATAATCTCTGTTCAGCTCCTGACTGTGTTATTTTTCATCATCTGTGAGGTTTGCAGACAGCATTCGGATGTGTGTTTACAGAAGTAGGTCTCCATGGAGACGCTGCGTCATGTCCTTGCGCTGTTCAGCGGAGGCTTGCAGCTGTTCTTTGTCATAAAGTAGTCCCCAGTCTAACCTGTAATTCCTTCATGTTACGTTTATTAAGGTCACTAAGCAGAACTAGTATCACTACTGAGTGAGTTTTAATGACTTTTTTCTCACAATGCTAGTTGTTACCATTCACTTACAGTGTTTTATGCTAAGCTAATGCTAAAGGAGTACTGCTGGATCAGGATAACGGCTGGGCTGGTTACTAATTGTTTATCCCCACTTATCTAACTGTGAGAAATATGGCAATAGATTTTTTAAAATCCCTTTCTGGTGGAGTGTCCCTTTAAAGAAGGAGCTTTTGAAAGTTGAGCTACAAAACTGAAGGATGAGTCTCCGACCTAAAGAAGTGGACAGACAGAAGCATGCTCTCTGCAGCACAGTGAATAATGTATGTGCATAACACTTACAGGCTCTGTCAGCTCCAGAACATTAGCCAGATACGTGATGGGACTGCAGTCACGGGTGTTTCCCACAAGCGTGCACGGTAGGAACATGGGACCCAAGTCATCCCCGTCCAGCACATCCACGGTCAGAGTGGTGGTGGCTGTCAGGCGGTCGCTCAGGTGGGGGGCTCGGTCCTGAACGCACAGAAGGAATTTAGTTTAGATTTTGCAACCCATTTCCAATTCATTAGAAATACATGTGTAAAAACATCTTTAATATTTTATGGTTCTTAATTTATAAAATCCTATCTGCATGTTTAATAAGTCCATAAAAGACCAGTTAATCATCTTTTCAATAAACGGTGACCTCAAAGCCCAGATGGCTGAATGCCTCTACA
>SSNR01000225.1:3505-17797 GCA_006937965.1 Callopanchax toddi | reverse complement strand
AAATGGAAAACTAGAACGCAGATCCTGAACTACGTAATTATTAAACATTTAATTCATCTCATTAGGTTGATTAGAGCTCTGATGTTAATATAGATGATTTAGACAATAGCTCTCCTACTAATAGAAGCACTCAGTAGATGTACACTCACCTGCCACTTTATAAGGTACACCTTTTTAATTGCTTGTTAACACAAAATGCTAATCAGCCAATCACATGGCATTTAGACTTCTAGACTTGGTGAAGATGACTTGCTGAAAAGTTGAGCATAAGAATGGAGAACACAACCATCTTAAAGGTTTACAGAGAATGGTCCAAAAGAGAAAAGTGAGCTGTAGCAATGTGGACTAAAATGTCTTGATATAAGAGGTCAGAGGAAAATGGGCAAAGTAGTTCTAGATCGAGGCCGGATGTAGGCATGAGCAAGGGGGGCATCTAACCCTGCTCTGACGAGTCTCATTTTCAGCTGCAACATTCAGATGGTTGGGTCCGAATTAGAATAGAAAGAACATTTATTGTCTCTGTGGTGAAATAAAGTCCAGGTCAATATAGACCAGAAGCTCTGAGGGACACCTCATTCAGTTAGAGCAATTCTGAAGGGAAAAGTGGTCCAACCTGCTGCTAGCAAGGTGCACCTCCTGGTTTTACACTACTAGGTCAAAGCAACGTAACACTACAGTAACTTGTTTTTCAGATTTAAAACTATCCATCCGACAGAAATAAAACCAGTTCTGGCTCAGGACAATATATCACATAATACAGCCACTTCTAAATTGCTTTACAATATTAAAAAAAACAGTTATGCAAATCTGGAGAAGTGTAGGAAATGTGTGGGTGGGGAAGGGCAAAAACACAACAAAAAAGAAGTGTGGAGGAGTTTAAAAAGTTGAAATAATGAGAAACTGGGAGTAGTGAGAAAGCATGGGAGCGTGAGGAGGGACAGAAATGTAAAAACACAGGAGAGGCTGTAAGAGAGGAAAATAACTGGAAGTAGGGAGGACAGATTGAGTTAGGCAGGATGTGGAAGATTGCATAATGATATATTCTGCTTGGTCTGTGCTGGCAATGAGAACTTTGAACCTCCTCTAGTAGAACTCCTTCCCCGCAGACACAAGAGGATAAACTAACTGAGGGAACGTTGTTTCAGTTCTTTGTATTGTCCTTCAACTTGTGCACAAGCAAAAAAAAAAGAGAAGAAACCAAACAAAATGGGTAGATGTTGATAAATGAAAACGTGTTGCTGCAGAAATGCACCTTTACAGGACACAAGTCCTTTAATGCCTCAACGTGAACCTCAGAGAGACATTTAGAAAAACCGCTAGAGACGAGCACTTGAGTTAAACTAGATGTAGCTAATGTCCCCGTTCTGGTTTCCCTCACACCAATCAATGCCGTACTGCCAGCATGATGGACAGCAGCAGTAAAAGATAAGTAGGATGAACGGCTTCTGATTTAGAGGAGAGGCAGCTCCACCACGCCAACATTCGCTTTAAGATTTCAGACTTTGCTTCAGCTCTGGGAGAGATAAGGTGTGTGTGTGTGTGTGTGTGTGTGTGTGTGTGTGTGTGTGTGTCGTACCTCGTTGATAGCAACGTAGTATCTCGGCTGCTGGAAGCATGGCGCGTTGTCGTTTTTGTCGCGGACAACAATGCGAACCTCGTGCAGAATGACGGTCCCGATCAGCTCGTTGGTACACTGAACCTGAACCACGATGGACTGGATGTTCGAAGGTGGCTGGAAAAGAGACACAAACATGGACAAGTGCCAACAATAACACAAAATATCACAGAAGCTATCAAAGGCTCCCATTTGAGTGAGGTCACACTGTCAAAGGCAGCAGCAGGAGATGATTCACAGCAGCAAACTGTGAGACATCCATGAAAATGTATTCCCAGCATCGAAATGTGCCTTTATAGGATCAAATTAAATGCACTGATGCCAATTTTCTGTGAAATTGTCAGCGGCACCACATCTGCTGTGATTTCCATTTCTGTCAATACCAAAGAGATAAAGTGGTGATGGAAAGTTCTCAGACTCTTTAAAGTTTTCCTCGTTTTGTCAGGTTTCAGACTCATTCTAAATGTTCGGTTCTCTATTTTCCTCTTGGTAATAATTCATGACACTTCATTTATTAAAGATAAAACACAGACTTGGTGTATTAAACATAAGGTAAACCCTTCCTGTTACCATCTGATTAACTATAAACCAGGAGCTTCTAATCAATAGTAATGATTAACTGACCGTCATTAAAACGTAAAAGTGGTCTGAAGCCATCATGTTTATGGTCAAGGATGATCTGAGAGAAGTCATTGTTTTTATAAATCTGGAGAAGATTTTCCATAAATAAACTACAGTACTATAATATAGATCACTTATAAGTGATGAACCTTTCAGACAGTTCATGACATAAAATAATAAATAAATCCAGACAAAACCTCCCCTCCCTAATTAAACATGCATAATGTTTGCAAAGATACATTTACACAGCCCACAGGACCTCAAAAAATAATTCCTTTTGGACAAATGAGATCTAAAGTGGCCATATTTAGGCATAGAGAGCAATGTCAAACATGTCACAACAGGTACTTAATACCAGCTTAATGTTTGACATTAGACCCAGATTCTCACTGAGATCCGCCAAAGTTGGGTTAAGCAACAGAAGATGACTGTGAGACACAATGTCTCAGTAGAAATCAAGTCTAACCAAATGCTCTAATAGGACATAAAGGAGCAGGCTGCTCATTTATAAAACTTCACGTAGAATCCTGACTAAAACTTGCTTTAAGCTCAGCAAAACATTTTCAGGTACGCAAATTCCATTTCCGATTTCTAAAACCCTGCGGACGCTCAGACCCACTGTTCTGCTTTATAAACGGCTCTCAGACCTAGAACTGGTCTCAGCTGTTGTTGGGTCAGAACCCTCCTCCTACACACCACATTCTGACATATACGGTCAATGACCTCATGAATAATTACATCTGTATAAGCCGGTGGGTTTCTGGCTTTTAACAGTAAATCGTGACAACGGAGAGGTTTAGGAAGCGTAATTTTACAGAGGCTGAAACTCCAGGTGCTTGTGGTGGATGGATGGGAAAATGTTTGATTAGGAGGTGAAATGTTGACGGGTCAGAGACACGACGTGCAGAGAGTCAGTCTGACTGTCAGACTGACAGAGAGATGGTGTAGATCTGAGATCTCAGAGAAACGTTTAATGACAACATTTAATTTAATCCAAAGGAGAAGACACATCATGTTGTTCATCCTGTCAAACAGTCAACCTGTTGGATCAATCGCTGGTTGAAGGGAACCTGAGAACGCGTTTTACTGGTTCTGATGGTTCTGTTGATCTAATACTGGACCCAGTTGATCCATAGGATGCTCTAATGAATCTATCAGCTGATCGATGGTCCAGTCATTATCTAGAAATCTCTAAAAACTCTCTCCCGTTCATCCGGAGTCTGACTGCTGGCTGAGCTGCAGCGCATTACGCACAAGTGTCCCTGCAGGATTCCTCAGTCTCAGAAATCACAATTAATGCTCCAATCAGAGCAGCTGTTCTATAATCTGAAGACCACTGGATGAACAGAATGGATGTTATTATAAATGAGACAGATTTTCATTCAGATTTTAATTTTTATTCTTTTTAGAGACAGATTGTTGGTTCTGTGTGTGTGAGGGTCTACAGTCTTTAATTGTGTCATAAATCCAACATGTTTCATCTCACCAGCAGCTCTGACTGGTTTCACCTCTCCAACATGTGCTTACGTAAGGTTCAACATTAGCTTAGAGTTGCCACATTTTTCCATTACGTTTTCTTTTATAAATCCCAAAGTTTGAGAAAAAAGTGACTTACGCAACTTTCAGGCCCATTTTGTGCGTAAGCAGGTTTTATAAATGAGCACCCTGGTGTCCAAAGTCCTACAACCTTGAATAAACAGACGCAATGAGGGAACCAAAAACTGATAAGGTCCATTTATTCAAAGTGTTATTTCTATGGCGGTTCTGTGATTAATTTAATATTTTACTTATTTTAATGCACTGATGTCTTTCCTTGTTTCAACTATGAGATCTAGTTTGTTGAACCCCTAAACATTGTCACATGAATCAAGTATTTCCCCCTTGCAGATTGTTTCTGTTGTTGCTCTCTGTTTCAGCAACAAAAAAAAAAGTAAATATCAGACAAAACTATAAAATTTAGTTTTAAAATGAAATTTCATTTGGTAAATCATGAATTTATTGTGATTAACCACAGGAGCGACACACCAGGGGACGTAACATATAGAGAGCTGGGTTCAGTTCCACCAGCCACACTCAGAACTGATGACTGACTGTAGATACATGATGACTTCAGGAGAGCCCGTCTGACAACATGAAAAAGACTAAAAGATCTCAAAAAGCAAGCGGTGTCACCAGTGCTGGGCATGTGTCGGTTTGCATGCGTGTTTTGGATGCGATTGTGTGCGTTGTTGGTGCTGCGCGCACGTGTCTCAGCAGTACCAGCAGTGTGTGTTGGAGGTGCTGCGTGCATGTGTCAATGTGTAAACAGATACAAGCCTCTCTAATATTGTACAATCGATTCAGTTCGTCCCTCGACAAAATGCAGAAAACTTGGACATGAAACTGTCGATCCATCAGAACGGCATCTTAAAAAAAATAGAACAAGAGAAGAAAACAAGAAATGCATCAAACAAAACCCAGAAGAGCTCCTCCTTACGTCTCTGTCAAGAACCCGTCCAGTGCTGTTCAGGTACAGAGCCTGTTTGGACGGGTCCAGGATCACCCAGTTGTCGTAGTTGTCCCTCAGAGACAGAGCGATGGTTCGGTTTGGACCCTCCGCCACGCCGTTGATATGCATGTTATCCACCAGCAGTGTTCCTGGAATGACATACAGAAATACGTCCAGTAACCCGCAGAATTCACAGAAGAGACGGATTCATTCAGCGTATTCAACTGAAACTGCTCCAGATTGAATTTATTAATAAAAGAAAATGAAGCAGACACAACAGAACGCCCCGTCTTTCTGCGTGTTCTCCATTATTGTTTTCCTGGAAATCGTGTGTGGGGTTGAAGACAAGTCAGAGGCAATTAGGTTGAGAAGAGGACAAGATGAAGACAGAGGGTCAAAGAAAAACGCACGTCATAGAATGTAATTAAGTCATTCCATCGGGATTGTTTTCGTTTACTTTCATGATCTGAGCCCCTGGAATACTTAAGTCTGACTAAAACAGAAAATAAAGCATTTACAACACAAAGCGTAGGCCTAGATCTCACCTTTCTCATCGGCACGTATTTAAAAATAACAACTTCAGAATAAATAAAAGCCTTTAATAACAGGAAGCATGAAAGCAGAGCGAGGAGGGCAGCGAACATACAGGAAGCTGCAGCCAGAAGACGATCAAAGAAACCTGAGCATGTATGGATTCAGAGCTAATCAAACTTGTCACTAAGACCAATAAACTTTATTTTAGTAGCAGTTAGTAACTGTACTGTTAAGGCTTCAGTGTGATCAAATGTACAGCTGGATTTCAACCCTAATCGATTCTTTGGGAGACGGACCGAGCGAAGATGACGCTACCTGCTAAGTGGCGGACATCTGACCATCGCTTCCTTAGGGTTTTGTTTTTGCCAGGAGGAATAGATCTCTGCCTGTTCACTCCATCCTCCAGCAGCAGGGCACTTCAGCTCTTCTCTTCTTCTTGTGTCTCATTGATCTCTCATCTTAATGAGGTTAGTGGAAGTTGGAAACTACAGCCAAGAAAGAAACCTGACTTTCTAAAATCAGTAGCTTCTGACCCATGACCAAACTCCAATCTGGAGCCTCAACACAAACAGGCTTAATGACTTCACACTGTAGAATTGGAGCTCATGAAGGCAGAAAACAAACGATGTAAAAATCCAGGACAAACTTGTGGTTTAACACCGAATCTTCTGTGAGTTTAGATTCTGATCTATTGCACTCGTGAAACTTTTATTGGCCCTTTTGCAACCTAAGCCTTGCGTTTTGTTATCACTTTAATAAAAATGTAACATGTAGTCACAGTGGGACGAAGCAAAGAGACACTCTGGTGATAATATTCCTCTGATACGCCTTAAAGACTCCCACTGTGTGATCCGTCAGACACTTCGCCGCTAAAGGAAACCCTAATTTGTGTCTAAGATCAAAAGAGTTTTGGGGCGTTAGCGACTTTATCAAACCCGTCTGTCAGGAACCTTTAACGTAGGTTTTACATTAGAGAGTCATATCAAGTCTCTGGTTTACTCCACTGTTTAAGATCTTATATAAGAAGTTAGTTTTAACATGGAGCGCTCTTTATGGACAGGCACTTCTGTCCCCAGTCGATCCCTGAGGTCCTGATCAAGACCTGCTAACAGTGAACCCACCACTCTGGAACTCTCTTCCTTTGGACCTGATATCTACGCTTTCTTTGAAAAGTCAATAAAAACATGTCTTTCTGTCTGTTTTTAATTCATCTGCCTCATTCTTAAGGTGTCTCTTTTATTGTGAAGCACTTTGAGATTTCATATCTTGAGTGGTGCTTTATAAAGAAAGTTTTACTTCTGTGGAATCATCTCATCAAGATAATGGATCCTGATCACCATCAACACTTTGCGGTTTCCTGTTGAGTAATGCTGAGTGTAAAGTAGCTCCAGGGTTCTCAGAGTAGCGTGGTGACGGTAACGTCCTTCCCTCTGTAACGTCGTCACATGATGGTTGTTATGGCTGATCATTAATCCTGGTTTTTGTGTTGGCGTACTGTGATATTATACTCTATTATCTTAGATTCCAACTGCACCGTCTCTTCTTTCAAATAAACTACAGAAGTAGATCAATATTCTCTATTAGGGCTGTGACCTGTTATAAATGGGGGACGGTGGGTCCTAAGACCAGACTAGTTGAGAACCGCTGCTTTAGAGCGTCTTCGCTTGGCATTACAACCCCGCCACACTCTCCATGATCAGAACATGGACAGACAGCTGCAAGATTTGAAAATCTTCTCCAGTTTCAAAAGCAATCATGGTGCAAAAACACACCGCTTGTCAATTAGCTTTTCTCCATTATTTTTCATATATTTGAGACACTTTCCAATACACGTGGTGTCATTTTGGATTGCACCAGGCACTGGTGCGTGTCCTGAAATAAGTCTCTTGAACCATGTCTGGTTGAAGCTAGAAGATCTCAACATGCTAGCACAGTGCTGAAGGCATGATGGGGTTGTAGCCTAGGAATAAAGCTAGCATCTTCATGCCTAAGCTACTCTGGTGCCCCTCATTATGGACAAGCCATCTCTACGCTCCACACAAAGACCTACAAACACTGAGTTTTATAGATTATTAAACAAGCAACTCAAAGACGGACCTACCAATCCTAATGCAGTTTTATCTCCTCCCAGCACAGCTACAATATTTACCTCAACGTTGCACATGGTTGTTGCATCGTAATAAGGGTAGACATTTTGATTCCAAGCGTAGCGTTACCAAATACGCTATAACCTCTGACCCCTGTGACCATCACAAACAATAATTCATTTTTTTCCCAATAACTTGGAATACAATGACTCTTTATTATGTTTTAACCTGAATCAAGATTCCTACAGGTGTCCAACCGTCCACTTTCAGGTGTCCACTTCCCAGATGACCTCAACTGGACTCTCTTAGTTATAATAAACCTAAGACTCTCTTAATAATAAATTCAGAGTCTAAAGTGTTCCCTTTCTTGTGACACTGCTGGTCTAATCTTGTTTACAGTTGAAGTGTTTCACAGTGTTCCAGTCCAAGGACTTTCCACTAACACATTCAAACAGTGTTATAATGTGTTTCTCCTGTTTCAGGATTATTTTATATAAACCTCAAATCATCTGGTTTTCTACATTTTTACTTTGCTAAGGTTAAAGCAATAATTATTTGGAATAATTCACTAATTAGGTACTGTGACTTTAAAGACCTGGGTCACGTGTTTGTTAAAACCCTCTCCGATTGGCCCATGTTACACACCGTTCCTTCAACAGACGTGTCCCGTCTGAGACACGTCTGTTCCCATTCAGCCATTGATGGGTCAACCAGCTCAGCTGTCAACCTCTACACAGCTCAGTTCATTTCCTAAATTTGAGCCGATGATCACCGCTCTTTTCCCCGAGGCATAGACCCCCCACGTCTGCCTCTCTCCACGACACGGGAAGAGGAGCCGCAGCTCTGTTAGCCCAAAACGCTAACCACCAGCTAACCCAGAAATGGCTCTCATGACGACCGCATCCAAGGACGATCTCCGTGGCCTACAGTGGTCCCGACCTCCACAGGCGTCCAACCGGGACGAAGAGGGGACCCCCACCTTCATGACGTCCCACCCGGCTCTCCGATCGGCGCCATCCCTGGAGCGGCGTACAGTAAGAGACCGCTTTCTGGTAACCCTGAAAGGCTTGTTGATGAGCTCCATGTAACTTATCCACTAGCCCTCCTCCACTCCATTTAATCCTTAATCTAAATTAAATTCCCTATTCTTAACATCATGAGACTCAAGTCATTGAAACGTATTTTAAGATCAACTTAGAACACCGCACCATCATGTTGACAAAAGCTAAGCAGCTACCTCTGCTCATCTGTTTGTAACTGTCCGTCTTTTATAATAAATCTGTAAAGTCTTATTAATGACTCAGACTTCCATTCGTCAATAAAAAGGTACATAGACTAACTCCCTGTCAATGAAAGAACCTAGATATTCCTGCTTTTATCACATACAGTTGTCTAAACCAGGTGTCCGGAGCACAGAGGCTCTCGTATAAACACTCAGGTAAACTGGATCATTTAGCAGAAGGTGTACAATAAAACTCAGGTATTATACCACTACACAAGTAAGGTTTTCTCTAAAACACAGTGACCTTGATTAACCATAACATTGATAATCATACGATGTTGAGCCTCTGGCTGCTGCATGGTTATAAACAGGGCTGCACAGAATTAGTCCACCAGTACACATGCACACCAGATACCATGCATGCATACCAGAACCTACTGCCTGAATGCACCTTTGCAGACCAGTGCGTTCGCGGTGCTGATGGCGCAGCCCGCAATCTGACGAGCTTCACATCAACGCAGTGAATGAGTGCTCACATGGCCTCTGACACAGGACGTCTGACACACGCATGCCCAGCAGCCCAGCACTGGTGACACGCATGCAGCCCCGGCTTATCATCACCTCCCCGGACCCACGGAGCACCAGGTTCACCCTTGAGTACCTCGACAGAAAAACTGTGTGCACACCTGATTAAAATTCACCAAAACCTTGCTGCAGAGGTTTTGTGCATTTTTAAAACATTTGTTGACCTATCAGGCTCTTTTAAGCATAATGAGGAGCCTGCTGCATTCCTTATATGCGGCTGAAGACCACATGATTTTTCTGTGACAGAGCAAGGTGTGAGAGGGTTTAGTGCCAAGGTTGGTTTTCACCAGGGTAAGCTGTTAAATTTCCAATTAGTTAGCTGATAAAGAAGCAAAGAAACTGCATCGTTAAGTTCACTCACTAAGGCTTGGTTACCTACTTTCACTTCGGCTCATTGCAAAGCAAGAAAAACACGTCCCAATAAGGACAGGGGCAGAAAATAAAAGCACTAGCTCATAAAAACCTCCTGAATCAGCTAATCGCCTCCTATAGAGGTTCTCATGCTCATTTGGGTTATAATACGCAGCCATTACCACACAAAGGTTTCCTCCAAGAACGCTAAAATCTATCAGAATGAAGGTGAATTAAAAAAAAAACACTAAAAACTTCACATGCTTGACTGTGTACCACTTCAGATCATAAGAGACCAATTACCAGGCCCTACACCATGCATTATTAATCAAAAACACTGCTCCATCTTATCCTTCAGCACACGTTGCCGGATTTTAGTATGCAAACATCATTTTCTGCCTGCGTGCCTTTGTGTGTTTTAACACGTCCGCAACAAATACAGTAGTGGATAGAAAAGCCTCTTGTTTCTGGCTTTTGCACTTTAACAGATGTTAGTTAGCATGCAAGATCCGAACACCTGCATTATAGACAAATACAGAACGGAAGAAAAAACGTTTAAAGTGTGTGAATAGAAGTCAGGGACAGAGAGAAAAATAAACGAGAGATGAAGAAAGTGATTTAGATTTGGAAGAAAAAGTTGAGTGGTAAGCAGGATTGTGTGTGTGTGTGTGTGTGTGTGTGCGTGCGTGCGTGCGTGCGTGCGTGCGTGTGTGTGTGTTTCTTTCCATGTGCACATTGAACAATTTCCTATCTGATCTGCCTGACATCAAATTGGGTCACGGCCTCCTGCGCTGCCATGGAAACCATTTCAAATGCTTCTCTGTCATTTACCAATTTGAAATAAATAAGAACATTTAATGAAATTGGCTTCTTTATGAAAGACGGGAAACAGAATGAAATTCATTAGAGGAACTTAGTTTTTTACCATCTAGCTGGAATCTCAATCCGATTTCTGATTTAGTTTTTGTAAAATGAGTAAAACACACAGACAGGACCAGGAATCTAATTTATTATTCAATAAATAAAATAAATTAGCTTTTTTGTGTTACAGTGACCTCTCTCCATATGATATATGAGCTAGGGCTGAAACAATTCATTCAATTTGAGAAATTTGATTACAAAAAATTCCTCGAGGCAAGTTTAAGTCACAGGTACAATAATTAGCTCATTTAAAGCACAACAGCTCAGAATCGATGGATTATTTGATAGAATACTCGATGATTAGGATATCTGATAGCTGCAGCTCTAGTGTGAGCTGCATCTGATCAATATGTTAAAACACACACAGAACTGAGCAGCCAACGCAGAAAGATGAGGGAAAAATCATAAGAAGAGAGAAGTCCAGAAATCATTTAGGAGACAAAAGAAACACAAACTTTTTGAAGAACATTTTCAAGGATGCCAATGAAGCTACTGGCCAAAGTACATTTTGATATTGAAATGTTTTAGGAAATGTAATAAAAACAAGATAAAAAGAAAAGTTGAAGCTCAAAAATCATAAACCTTTAAACAGTGATTTTGCAAAATGTGTAAAAGGTATCAAAATGTTAGTTTAGACACAAAAAGTCAAATTTATTTTGATCAGTTTAAACTTTAAATGATGTTTCTACTGTGAAGTGTGTCTGAGTAACGGAGAGCTAAAAGCCCATTGTTGTGTACCTGGTAGAACAGTCGCAGCACAGTGACACTCATCAAGCTGCACTTTTTAGAATGGATGGACGGATGGATGGATGGATGGATGGATGGATGGATGGACGGACGGACGGACGGACGGACGGATGATTCAAGGCAGGTACAAAAGATGAACAATCAGATATGAATGTGGGAGTTTCATGTCTATGCACCATCACCCTTAATGAGAAAAGCATTATTGTGGTAGACAGTGCATCAAAATCATTTTTACAGGATATTAGCTTAACATGGCCTCCATGCAGGTGTGTCATCCACTGACTGAAAGTAATCCTATCAGCCTCCTCCTCCACCAGTTCTTAGACAATCAGAATTATCCAGTCTTTTAGTTTTCATGCTAACAATTCATTGTCATCAGTGCTTTAAGTGGAAAAAAATAAGTGCCGGTACTCTCCTTATTAGTTCGAGATCATATATATATGTGTATGTATGCATGTATGCACGTATGTATGTATGTATGTATGTATGTATGTATGTATATATATATATATATATATATATATATATATATATATATATATATGTGTGTGTGTGTGTGTGTGTGTGTGTATGTATACAGAGAGAGATATCTATAGTTTAATTGTTCAGAAATGACAAAAGAACAAAGCCAGTTCTAAATCAAATCCTCATGAAAGAAATTCAGATTCACTCAGTCATCAGTTTAGTCACTAATTCTTCCCAATGCGTCCTCCCTTCAGACCTGTAGACTCCATCACTGGATTCTATTTGTCTAAAAGACAATTTAGGACAGGACACCTCTCTGTCTGTCCTCTCTTCTACACCTGGTTCATAATAAATGTCACAGGAGGTCTAGTGAAGATCTTCAGCTCTAGTCTAGTTAACTAGACCGTCAGTTCTGCTCTGCAGACTTTGAGTCTGGCTCTCCTCATCATCTCCAACACCTCTACTGTCTTCAGCTCTGCAGCAGCATGAGACTGGAACATTTACTAAACACCCTGAGGTTTATACTCTGACATCTATTACAACCTATGAATCTAAACTTCATCAGGTTATTATGTATAATAACTAGAGATGCTCCGATCACGTTTTTTGCTGCAGATCACCGATACCGATCACATCGATTGACTGTAAATGTCACCTTGTAGTGATGATGAGGGCTAAAGGCTACTTGATCTGTAGAAAATGAACCATAAATCTCCTTCATTTGGACAAAAACAGGTTTTATTGACTTTTTCTAGGATGAAAAAATACAAAAACTTGAAAGCACCATGTACATCCATCATCCATATAGAAATATATTATTTATAGATATATATTTACAATACCAATAGAAATCTATTATTTATAGATATATTTAAATAATTAAACATATGTTCTTGTGCACAAGATCCCCATTAATTAGTTTGTGGTTGAAATAACATTTTGAGACAAATAGTTGATTTTTTACTGCTTTTCAGACACAGAAAAGTCAGCATTGTTTGACACTCTGGTCCATTTTGTGCCCAGAAAGAACAAACTTATTACTGACAATGATCTGATCATTACTAAAGAGTCTACCTGCTGCTCTCTCAGCTCCTCCCCCTCCACCTGTTGGATCCACTGCGTCATGACGCACAGCTTTCCTCTCCATGAGCGCGCGAGCTCTCCGTCATTAATATTTAAATTATTGTCTTTTAATACCAATTTGAAGACTTATCTCAGCCCGAGCTCTGAGCCAATCATGGAGCGGTCCGTTCAGGGGACGAGAGTCTCCGCTTTTCCTCTCTCATCCGGTGTTTCACCAAATTCTGCCACCCTGGAGTCAATAAATACAGCTGACAGATGAGTTCTCTCATACACCTGCGTTTCTCCTGCACCGCCACCGCGCTCGCCCTCCGCACCTCCTGCCATGCGCTGCTCATAATATGAGGCAACTACGGCCACCGGAAAAGCTCAAAATTATATTGATGTAATACTGGAAAAACTCCCGGTACGGACGGAACGCTGGAAATAAGTCCCGGTACGCTGAGGGGTCAAATTTAGAAGTCCCGGTACGGCGTACCGTTCCGTACCGCCCCACTTAAAGCACTGATTGTCATCATGTTTTAACAGAGGGATGAATGAAACACATCATACGTTAAAGGATGCTCAAGGTATTTAAGAACTTCAGATGAAAGTTTTTGCTCAAACCACTGTTTTTCCCTCAACTGCATCTTTAGTAGAACTTAAAGGCATACTATTGCAGTTTTGCTTGTTTTTAGCACCCCCTAGTGTCTATTTTAAATCACTGCTGTAAAAACATTAGCATAGTTTCTGCTCAGAAAGCCCTAAATCTCCCTGTTAAACGTCTCCTCAGCCTTCACTGCTTTCTACTGGAGCGGTTCATCACTCAGTCAAAGAAATCAGCTGTTCAAGCAGGGAGAGATGGGAAAAATCAGGAATCAGGAGCTAAAAACACTCCGGAGCTAGCATAACAGCTAGCCACATTGGGTTAGCCTAACCCTCTGAGATACGTGACTTTGTGAGACTTCAGGGCACCGGACCAGAGACTCAGAAGTTACAGACGTGGTATTCTGGATCCAAGCAGCAGATGGAGCTGAGGGACTTTATTAACCTGTAAAGGGTCAGATTAGCACTTAGTGGCAAGGTGTCGGGGGGGTGAGAAGCATGTGAACCCAAATGCAAGGTGAAAAACTGAGGAGGTGAAGGCAAGGCCGAAAAAGCGATTTTAATACAAAAATGGGTGCAAAATACAAACTGAGACAGAAACAGGACGACTAAACTAGGAGACTAAACTGGGAAGACTAAAGGACTCGGAGCTGTAAACAGGGGAGACAAAGCAGCAAGAGGACAAGACACAGGAGGGTTTAAATACTAAGGGGAGCAATCAGGAGAACGAGAGGCAGGTGTGGACAATCACAAGACAAGACACCTGAGACACAGAGGAGAAACTAAACTAACACAAGACTAGACACAGAGTTCTAACTAACACAGAACTATAAGCACCAAAGAAACAGGAAACCAACACAGGACTGACTGAAGACACAGAACTACTAAGAACACAGAGACTGACTATAAACACTGAGGAGAACACAAGACTAATACACAGAAGACTAGACTATAAACATGGAGCACTAAACACACAAGACTAGGCCTGTCT
>SSNR01000224.1:1104141-1136912 GCA_006937965.1 Callopanchax toddi | reverse complement strand
CTGTGAATGGATGTAAATTTAGAATGGAAGTGGGTCAGGAAGTCATTGCATTTGAGCGGTGTGAAGGTGGTTGTGATGTTGTCCTTAGGTCGGGATAATTTACTGAAAACAGAGAATAAGGTGCTAGGGTTAGCGGAGTTTGAATGGATTATGTCAGAGTAGAACTTGGAGCGGGCGTTACTGCAGGCTGTTTTGTACATTGTGGTAGGGTGTTTGAGGATTTGACTGTGAACAGTGAGACCGGTTTTCTTATAGAGGCCTTCCAATTGTCGTCGTTTTTCTTCAGAGCGTGGAGTTCCTGGGTGTACCAAGGAGCAGACTGGGCGAAGGATACGGTTAGTGTCTTAGGGGGAGCAAGCTGATTCAGGCAGGTGGAGAGAGTGTGGTTGTAGTGGTCAACAAGGTCAGAGGGTGTGGGGTCATTATGGAGCAGGGAACTGGAGACAGCGTCAGATATAGAGGATGAGAGAGTGGTAGGAGACAATACTGTATATAAACTGTCAGGGAGGTGTACGTTCAATCCAGCTGTTGAACGTGGCCAGGCGGCTGCTGCTTTGGGCTTACACACGCCTGCTCTCCATCAGGACGGTGTACATCCCTGGCGTTCTGAACAGAGGAGCGGACATCATGTCGAGGGGGCGCCCTCAGGACATGGACTGGTGCCTGCACCCAGAACTGATCCTTCAGCTTTGGAGCAGATTTGGCAAAGCGGAAGTGGATCTATTCGCTGCCCGCGACAATGCACAGTGCGACCGTTGTTTCTCGCTGAGGGACAATCCGCCTCTGGAAGTAGATGCGTTAGCTCACCATCCATGGCCACAGACTAAGCATTATGCTTTTCCCCTGGTACAACTGATCCCTCGCCTCCTGGCTCAGACACGGGAGGAACAGCTGTCAGTGATTTTGGTAGCTCCAGAGCGCCCGTGGCAGCTACCGTGGTGAGAGGATGCTCTCTCCCAGGCTGGGGGGTCGATCAGGAGCTATCCGGAGTATCCAATTACTGTTGTAGTCAATATTATTATTATTATTTAGTTTATTATATGTTAGTTTGATTAATATTATTATATTGTCATTAACATTAATATTTAGTTTATTATATATTAGTTTGATTCTTATTATGATTATTGTTTTTATTATTACTTTCATTATTATTACTATTTACTTTAGTTTATTTTATGTTAGTTTGATTAATATTATTATTGTTATTATTATTTTATTTCCTATTATTATTATTATTATTTAGTTTATTATATGTTAGTTTGGTTGTCCTTTCAATATAATTTATTAGTTTTATTTAGTTAGTCAGTAGGAGAGGTTGTTTCAAAGCTGTAAGCAAAACCCCCTATGCCAGGTTAATGTTTTTAGATTGGTGGCACCCTTCAAAAATCTATCCAGATTGTTAAGAACTGCTTTAGATGTAAAAGCATGCATAAAATGGAAAGTTAAACCAAGTTTAAAAGTTTACACTTTGTCAGGAAAATGGCCCCACGAGGACAAGTTTACACACCGCAATACCACCTTTGACCAGTAGGGTGTCAAGTGTGTACACACACTGTCTTGAAAAGTGATCTCCTGGGGACCATTTTTACTTTGCAAAAAAAACTGCACTAGGCATATCAGGAGGCTGTTTTCTATTCATTTCAATGCTTGTGCCCGTGGGGACCGGGCTTCGGTCCCCACGGGAAAATTTGGTCCCCACGAGGTGAGTGAAATCTCAGGTTGTGGATCCCACGGGGTAGTAAAAACAAACGCACACACACACACACACACACACACACACACACACACACACACACACACACACACACACACACACACAAACCAAAATGTGTCCCCTGGTATCCAGAGCAGCAATATTCCCTTTTGAGAATAAAACTTGTTGTTCATTCTGTGTTTTCTGGCTCCTGAAAATGTGTTTAGTTTGTCACTGATATGAGTGTCTCTCCTTATCTGACAATCCATGATTAGTCTTTGGTTAGAGGACTTCTTACTGTTTCTAGAGACTCTGCCCACTATTAATGTCACTGTGGGTATGGTCTGTACCTGTACTTTAGATAGAAGACTGATAGAGCACCACCTTAGATGCAGGGTGGTGCAGTTCCCTGGCCAACCTAAAACTGTATTTCCTCCAGCGTGTCCTGGGTCGACCCGGGGGCTTCCCGCCAGCAGGACATGCCCAAAACACCTCCAAAGGGAGGCGTCCAGGAGGCACCTAACCAGATGCCCGAACCACCTCAACTGGCTCCTTTCGATGTGGAGGAGCAGTGGCTCTACTCCAAGTCCCTCCCGGATGTCTGAGCTCCTTACCCTATCTTTAAGGCTGAGCAAAGGAAACTCCTTTTGGAAAAAGGTTTGGAAAAATGGTTTGCTGCCTTAAAAGCCTCTGTCCTGACCCTGACTTTGCTCTAATGATGTTGCATTCTCAATCTCCCATCTCTGGAGCTGACCTTGGAACAGTAATTCATTTAGTAATGAATGAGACAAACCTGTTGGACTCCACAGTCAGAGGACATGGACACAGTTGACAGTCGTCTGCTGCTCCCTCTGTAGCATCACCATAGAAACCAGGACTGCAGTGATCACAGTGAGGACCAGTGGTGTTATGGGTACAGCTCTGATCAAGAGAGAGGTCAGAGTCACATCAGGTCACATCAGGACAACTGGGGTCATGTCAGGTCACATCAGGACAACTGGAGTCATGTCAGGTCACATCAGGACAACTGGGGTCAGGTCAGGTCACATCAGGACAACTGGGGTCATGTCAGGTCACATCAGGACAACTGGGGTCAGGTCACATCAGGACAACTGGGGTCACATCAGGTCACATCAGGACAACCGGGGTCAGATCAGGACAACTGGAGTCATGTCAGGTCACATCAGGACAACTGGAGTCAGGTCAGGTCACATCAGGACAACTGGAGTCAGGTCAGGTCACATCAGGACAACTGGGGTCAGGTCAGGTCACATCAGGACAACTGGGGTCATGTCAGGTCACATCAGGACAACTGGGGTTAGGTCACATCAGCACAACTGGGGTCATGTCAGGTCACATCAGGACAACTGGAGTCATGTCAGGTCACATCAGGACAACTGGAGTCATGTCAGGTCACATCAGGACAACTGGGGTCATGTCAGGTCACATCAGGACAACTGGAGTCATGTCAGATAACATCAGGACAACTGGAGTCATGTCAGGTCACTTCAGGACAACTGGGGTCATGTCAGGACACATCAGGACAACTGGAGTCATGTCAGGTCACATCAGGACAACTGGGGTCATGTCAGGTCACATAAGGACAACTGGAGTCAGGTCAGGTCACATCAGGACAGCTGGGGTCATGTCAGGTCACATCAGGACAACTGGGGTCAGGTCACATCAGCACAACTGGGGTCACATCAGGTCACATCAGGACAACCGGGGTCAGATCAGGTCACATTAGGACAACTGGAGTCATGTCAGGTAACATCAGGACAACTGGGGTCAGATCAAGTCACATCAGGACAACTGGAGTCAGGTCGGGTCACATCAGGACAACTGGGGTCAGATCAAGTCACATCAGGACAACTGGAGTCAGGTCGGGTCACATCAGAACAACTGGGGTCATGTCAGGTCAGACCAGGACAACTGGGGTCAGGTCACATCAGGACAACTGGGGTCAGATCAGGTCACATCAGGACAACCGGGGTCAGATCAGGACAACTGGAGTCATGTCAGGTCACATCAGGACAACTGGGGTCAGATCAAGTCACATCAGGACAACTGGAGTCATGTCAGGTCACATCAGGACAACTGGGGTCAGATCAAGTCACATAAGGACAACTGGGGTCAGATCAAGTCACATCAGGACAACTGGAGTCAGGTCAGGTTACATCAGGACAACTGGGGTCATATCAGGTCACATCAGGACAACTGGGGTCATGTCAGGTCACATCAGGACAACTGGAGTCAGGTCAGGTCACATCAGGACAACTGGAGTCAGGTCAGGTCACATCAGAGTCAGGTCAGAGTCAAGTCAAGATCAGAGTCAGGTCTGGGTCAGGGTCTGGATCAGAATCAGGGTAAAGTTAGATCCACCCTGATTGACACTCACCACACACACACCGTTGATGTCACAGTTTGTGGTGTGATTGTTACATTCACACTGCATACAGTTTCCTCCAAACAAAACTCCTCCCACTCTGTAGAAACCTGGAAGACACACCTGAAACACATGCACATGTACATGTGTGCAGAAAGACAGACACACACACTAAATTGGTTGTGTTGCCACAACAGAACCTTTGACCTTTAGCAGATATCTGGGTCTGGAACATCCTGAACCCAGTATCTTAGTACATCAGAAGAGCTGCTGACCTCACAGGAAGTACCGCTGTAACCCCATGGACACTCACACAGCTCCACAGCAGCCGCCACAACACCAGATCCTGATCCAGGGTCTGCTAAGTCCAGAGAGACTGAGCTGATCCTAGAAGACGCATACATAGTGGCAGTCTGATGGTGTCTGATGACTTAATGAGACCTGAATCATCAGTTTGACTCACCTGATTGGTCCTTCAGCAGAGAAGTTTAGGTAAACTCGTACCAGCAGTGACGTGACGTCAGCCAGCGCTAACAGCAGATCATCACGGGTCACTTCAGTTCCCGTCTGATCCTCCACAAACTGCTGTGGAAGCATCACTACAGCTACTGATGTCTCAGCTGATGGAGAGAGGACGAGGAGGAGAGGAGGTGAGAGACGAAGAGTTCGTCCACTACCCTGAAAATAAAACACACAGACTTAGTGTCATCAAACCTGAACATTAACAAAAATGTTTTTCTTTGTTGTAAAACATTCTGAAGTCAAAGTGAGAGAAAGAGTTGCTTCTCATTCGGAGGAGTTAATAAGATACTTCTCAGGATTAGAATTAGTACATGGTCCAACTTAAACATCAGTGTGATACAAACTAAAGAGTTAGTCCTCTAAATGTACATCTGATCAATCTGGCTGTGGAAGGTCTTCAACCATTCTGGAATAAAACCCAAGAGGACTTCTTTTCTTGTTTCCTGAAAACATTTCCCTGCTCATCTGAACGTTTCAGTTCAGAGCAGGAGAAATGCTTTGGGACTGCAGAGACTCGTTCTGGTCCATGTTGGCTGACTTTCACTGAGGACAGAGATCCATCAGGGTGCAGGTCCACCCGGCTGGTTCTAGTGAGGATGGACTCACTGTTACTTTATTTTGATTTAGTCCAGTGAATTGGAGGGACTTGCTATGGGATGTTGCTCATTTTAAAACCTGCTGAGAATCATGTGCAGATGAAAGAAATCAGGATTATTCCTTCCATCTGTGTGGTTCAGCCTAGGCTGTTAGAGCCGAGAGCTGCAGGTCAGGAAGCAGGAGGTGAAGGAGAAGGAGAAGTTTCTTCTGATGCTGCAGCAGCAGGTTGGTGAAGAGGAGGATTTTTATTAAGCTGGTTAAAAATGTTTTACTCCATAACAAAAGACATTTCTATGTAAGAAAGAAAAAGTCTTATTTTACTCAGCTAAAGAACCTAAAACAAATGTTTGTTTGGTTCTTGTAAGTTACCTGCTGACTCATGCCTTGAGGATGATTCAGAGGTCAGTGTTTAAACAACAAGAAGAAAACACTGTTATGTAGTGTTATAAAACCTGGGGTTTATTCTACACCTTCCGTAAGAACACTAATGGAGTTTTGTTAGTTTTACTCAAAGGGTGACCCTTGACACTATCACTCTTTTAGGGTTTAACGGGGATATTTCTCTAGGTTCTTTAATTACAGGGAGTTAGTAGGACCTTTTAATATTGACGAATAGAAAGCTTGAGTCATGGAAATAGACTTCATTATTTTATTAAGAAACACATACGACAATTATCACAGATAAGAAAGAGGTAGTTAGCAGGTAGTCAGCATTAAGTCATTCACGATGGTAAGGTGTTCTGAATTCCATCCATCCATCCATTTTCTGTAGCCGCTTAATCCTCCACAGAGGGTTGCGGGGCAGCTGGTGCCTATCTCCAGCGGTCAAGGGGCGAGAGGCGGGGGACACCCTGGACGGGTCGCCAGTCCATCGCAGGGCCACACAGAGACGAACGAGACAAACAACCACACACCCACTCACACCTAAGGACAATTTACCAGCCCAATTAGCCTGACAGTCATGTCTTTGGACTGTGGGAGGAAACCGGAGTACCCGGAGAAAACCCACGCACGCACGGGGAGAACATGCAAACTCCACGCAGAGAGCCGGGACGCGAACCCACGACCTCCTTGCTGCGAGGCAACAGTGCTAACCAACTGCACCACCATGCAGCCGTCGGTGTTCTGAATTGAATCTTAAATAAGTTTTAGCAATCTGAGTCTCATGAGGTTTGGAGACTAGGGATTTACTTAATTTAGATTAAGGATTCTGATGGAGGGGAGCTAGTTACGGATGGATCAGTAACTAGTTTGACTGAGCTAATGTTGTTAGCTTTTATCAAGAGGCCTTTAAGCTTTACCAGAGTCGTGGTTACTTAACTGCGTTCCCTGGATCGTCACTGTTGGGGGTCGGATGAGACGCGCAGAGGTGAGGTTTTCCCCCTCGGTCAGGATCAGACGGCTGCGGGGGTCGAGGACCGCCGAATGCCACAGGTGTCGTCCGTAGATACGAAGTTAGATAACCCATCTCTAGCAGGGAGCATCTAGGCCTGGCATTCCCAGGACGGAGCGTCAGACTGAAGGTGTCTGACCTCAGGGGGAAGCTGGTTTCATCGGCTCAGACGGGCTGGGGTACCGTCTCAGAGGGAGCCGGCAACTAGCGTCAGCTGTGTAGGGTTTGACAGCTGAGAGGTCAGGTCTGGTCAGCGTCAGACCAGAACCGCCCTCCTTTCTCTTAGCTTGTTCAGCTTGTTCTCTCATTGAACTGCCCTCTAGCTTCCGGGGTCGGAAGTTAAAAGGAGTCTAAAAGGGACGTGGGCCAATGAGGAGTTATTAATGTCACGTGACTCAGACCGCTAACTCTTATTGGTTGTAGTAATGAGTGACGTGGTTGTCAGAACCTTTATCAGTATATGTGTGAAATAATACTGAAGCAGATCAACATTCATTAATGCTGGAAGAAAATGCATTAATCATTTAAGACATTTCTGTAACAGATTAAAGTGTCATTTAGGAAGAGACACCAAGAGTCTTTATTATTATTATTATTATTAAATAGAGTCCGGTGGATTCTTCCGATACGACCGTGACCTTGGAGGAATGTTGATTCAGGTTAAAACACAATAAAAGAGTCATTTTATTCCAAGTTATTGGGAAAAAAGATGGTTATTATTTGTGATGATCTAGAGGTCAAAGTTCAGAGGTAGTAACGCATTTGGGTTCGTTACAGTTAACACAATCAGTTACAAAGAATACAGTATATAGAAAAAATCTGTCAAAGTCCAGCAAAAACAATCAAAGCTCTTGAGAAGGTCTAGAGAACTCAAAATCACCTTTAAAAATACAGGAAAGTTTTGCTCCTTAAAAAGTACTAAGAACTCAGCTTTGGCTTGAAACTTTACCACAATGAATAATAACTGAAATGAATCAAATGAAAATGTAAATATTTCTAATCTGAGCTCCACCCTCAGTGTTCACATGGCCTAATAACACCTCTGGTTTCTTCAGCCTGTAAAGGTCTGGATGTTCTCTGAGAACAGTATATAACTTCAGAGACTTCAGTGCTCCAATCACAAACCTGTCCTCACCTTTATGAGGATGTCACAGTGGGCTGGCAGAGGGTGGTCCAATGGGATGTCGTAAACCACAGACAAGCTAAGGAATCCTCCATAGGACACCAGCTACAAGACAACAGGGAAACGTTGAAGATGTGTTCGGACACAAACAGGTAGCTGACATCATCATTATCATCATAGCTAACCTTGCTGCCAAAGAAAGCGTTGGGTGCCTCCCACCACAGCACCTGGTGGTCTCTATCAGAGGAAGTGGTGCTGGGAATGGTGGGGAGATGATTTCCTTCAACAGGGATTTGGAGTGAGTTGTGCTGATGAAGTAAACCACCTGTAAAAACAACCTGAAGAACAAATGACTCCTGAAACGTTTAATGTTTGCAAAGGTGAGTCTGGTTTGTGCCTGAGAAGAGGTGTGGTCAGTAGGAACATAGGTGAGTATCTACCTGAGATGTGGGCCAATCAGAGCTCTTACAGACATTAGAAACTCCAAAACAGAAACAGTCAGTACAGCCAAGAGGGTTGCTTCCCTGTAGGTTGTAAAACCCTGGTTTACACTGATCACAGTGGACTCCCATCACGTTCACCTGTAGAGAAGGAAAAGGTGAGATGTTCATCATCATCAGTTTATTTTTTATCATAATCTAATAAAATACAATAACAGAAACATAAATTAAATAACACATTCATGAGTAACATGATAAGAAATACGTTTCAGCCACTTGTCCCTGAAATCTCATCCTTTCTGTCATTACTCAAAGCTCATAGATGAAGACTGGAACATAGATTGACCTGTAAATAGAGAGCCTTGCTTTCTAGCTCAGCTCCCTCTTCACCACAACAGACCGGTTCAGCGTCCATCATTGGTGATTTGAATTCTTGTAGGGTCTGAGCTCCTTGGATATGGAGAAGGAGAGTGCTCCATAGTTCCAGGGCAGTGACTGACAAAGCCCTGTCACCTGTTCTTAATGTAGAAGTTGGAGTGAGATGACCTCAGTGCTCTAGCTGCAGCATGATGGTGCAACATCTCTTAGTAGTTGGTGTATGTCCTTGAAGTGTTGGCAGTTGAACAAGGTTAGATGTCCAAAGACTTATAACTAATATCTAACTAACAGTTTGAAATAAGGCATCAACTTCAGAGGACAGGTGTTCCTCTAAGTTTTAGACATGAAAGTCCTGATTTTTTTTTTCTTATTGTCACAACATCAGAGAACAGGTGAGACGATGAAATATCTTAGTTTACCTTGCATGTGCAGAGGCTGCAGGGGTCACCGTTAGTGCTGCCTGCCAGGTTGCACTCACAGCGAGTACACTGTGGAAAATCTCTATATCCAAATGCACAACGATCACACTGTCGACCTGCAAAACCCTCCTTACACTCACACTGACCTGCAGACACACCATAACACACAGACAGCAGGACAGTTAGAGCTATGATCCATTTACTGTAAAATAAAGATTTAATAACAACACTCACCTGGCTGTGTTTTGTCCCTGCTGCAGATGGAAGACTTTGAACCTTTTAGATTGCACTCACACTCAAGACACGGGAAGTCTGAATATGGAGACACCTAAATAAAACAATACCAAATTAAAAACTAAAATAAAAGTTCAAAAACTGACTTGTATACAGGAAATAATCTCCATAAAAATCCCAACCCAGAAAACTGATGGTTTTGGTCTTTATCCACAGCTCCTGACCCTTTTAAGTGTTGGAAGGTGACCGATTAGTACGCTGAAAACTTTGATTTCTGGCTCATGTCCCTCTTCATCACAATAGATCTGTACAAGAGTCTTCATCACTGCATATGATCCTCCAATCAGTCTTCCAATCCAGTCCACCATCACTAAGAGCCCACAAAGGGAACAAGACTCACTAAAGAACAGAACTTTATCTAGTCAACAAGGCCCTCAGTAGGGAACAAGACTCTCACTAATCAACAGGATTATCATTAATCAGCAAGACTCTCACAAGGTAAATGTCCTGTATTTATAGAGCACTTTTTAGATAGTTCTACACTCCCCAAAGTGCTGTACAACACAAACATTCATTCACTCACGCACACACATTCACACACTGGTAGTGATAGTCTCAGCTGCCCTGGGGCACACTGACTGTCGGCACCCGCCAAGTCCCTCTGACCACCACCAGTAGGAAAGTTGGGTGAAGTGTCTTGCCCAAAGACACAACAACAAAGTAAAACCAGTCGGAGCTGGGATCAAACCAACGACTCTCCAGTTGCCTGAAGGCCACTACCAACTGAGTTACATGCTGCCCTACTAATCAACAAGACTCTCACAATGGAGCAAGACCCTCACTGGGGAGTAGACTGTCTGTCTTGTATGTAATCACATTTAAAACAAACTGTTTAGGTTCATTTCTAATGTGCTAAAAGTAGGTATATATTTGAGGTAGTCATGTTCTGGGCCAGAAGAGTATTTACTTTCTCTACATTGTTGTCAATTTACATTTAAAAAATTCATCTGAGTGTATTTTTCATCCCAAAAACAGCATTTCTAAGTCAGGTACTTTTAAAAATAGTAGTCGACTCACACAAAGACTGAACATAAAACATAACTTTAATCATATTGCAATAATTTTACTACAAACATACTTGAGATTTGTGTCTATTTTTTAATAACTCTTTGTCCTGTTAGGATGGCATTAGCTGCTAAATCAACATACAGTATATACATGCTTCAACTTGCCTGTCATTTTGCTTCTGGTACACCTGAATTTCCCCACTAAGAGACAATAAATGCTATTCTACAGTACTTTGAGATGACTTGTGTTGTGAATTGGTGCTTTATAAATAAACTGAGTTGAATTAAATTATAATTATCATAACCTTGGTTCTGTTGGGTTCAACGAGACTGTGTGCTTGTTTCTTTGAAAAGAAAGTACTATGATTAAAATGAACTTATGATGAAAACAAAAAAAAGATAACAGAATAAATTAAAAGTACCTCAGTGGGTCTGTAGAATCCATCCCTGCAGGTCTCACAGTTGATTCCTGCTGTATTCTGTTGACAGTCGATGCAAACTCCTCCACCTTGTAAGACGCCATGAATGTTCAAGCTCAGAGACCAATCAGATACTGTCTGGTTGTAGAAACACGCCACCGACTTGTTGTGACAGTTACACTCTAAGTGAGAGACAGGTAGGAGACAGGTGAGTGATGGGTGAGACACAGAATGGAGACAAATGGGAGACAGGTTTTTTAAAACAGTGATGATGTCATTTGAAACCATCTTTTGTAAAAAAAAATAATAAATTTACCTTCACAGGTGTTTCCTTCAGAGATGGTTCCTGGTTGCCATGGCAGCTGGTGGTAACCGGGGCAACACTCATGACAGCTTTCTCCACAGGTGTTGTGCTCACACACACACTGTAACTTCTGAAATGACAAAGACAAAACTGGTGGGGTGATGTAAACTTTTCACTCCCTGGACACTGTAGCATTTTCAAATATGCTATAACCTCTGAACTCTGACCCCTGTTGACCATCATAAACAATAATCCATCTTCTTCCCAATAACTCAGATTATAACGACTCTTTATTATGTTTTAACCTGAATCAACATTCTTCCAAGGGTTCGGTCATGCCGGAAGACCTCCACTGGACTCTTTTAGTTATAATAACTCAAAGACTCTTCAGTGTCTCCTTCTAAAGGACACTACTTTAATTAAACTGTTCAGAAATGTCTTTAATATGATTAATGCATTTTCTTCCACAGTATTATGAATGTTCGATCCAGCCTCAGTATTATTTACTTTGCTTTTAAATATATTTTACTTTGCTAAAAGGTTAAAATCAATATGTATCATATTTACTTATTAAGGTGTAATATGGCTTTAAGGGCTTGAGTCACGTGACCTTGATAGTAACCCTTTCATTGGTCCACGCCACCACTCAGTTCCTTCAACAGACGCGTCACGTCATAGACACCTTCAGTTCTCCGTCATTCCTACACGGAGACAGACCAGCTGAGCCGTCAACCTCTACACAGCTAAGCTTTCTCCTAAGCTGCCGGCTCTTCCCTGGACGGGTACCATCAGCCCCGTGAGCCGATGACTGACCTTTTCCCCTGAGGTCCGACACCACATGTCCGCCTCGATCCACGACATGGGAAAAGATGACAATGCTCTGTTAGCTCAACCTGCTAACCACCGGCTAATCCAGACATGGCTCCACTGACTGCTGTATCCAGGACAAACCCGGTCGCCCCGAGGTGGCGCAGCCCCCAACGGGCTCCTGACGGTTGAGAAGGAGTTCCACCTTCAAGCAGTCGTCCACCCACACCGGACTTGATCCACAGAACGCCAGTTAAGTAGAAACCCTCTGTGGTAAAGCTGAGGCCTACTTTGATAAAAGCTAACAACTTTAGCTCATTCAAACTAGTAACTGATCCATCAGTGACTCCTCCATTCAATCCTTAGTCTAAATTAAGATAAAATGCCCCTAGTCTATAATATCACAGACTCAAGTCATTAAAGCTTATTTTAAAGATTCAACTAAGAACACTATACCATCGTGTTGACAAATGCTAAACACTGCTACCTCTTGCTTATCTGTTGTACTGTCGTACGTTTTTTTATAATAAACCTGTAAAGTCTTCTTCCGACTCAGACTTCCCTTTGTCGATATTAAAATACACGATCTTCTACTCCCTGTAGCATCAGCAGAACATAGAGTTCCTGTGGAGTCTGGTAAGTGAAAGCGTCAGAGAGAATCCTCTGTGTCAGACTAACAAAATGAAGCTAGATCTCTACAGAAGTTTGTGCAAATTATAAACTAAAAATAGAGTTTATAAAATGCTACAACACCAAACAGGTGTCTGAACTAGAGTCTTGTTACCTTGGAAACCAGATCTAATGGGCAGCTCTGGGCATGTCCATAGCAAATACACATTCCCCCAACTGAGATGTCCTTGATAGAGTAATAATACTGAAAAACAGTAAAAAAAAGAGATTAAGGTCAGATATCATTTCTTTGATGATGTCAGGGTCTGCTGCCTGACTCACCCTTCTGGTCACAATGGGGTCAATGTCTCGCAGATTATGGCTGCTCAGTGTCATCAGGTCAGCATTCAGCGTTCTGATTCGCTGAAGTCTCAGTCTGATGTAACGAGCTGATGTGAAATTCAGTAGGTCAGGGGTCAAATCATCTGCTCCAGGGCGTCCATTAATCAAGGAGGTGTGGATCTGAGAAACAGACAAGTTGCAGAGAAGTAGTTAGACAGACAGAGTATCAGACAGAATGTGAGATGGGTAGAGAGTAAGACAGGTAGAGTATCAGACACGTAGAGTATCAGACACGTAGAGTATCAGACAGAATGTGAGATGGGTAGAGAGTAAGACAGGTAGAGTATCAGACAGGTAGAGTATCAGACAGGTAGAGTATCAGACAGAGTATCAGACAGGTAGAGTATCAGACAGGTAGAGTATCAGACAGGTAGAGTATCAGACAGGTAGAGTATCAGACACGTAGAGTATCAGACGGGTAGAGTATCAGACAGGCAGAGTATCAGACACGTAGAGTATCAGACAGGCAGAGTATCAGACAGGCAGAGTATCAGACAGGCAGAGCATCAGACAGGTAGAGTATCAGACAGGTATCAGACAGGAAGAGTATCAGACAGGTAGAGTATCAGACAGGTATCAGACAGGTAGAGTATCAGACAGGTAGAGTATCAGACAGGTAGAGTATCAGACAGGTAGAGTATCAGACAGGTAGAGTATCAGACAGGTAGAGTATCAGACAGGTAGAGTATCAGACAGGCAGAGTATCAGACAGGTAGAGTATCAGACAGGGAGAGTATCAGACAGGTATCAGACAGGTAGAGTATCAGACAAGTAGAGTATCAGACAGGCAGAGCATCAGACAGGTAGAGTATCAGACAGGTAGAGTATCAGACAGGCAGAGTATCAGACAGGCAGAGTATCAGACAGGCAGAGTATCAGACAGGCAGAGTATCAGACCGGTAGAGTATCAGACAGGTAGATTATCAGACAGGTAGAGTATCAGACAGGTAGAGTATCAGACAGGCAGATTATCAGACAGGTAGATTATCAGACAGGTAGATTATCAGACAGGTAGAGTATCAGACAGGTAGAGTATCAGACAGGTAAAGTATCAGACAGGTAGAGTATCAGACAGGCAGAGTATCAGACAGGTAGAGTATCAGACAGGCAGAGTATCAGACAGGTAGAGTATCAGACAGGTAGAGTATCAGACAGGCAGAGTATCAGACAGGTAGAGTATCAGACAGGTAGAGTATCAGACAGGTAAAGTATCAGACAGGTAGATTATCAGACAGGTAGAGTATCAGACAGGCAGAGCATCAGACAGGCAGAGCATCAGACAGACAGAGCATCAGACAGGTAGAGTATCAGACAGGTAGATTATCAGACAGGTAGAGTATCAGACAGGTAGAGCATCAGACAGGTAGAGTATCAGACAGGGAGAGTATCAGACAGGTAGAGTATCAGACAGGTATCAGACAGGAAGAGTATAAGACAGGTAGAGTATGAGACAGGCAGAGTATCAGACAGGCAGAGTATCAGACAGGCAGAGCATCAGACAGGTAGAGTATCAGACAGGTATCAGACAGGTAGAGTATCAGACAGGTAGAGCATCAGACAGGCAGAGCATCAGACAGGTAGAGTATCAGACAGGTAGAGCATCAGACAGGCAGAGTATCAGACAGGCAGAGTATCAGACAGGTAGAGTATCAGACAGGTATCAGACAGGTAGAGTATCAGACAGGTATCAGACAGGAAGAGTATCAGACAGGTAGAGTATCAGACAGGTAGAGTATCAGACAGGCAGAGCATCAGACAGGCAGAGCATCAGACAGGCAGAGCATCAGACAGGTAGAGTATCAGACAGGTAGAGTATCAGACAGGTAGAGTATCAGACAGGTATCAGACAGGAAGAGTATCAGACAGGTAGAGTATCAGACAGGTATCAGACAGGTAGAGTATCAGACAGTATCAGACAGGTAGAGTATCAGACAGGCAGAGTATCAGACAGGCAGAGTATCAGACAGGCAGAGTATCAGACAGGTAGAGTATCAGACAGGTAGAGTATCAGACAGGCAGAGTATCAGACAGGTAGAGTATCAGACAGGTAGAGTATCAGACAGGTATCAGACAGGAAGAGTATCAGACAGGTAGAGTATCAGACAGGTATCAGACAGGTAGAGTATCAGACAGGTATCAGACAGGTAGAGTATCAGACAGGCAGAGTATCAGACAGGTAGAGTATCAGACAGGTAGAGTATCAGACAGGTAGAGTATCAGACAGGTAGAGTATCAGACAGGTATCAGACAGGTAGAGTATCAGACAGGTAGAGTATCAGACAGGTAGAGTATCAGACAGGTAGAGTATCAGACAGGTAGAGTATCAGACAGGCAGAGTATCAGACAGGTAGAGTATCAGACAGGTAGAGTATCAGACAGGTATCAGACAGGAAGAGTATCAGACAGGTAGAGTATCAGACAGGTAGAGTATCAGACAGGTATCAGACAGGAAGAGTATCAGACAGGTAGAGTATCAGACAGGTAGAGTATCAGACAGGTAGAGTATCAGACAGGTAGAGTATCAGACAGGTAGAGTATCAGACAGGTAGAGTATCAGACAGGTTGAGTATCAGACAGGTATCAGACAGGAAGAGTATCAGACAGGTATCAGACAGGTAGAGTATCAGACAGGTAGATTATCAGACAGGTAGAGTATCAGACAGGTAGAGTATCAGACAGGTAGAGTATCAGACAGGCAGAGCATCAGACAGGCAGAGCATCAGACAGGCAGAGTATCAGACAGGCAGAGTATCAGACAGGTAGAGTATCAGACAGGTAGAGTATCAGACAGGTATCAGACAGGAAGAGTATCAGACAGGTAGAGTATCAGACAGGTATCAGACAGGTAGAGTATCAGACAGGTAGAGTATCAGACAGGTAGAGTATCAGACAGGCAGAGCATCAGACAGGTAGAGTATCAGACAGGTAGAGTATCAGACAGGCAGAGTATCAGACAGGCAGAGTATCAGACAGGTAGAGTATCAGACAGGCAGAGTATCAGACAGGTATCAGACAGGTAGAGTATCAGACAGGTAGAGTATCAGACAGGCAGAGCATCAGACAGGCAGAGCATCAGACAGGTAGAGTATCAGACAGGTAGAGTATCAGACAGGTAGAGTATCAGACAGGTATCAGACAGGAAGAGTATCAGACAGGTAGAGTATCAGACAGGCATCAGACAGGTAGAGTATCAGACAGGCAGAGCATCAGACAGGCAGAGCATCAGACAGGTAGAGTATCAGACAGGTAGAGTATCAGACAGGTAGAGTATCAGACAGGTAGAGTATCAGACAGGTATCAGACAGGTAGAGTATCAGACAGGCAGAGTATCAGACAGGTAGAGTATCAGACAGGCAGAGCATCAGACAGGTAGAGTATCAGACAGGTAGAGTATCAGACAGGTATCAGACAGGAAGAGTATCAGACAGGTAGAGTATCAGACAGGTAGAGTATCAGACAGGTATCAGACAGGAAGAGTATCAGACAGGTAGAGTATCAGAGAGGCAGAGTATCAGACAGGCAGATTATCAGACAGGTACAGTATCAGACAGGTAGAGTATCAGACAGGTATCAGACAGGAAGAGTATCAGACAGGTAGAGTATCAGACAGGCAGAGTATCAGACAGGCAGAGTATCAGACAGGTAGAGTATCAGACAGGTAGAGTATCAGACAGGCAGAGTATCAGACAGGTAGAGTATCAGACAGGTAGAGTATCAGACAGGTAGAGTATCAGACAGGTAGAGTATCAGACAGGCAGAGTATCAGACAGGCAGAGTATCAGACAGGTAGAGTATCAGACAGGTAGAGTATCAGACAGGTAGAGTATCAGACAGGTATCAGACAGGAAGAGTATAAGACAGGTAGAGTATGAGACAGGCAGAGTATCAGACAGGCAGGTATCAGACAGGTATCAGACAGGAAGAGTATCAGACAGGTAGAGTATCAGACAGGTATCAGACAGGTAGAGTATCAGACAGGTAGAGCATCAGACAGGCAGAGCATCAGACAGGCAGAGTATCAGACAGGTAGAGTATCAGACAGGATCAGACAGGAAGAGTATCAGACAGGAAGAGTATCAGACAGGAAGAGCATCAGACAGGTAGAGTATCAGACAGGGAGAGTATCAGACAGGTAGAGTATCAGGTATGGATCAGACAGGAGAGTATCAACAGGAGGTATCAGACAGGTAGAGTATCAGACAGGTAGAATATCAGACAGGTAGAGTATCAGACAGGTAGAGTATCAGACAGGTAGAGTATCAGACAGGCAGAGCATCAGACAGGCAGAGCATCAGACAGGAGAGTATCAGACAGGGGAGAGTATCAGACGGTAGATATCAGACAGGTAGAGTATCAGACAGGTAGATATCAGACAGGTAGAGTATCAGACAGGCAGAGCATCAGACATGAGTAACAGGCAGAGTATCAGACAGGTAGAGTATCAGACAGGTAGAGTATCAGACAGGTAGAGTATCAGACAGGAGAGCATCAGACAGGCAGAGCATCAGAGGTAGAGTATCAGACAGGCAGAGCATCAGACAGGCAGAGCATCAGACAGGTAGAGCATCAGACAGGTAGAGTATCAGACAGGTAGAGCATCAGACAGGCAGAGTATCAGACAGGCAGAGTATCAGACAGGTAGAGTATCAGACAGGTAGAGTATCAGACAGGTATCAGACAGGTAGAGTAGGTAGAGTATCAGACAGGCAGAGCATCAGACAGGCAGAGCATCAGACAGGCAGAGCATCAGACAGGTAGAGTATCAGACAGGTAGAGCATCAGACAGGCAAGGTAGAGTATCAGACAGGTATCAGACAGGTAGAGTATCAGACAGGTAGATTATCAGACAGGCAGAGCATCAGACAGGCAGAGCATCAGACAGGTAGAGTATCAGACAGGTAGAGTATCAGACAGGCAGAGTATCAGACAGGTAGAGCATCAGACAGGCAGAGCATCAGACAGGCAGAGTATCAGACAGGTAGAGTATCAGACAGGTAGTATCTAGTATCAGACAGGTAGAGTATCAGACAGGCAGAGATCAGACAGGCAGAGCACAGACAGCAGAAGACAGATCAAGATCAGACAGGAGAGATGAGATCAGACAGGTAGAGTATCAGACAGGAGAATCAGACAGGCAGAGCATCAGACAGGTAGAGTATCAGACAGGTAGAGATCAGACAGGTAGAGTATCAGACAGATCAGACAGGAGAGTATCAGACAGGAGAGTATCAGACAGGTATCAGACAGGTAGAGTATCAGACAGGTAGATTATCAGACAGGTAGAGTATCAGACAGGTAGACTATCAGACAGGTAGAGTATCAGACAGGCAGAGCATCAGACAGGCAGAGCATCAGACAGGCAGAGCATCAGACAGGCAGAGTATCAGACAGGTAGAGTATCAGACAGGTAGAGTATCAGACAGGCAGAGCATCAGACAGGCAGAGCATCAGACAGGTAGAGTATCAGACAGATAGAGTATCAGACAGGTAGAGTATCAGACAGGTAGAGTATCAGACAGGCAGCGTATCAGACAGGTAGAGTATCAGACAGGCAGAGTATCAGACAGGCAGAGCATCAGACAGGCAGAGTATCAGACAGGTAGAGTATCAGACAGGTATCAGACAGGCAGAGTATCAGACAGGTAGAGTATCAGACAGGCAGAGTATCAGACAGGTAGAGTATCAGACAGGTAGAGTATCAGACAGGTAGAGCATCAGACAGGTAGAGTATCAGACAGGCAGAGTATCAGACAGGTAGAGTATCAGACAGGCAGAGTATCAGACAGGCAGAGTATCAGACAGGTAGAGTATCAGACAGGTAGAGTATCAGACAGGTATCAGACGGAGAGTATCAGACAGGTATCAGAAGGGTGAGTATCAGACAGGTAGAGATCAGACAGGCAGAGCATCAGACAGGTAGAGCATCAGACAGGTAGAGTATCAGACAGGCAGAGCATCAGACAGGCAGAGCATCAGACAGGTAGAGTATCAGACAGGTAGAGTATCAGACAGGTATCAGACAGGAGAGTATCAGACAGGTAGAGCATCAGACAGGCAGAGCATCAGACAGTGCACAGACAGGTGAGTATCAGACAGGTAGAGTATCAGACAGGTATCAGACAGGAAGAGTATCAGACAGGTAGAGTATCAGACAGGTATCAGACAGGTAGAGTATCAGACAGGTAGAGTATCAGACAGGTAGAGCATCAGACAGGAGAGTATCAGACAGGCAGAGCATCAGACAGGTAGAGTATCAGACGTATCAGACAGGTATCAGACAGGAAGAGTACAGACAGCATCAGACAGGCAGAGCATCAGACAGGTAGAGTATCAGACAGGTAGAGCATCAGACAGGCAGAGCATCAGACAGGTAGAGTATCAGACAGGTAGAGTATCAGACAGGTAGAGTATCAGACAGGTAGAGTATCAGACAGGTAGAGTATCAGACAGGTATCAGACAGGAAGAGTATCAGACAGGTAGAGTATCAGACAGGGTACAGACAGGTAGAGTATCAGACAGGCAGAGCATCAGACAGGTAGAGTATCAGACAGGTAGAGTATCAGACAGGTATCAGACAGGAAGAGTATCAGACAGGTAGAGTATCAGACAGGTAGAGTATCAGACAGGCAGAGCATCAGACAGGTAGAGTATCAGACAGGTAGAATATCAGACAGGTAGGTATCAGACAGGTATCAGACAGGAAGAGTATGACAGGTAGATATCAGACAGACAGGTAGAGTATCAGACAGGCAGAGCATCAGACAGGCAGAGCATCAGACAGGTAGAGTATCAGACAGGTAGAGTATCAGACAGGTAGAGTATCAGACAGGTATCAGACAGGAAGAGTATAGGCAGAGCATCAGACAGGTAGAGTATCAGACAGGTAGAGTATCAGACAGGTATCAGACAGGAAGAGTATCAGACAGGTAGAGTATCAGACAGGTATCAGACAGGTAGAGTATCAGACAGGTAGATTATCAGACAGGCAGAGCATCAGACAGGCAGAGCATCAGACAGGTAGAGTATCAGACAGGTAGAGTAAGGTATCAGACAGGAAGAGTATCAGACAGGTAGAGTATCAGACAGGTATCAGACAGGTAGAGTATCAGACAGGTAGATTATCAGACAGGCAGAGCATCAGACAGGCAGAGTATCAGACAGGCAGAGTATCAGACAGGTAGAGTATCAGACAGGTAGAGTATCAGACAGGTAGAGTATCAGACAGGTATCAGACAGGAAGAGTATCAGACAGGTAGAGTATCAGACAGGTAGAGTATCAGACAGGTATCAGACAGGTAGAGTATCAGACAGGTATCAGACAGGTAGAGTATCAGACAGGTAGAGTATCAGACAGGTAGAGTATCAGACAGGTAGAGTATCAGACAGGTATCAGACAGGTAGAGTATCAGACAGGTAGAGTATCAGACAGGTATCAGACAGGTAGAGTATCAGACAGGTAGATTATCAGACAGGCAGAGTATCAGACAGGCAGAGTATCAGACAGGTAGAGTATCAGACAGGTAGAGTATCAGACAGGTAGAGTATCAGACAGGTAGAGTATCAGACAGGTATCAGACAGGTAGAGTATCAGACAGGTAGAGTATCAGACAGGTATCAGACAGGTAGAGTATCAGACAGGTATCAGACAGGAAGAGTATCAGACAGGTACAGTATCAGACAGGTAGAGTATCAGACAGGTATCAGACAGGTAGAGTATCAGACAGGTAGAGTATCAGACAGGTAGAGCATCAGACAGGTAGAGTATCAGACAGGTAGAGTATCAGACAGGTAGAGTATCAGACAGGTAGAGTATCAGACAGGCAGAGTATCAGACAGGTAGAGTATCAGACAGGCAGAGTATCAGACAGGTATCAGACAGGTAGAGTATCAGACAGGTAGATTATCAGACAGGCAGAGCATCAGACAGGCAGAGCATCAGACAGGCAGAGCATCAGACAGGTAGAGTATCAGACAGGTAGAGTATCAGACAGGTAGAGTATCAGACAGGTATCAGACAGGAAGAGTATCAGACAGGTATCAGACAGGAAGAGTATCAGACAGGTACAGTATCAGACAGGTAGAGTATCAGACAGGTATCAGACAGGAAGAGTATCAGACAGGTAGAGTATCAGACAGGTATCAGACAGGTAGAGTATCAGACAGGTAGATTATCAGACAGGCAGAGCATCAGACAGGTAGAGTATCAGACAGGTAGAGCATCAGACAGGCAGAGCATCAGACAGGTAGAGTATCAGACAGGTAGAGTATCAGACAGGCAGAGTATCAGACAGGCAGAGTATCAGACAGGCAGAGCATCAGACAGGCAGAGCATCAGACAGGCAGAGCATCAGACAGGTAGAGTATCAGACAGGTAGAGTATCAGACAGGTAGAGTATCAGACAGGTAGAGTATCAGACAGGTATCAGACAGGAAGAGTATCAGACAGGTAGAGTATCAGACAGGTATCAGACAGGTAGAGTATCAGACAGGTAGAGTATCAGACAGGTAGAGCATCAGACAGGCAGAGCATCAGACAGGCAGAGTATCAGACAGGTAGAGTATCAGACAGGTAGAGCATCAGACAGGCAGAGTATCAGACAGGTAGAGTATCAGACAGGCAGAGTATCAGACAGGCAGAGTATCAGACAGGCAGAGTATCAGACAGGCAGAGTATCAGACAGGCAGAGCATCAGACAGGTAGAGTATCAGACAGGCAGAGTATCAGACAGGTAGAGTATCAGACAGGCAGCATATCAGACAGGTAGAGTATCAGACAGGTAGAGTATCAGACAGGCAGAGCATCAGACAGGTAGAGTATCAGACAGGCAGCATATCAGACAGGTAGAGTATCAGACAGGCAGAGTATCAGACAGGGAGCCAGCCTGTCTCACCTCTCCATGCTCCAGCGGGTTCAGTCTGGAGTAGTAGGACGTACAGATGACCTCGGTGTCTCTCTTGTAGGTAGGTGATCCAAGTCTTGGGGTGATGTTGTAACGAGACAAACACTCTGAATCACTGATGGCAAAAAACTGCCATGGGTCATAGGTCACTCCATCCAAAGAGCGCTCCAGGATCCAGTTACCTGCCACACAGAAAGTTGGTGTAGACTCTCATTCATCCTAAGAGTTAAAGAATAATTAAAAAGACATCTGGAGTTCAAGATGTTCACCTCTCACCTAAAAGGCTCCTTCAGTTCTGATAACGGGTTAAAAACATCCCGATTTAACATCTCAGAACATTCACACTTGACAGTTTGAGACGCTGGGTAGGCCTGTCAGGTTCTGTGCTGGAATGGTTCACCTCATATCTCTCTGAGTGTTGTTTCTCTGTCTCTAAATACAGGACCTCCTCCACCCCTCTTGCCCACAGGGTCCCACAAGGTTCTGTGTTGAGACCTCTCTCTCCCATCAAAACTTCCAGAGCTCTTTCGAAGAAATCTCCTATCACCTCAATGCCAAAGTTCTAAAAGTCATGGATTCTCTTGGTCAACTCACTTCATTCATAAAACCCTCTGTCAGAAACCTTGGTGTGACCTTTGACCCAGCTCTTAATATGGATGATCATGTCAGTTCCCCGGTTTGCTCCTCCTTCTCTCACTTCAGAAATATTGCTGAACCGAGTCCCATTGTGTCAGGCCCCAAACTGGAAATTATTGTCCATGTCTTCATAAATTCTCATCTGGACTACTGCAACTTGCCCTTCACCTGTCTAAACGAAACTTCCATGAATCAACAATAGGGAGGGGCAGTTTGGGGGGGGGGGGGGGCTCACCCCTGTAACCCCCCAGCTAAGTGCTGAGTCTCAGGCATTAGAGACAAACACTGTTTCATGTTGTCCCTGAAATGAAAACAATAGATCAAAGTATTTTTTATTTTGAAACTTATTGAAGTTATTGTGCCTGAATTGCTGTTATATTTCAGTAATTATACACCAAAATTTGAATTACTTAAAGTCAATGTTTGTAGTTGTTTTGTTTTTTGACAGCGGCAGTTCACTGTCTGAGCTGACTTTCATATTTAGTCTAAAATGATAAACCAACCTCCTTTGCATCTGTAACCACCACAGCTTGTCTTGTGTCGTTTAAGTTTTAACATTATTTTACATAAAGTAGCAAATTATTGTTTCATTTTCCATTTTTATATTTCTGGCAGATGAATATGTAAGTTAAGCTAGCGCTCCAATGGCATGACCAGTTATCCCTAATTCCAGTAGCCATTGCTATTTTGTGAGATAGGCCTATTGCTCTGGTCAGAGGACTACTTCCTGTTTCTAGAGACTCCACCCACTGGTAGGTATGGTTTTTACTGTAAAACAAAAACAGTCAACTTCATCCAATGAAGGAGAAAAGAAAAACAAACAGAAGAACATTGTCATAGTGTGTCTGGGGGATTAGTGCCTCATGACCACAGCCCTATTAGTGTGGTTGTTCTACATAAGTCTGGAACTCCCATCCCATAATCAGAACTGAAGAAGTCTTTGAGATGCCAATCACAAGAGAAGAAGTCCAGTTCTGCCTCATATTAATGCGGTCCCAGGTGAAACACTGGCACTGGATAGATCAACGGGTAAACAGGTGTGAAAAGGACCTGCTCACCTGGTCGTGGAGAGTTGGCTGCTTTAATTATGATGTAAGCAACCTGAAAAATCTGAACAGGCAAACAGAAAACAAATCATATTCAAATGTAGCCCTCTCTCAGTAAGTTCAAGTTACAAAGACATGACGTCATTCTCAACTAACAGGAGCTCACCTGAAAGTATTTTCTTCTACTAACGTTCACATCATTTTCTTAAGGTTTGATAAGAACTACTCACTCGACTACTGTGAGGATTTGTGTGAGTTTCTGAGCGTCACCTGTTTCAGATCCAGGGTGATGGTGATCCAGTGAAACTGACGTCCATTCTTGATGCTTGGACTCTGCCACCATTGATTGGTTCCATCAATAGCATTTGTAATTGGATGACGTTCTGTACACAGAATAATACGGTTACAGTAGATCTAACTTTGTTCCTAGACTCCACCCACTAACTGTATCTATTTGTACCAGACAGTCATCCTGATCCATGTAGACCAGGTTCTGTTTCCTAATATTTACCAGTGTTGTGAGTCACTTCTTGATGCTTTCAGTGTCTGTACAGTGGGTGAAATATCACATCACCAATTTTCTAGGTAAATCCATTTTAAATCTCACCAGATGTTGGTAACAACTCATCCAATCCACATATGTAATGGATTGTTACCAACATCTGGTGAGAATTTCATGTCAACAGAACCTTGAGAAAATAATTTACTTAGAAAACTGGTGACATGATCAATACCTATTTTACCTGCTGTATGTAGGACATCACAGGACCTGACTGGTGAAACAGACAGTTCATCTTATGGTATAGACAAGCTAACATTCTGAGAAGAAACTCAACCTCATCTTACAGGATTACCAAACCTTGACCTTCATCTGCATATTTATCAATGAAATTTGTCTGGAAATCAAAACTTATCTGGATGATATTTAATGTCCTTGTTTCCCAAAAAAAACATTTGCAATAATAGAGACACTGCAGAGTCAAAGCTGTGGTTCTGGTCCCTTTACCTTTGGACAGGATTGAGTTAGCGTCACATTTGGGGCAGTGTGGGTTCTTGATCCTTCGACCTGGAACATGTTCAACCAGTTTACAGTAAACTTCCGGTTCTGGGTCTCCACATGTGGCGTTGCTACTGATCTCTGAATTGCTAGCCAGATTAAAGATGGCTGGAAACAATCCTGAAACAAAAACACAGAGCTGTTAGCTACTGGGAGGGGGGTTGGATAGTTTGATTGATGGAGGAAAAAGAAACTCTGACTCAGTTCAGAGTCTCTGTCTGAAACATTTGTAAGTAAGTAAGTAAAGTTTATTTCTATAGCACCTTTCACAGAAAAAATCACAAAGTGCTTCACAGAAAACAGAATCAAACATGATAAAACAAATAAAATTAATAAAACAAACAAAATATCATTACAAATCAAAATCATTAAACAACAAGAAAACACAAAAATAGTTATTTAAAAGCAGTTTTGAATAATTGGGTCTTCAACTGCTTTTTAAAGGAGTCCAGACTGTCTATACAGCGTAAAACTAAAGGAAGTTCATTCCAAAGTCGAGGTGCAACAGACTGGAAGGAGCGATCACCTCGACTTTTAAATCTGGTCCTTGGAACTGTTAGGAGATTCTGGTCTGTGGACCTGAGAGCTCGGGTTGGAGCGTACGGCTTTATCAGTTCAGTAACATAAAGAGGAGCTTGACCATGTAGGGCCCTGAAAGTTAGAGTCAGGATTTTAAAATGAACTCTACATTTAACAGGTAACCAGTCAGAGACTTCAGAATAGGAGTGATGTGATCTTTTCTGTTTGCTCCAGTGAGGAGCCTCGCTGCAGAGTTCTGGACCAGCTGAAGGCCATAAAGGGCTTTTTGGTTCAAACATGTGAAAAGTGTGTTACAGTAATCTAGACGGGAGGAGATAAAAGCATGAAGAACCATTTCCAGTTCAGGTTTTGACACCAACTTTCTCAGTTTGGAAATATTTCTCAGATGATAAAAACAGTTTCTGACTAGCTGTTTTGAGTGACCTTCAAGAGACATTGATTGGTCGAAAATAACACCCAGATTCCTCAGGTTTGACTTTACAGCAGAACTTAAATGTCCAATATGTTGACTGATCAGAGGGACCATCCTATCAGGGGCAACAATCAAACATTCAGTCTTTTCAGGGTTTAACTGAAGGAAGTTCTTTTCTAACCAGTTAGTAATAGCTGACAGACACTCCAGTAGTTCAGACAGTTTGTAGAACTCTGAGTCCTTGAAGGAGCAGTACAGCTGAATGTCATCTGCATAAAGGTGGTAGGAGACATTGTGACATCTACTAATGATCTGTCCAAGAGGATGGAGATATAGTAAAAACAGGAGTGGACCCAGAACAGAGCCTTGGGGTACCCCACAGAACAGATCTGTAGTATCTGACATGATGTTGTTTATATGGACACTGAAACTTCTGTTTGAGAGGTACGATCTGAACCAGTCTAAAACTGTTCCAGAGATCCACCAGGTCACGGAGTCTGTTCATTAAGGTGCTGTGATCAACAGAAAGGTCCAACAGAACTAAGACTGTAAACTCCCCGGAGTCTGCTGCCATCATGATGTCACTGGATACTTTGAGTAAAGCTGTTTCTGTTGAATGTTTTTTATGGAAACCAGATTGGAATTTATCAAAAATGTTGTGTTGTTCCAGAAAAGAGACCAGCTGATCAGCCACGACTCTTTCTAAGAGTTTAGAGATATAGCTCAGTTTGGAAATGGGCCTGTAGTTATTTGGTTGAGAAGAGTCCAGACTGGGTTTTTTAAGGATGGGTTCAATAACAGCGTGTTTAAAGATGGAGGGGAAGTTTTGAAGATTTGAAGTCAGTTTATCCTCTCTGGGGATCATGTGACAAAATATTATTTGTACTATTATTTTTACAGTTTGTCTCAATTGTTTACACACAATTTCTGGTACTTGAGACACAATTACCACAACATGTAACTCACTCACCAACCCCCTGAACCAATTCTGCTAAACTACAAGCACAATTCCTGCTTTACACTCAAGTTGCAGTTCTAAAACACACTTTTTTCAAAACACGACACGCATATCTCTGCTTTTGGCACAATTGTCATGCAGAAAAGATCTTGTTTTCACAAGGAACACACTGCCATTCAAATATGCACACTGACTCATCACAAGGGCAAACACTCGCCACACAGTTTTACACTTAGCAATCAGAGCTTTAGCATAAAAGGGCATCAGGTGAGCTCTTCTGTTTTGGAGCTATGAATGCCAACATTGGAAACAGAGGCAGAGCCAGAGGAGTGAGAGTAAGAGGAGGAGGAGGAGGACGAGGAAGGCCAAGGACCGTAATCTCTGATGAGATCCGAGCAAGGGTTGATGTGGTCAACCATGGTCTAACAAGCTGGGCAAAGAGTACAGCCACATTTGAGCAGGTACACTAACAGAAGTACAGGTACATCCATCATCCGGACTTTAGATAGTTTAGATAGTTTGGTTTTGCAAGAAGAGTCTGAGGTTTTTTGAATGTAGCTTGAAAATTGGGTTTTGTGTTCACAGTTTAGAGAAACGGAGAGCAGCTTTCAAGAAATGTGTCTTAGCAATTGAGAAAGACTGTAAATTACCTTTGGTCTCAAAATGTTTTAGTGAACTAGATTGTTGAACTGTAGTCAAACCAAAAGGTCTGGTTTCATCAGGATTACACTGATCTGGATCACCAGGACAGATTATGGAGGAATGGAATGAATCAGCTGACGTGCTGGAAAGGAAAAACCCTAGTCTTATGACAGGTAGGAACAGGTGGGAACAGAAGAGAACAGGTGAGAACAGGTGTGACCACTTGTAGTTCTCATGTGATGCAGCAGTCTGACTGTGACCTGAGATCAGATTTAGAATAATGAAGATCTTTGATTGAATCATTCTGACCAACCATAGAGAAGAACAACTGATGACATCATTCTACACTGACTCTAGTCTTACAGTTTTTCTCAATTGCTTACACACATTTTCTTGTACTTGAGACACAATTACCACAACACGTAACTCATTCCCCAACTCCCTGAACCAATTCTGCTAAACTACAAGCTAAATTCCTTCTTTACACTCAAATGTCAGTTCTAAAACACACTTTTTTCAAAACACAACACACAATTCTCATGCTTTTGGCACAATTTTCATGCAGAAGATATCTTGTTTTCACAAGGAACACACTGCCATTCAAATAAGCACACTGACTCATCACAAGGGCAAACACCCGTCACACAGTTTTACACTCAGCAAATCAGAGCTTTAGCATAAAAGGTCAACAGGTGAGTTCTTCTGATTTGGAGCAATGGATGAAAACATTGGAAACAGAGGCAGAGCCAGAGGAGTGAGAGCAAGAGGACGAGGACGAGGAAGGCCAAGGGTCGTAATCTCTGATGAGATCTGAGAGACTTTAGTTGACAGTGAGGTCAACCATGGTCTAACAATGAGGGAGGCTGGGTAAATCTGAGCAGGTTCACTGTAGCATCCATCATCAGGACTTTCTGAAATGAGGATAGGTAAGAAATCTTCTCTCACTAGAAACTTGCAGTACTGCATATCAATACAGTACTCAGTGAGTACAGTAGTACTGAATTGCCTGTGGAGTGTTTTGTAGGACAGTAAAAATACTGTAAAGTATGTTTCAAGTATTTAGCAAATGTATACCTACTTTGTATCCACAGTATTAGTTGTTTGTCAGAACTGACAGATGACTACAGTAACACGAGGTGGTGGGAACGTGTTCTGTCTCCTGAACATGACATCATCAACATGCTAGAAAACAACGCCACAGAAAACCACTACAGGAGAGAGGAGGCAGCATAGTTTTTTACTGTAACATACATGTGTTATTGTTTTGTATGTAGTGAAGGTGTAACTTTTGAGTGTATACGGCCATTTTGTAATATATTTTGTATTCAGTTGAAGGGGGTCGGTCATATAAAATTTTTCTTCTTCCTCCACCTTTTTCACTCAAATGATTTGTATTTTGATTTGACATTTGTATATTGAATTTTGTTGAGTGAAATAAACTTATTGAATTGTGTTGGTTGGGAATGGGATATACATTGTGTACAATGTTTTTGCGGGAAAAATAAAATTACTGTAAATGTTACCGTGTTTTGAGTGTAAAAACATTATTCTCAAATATTTTACACAATCACATTCTATGTATATACTGTCTGTATATGTATATGTATACACAACTGTCTGTAGGAGGTGTAACACTGAACCAAACAAGGCTGAAGTCATTCTGATGAATGGTGAAGAAGTGTTTTCTATTCATCACACTATGATGATCACAGTGTTTTACATTGAGACCATCAGTGTTCAGCTGGTTCTTATAAATGTTTATTCATTTGACCGTTTGTGTGTGACTTCTGACAACAAAAACACATTTTGAGGAGAAATTACATTGTTTTGAATGTGAAGTTTAGTTTTGCAGGACCATTGAGGGTTTTGCCAATTGTAAGTGTTATTTTGGATTTGTGTGTAGAGTTCTGAGAACATGAGGCATGATTTCAGAAATTGTGTGTAAGCAATTGAGAAAAACTGTAAAAACAGCTCCAAACAGTGTTTGTGTTAATTTGGTCTGACTCTGTACATGTTCAGGATGACCTCTGACCCCTCTCCCACCACCCACCCACCCACACACACACACACACACACACACACACACACACACACACACACACACACACACACACACACACAGATCTTGATGGGGGAGGTTTTGGGGAGGGGTGGGAGAAGGGGGTGAAAGGGAAAATTGAGAGCTGTGATATTTGTCAGTAATCAATCACACAGACTTGATCACAGTCAACCTGTAACTGTCAATCAGGACATTTTGACTGTAAAACCATAAAATAAACATCTGGCAGAGCGCTCAGGGTCACAGACATCTGGAAGGTCTGGAATCAGAACTAAGTGAACCTGGCTGAAGACTAAACAAACAGCAAAGATTACACTACAAATCTGTAGAGTCAGGGTGCATGAAAATATCTGAACACACACACACACACACACACACACACACACACACACACACATGCACATGCAGGTTGCTGATCTTCAGTTTCCAGCAAGCTTCAGAAGAAGCCAATAGAACCCAACAAAATTCAGTAGAACCCAACAGAAGCCAGTAGAACCAAGTAAAACCCAAAAGAACTCAGTAGAACCTAACAGAACTTGGTAGAACCCAACCGAATTTAGTAGAACCCAACAGAACACCGAAGAACCCAACAGAACTCAGTAGAACCCATCAGAACTCAGTAGAACCCAATAGAACTCAGAAGAACCAAACAGAACTAAGTAGTACCCAATAGAATGCAGAACCCAACCGAATTTAGTAGAAACCAACAGAACTCAGAAGAACCCAACAGAACTCAGTAGAACCCATCAAAACTCAGTAGAACCCAACAGAACTCAGTAGAACCCATCAGAACTCAGTAGAACCCAACAGAACTCAGTAGAACTCAACAGAACTCTGTAGCTCCCAACAGAACTCAGTAGAACCCAACAGAACTCAGTAGAACCCAACAGAACTCTGTAGCTCCCAATAGAACTCAGTAGAACCCATCAGAACTCAGTAGAACCCATCAGAACTCCGTAGAACCCAACAGAACTCTGTAGCTCCCAACAGAACTCTGTTACAGAACTCAGTAGAACCCAACAGAACTCTGTAGCTCCCAACAGAACTCAGTAGAACCCAACAGAACTCAGTAGAACCCATCAGAACTCAGTAGAACCCAACAGAACTCAGTAGAACCCATCAGAACTCAGTAGAACCCAACAGAACTCTGTAGCTCCCAACAGAACTTTATAAAGTGGAGCCTACCTCTCTGCTGAGCAGCAGCTTGCTGCAACAGGAACACAAACAGCATCAGCTTCATCTCCTCACACAGAACCCAGAACGTCCAGTAGTCAGACTGTGTCAGAACCCAGAACTCCCAGTAGACAGACTGGGTCAGAACCAGCAGCTGAACAACGTGAACTGGGAGAATGAAAGCAGCTCAGAGGAATTTGCTGCAGCAGAGTTTTTTTTTTTTCACCACAGTGAGTCGCTCCACCTCCCCCCTCTCTCTCTCTCTCTCATTCATTCAGCTCAGTGGAGGAGGGGGGCAGTGTGAGTGAGGAGGGTGAGGGGGAGCTGAACCAACTGAACTGATAGGGGTGAGGAGGATGTAAAACATCAGAATAGAATCAGTCTTTATTCGTCCCTCAGAGGGGATCATTCTGTGTATTAAATCATGTTGATGACCTGAAATCTTTCTGCTTCACTCTAATTAAACCTACTCTCACAGAGCTGAGTGTTAAATTATGTCATGGTTCTTTAAACAAAAAGTCTAATCTAGACCTGGTTTCTCTGTGCATCTCCTCTGGAGTTCAGTATTCTCTAATCATGTTATGCTGATTGAACTATCAGAAACTAAAATAAAGTCTCAGGATGAAGAGCAGAGCTAGGAAATGGATCATATGTTCCTTTAAGGTGATGGGATTGAAAGGGTTAAGTGATGAGAAAGTAGCACTCTGCCTCTTTAACTGTCCTCCTCCTTTCAGCTCTATTGTCTCATCAGGAGTGGAGGACTTTACCATCTTGGGGGGGGAGGGGGGCCCTCTGCCTTTATTTCATGTCTGCCATTACGAGTTTCATTTTGGAGAAAAGTTTCAAATGAAATCAAAGTGTTTTAAATCATTTGTCCTGTGAGAAATCAGCTAAGTTGTTTGATCATTTTTTGTCAGAATAAGTCAAGATTCCCTGTGTCCAAATTAAAGAGTTTGACACTGAGTCATTGTCATTTAAAAACATCCATCTATTAATAATCTGCCCTAAGTGTGAGATAACTTTTTCCCTCTAAACATGAATCATCAAATTCTTTAAAAAAAAAAAAAACACTGTGCAGTGATAAGAGAGATCATGTTTAAAGACATAAAGGAAGCTCATTCACTACAAGATGACCTGACACATGTTTGATGTTGGTGCTCACCTTTCACTGTTTGAGACAAACTTGGGTTAAGATGTTTGTGACTCTGATGGTCCAGCATTTTTCTGATGCAGACCAGAAGAGGCTAGATGGAAAAAATAAAGTTTAAAAAAGAGTTCAACCATGATTTCTGAGCTAATGGACCCTAAGGTGGCTTTGTTGAATGAGATAAGATGAACCTTCCTTAGATCTTGAATGGATCAGTTCAATTAAGGTTACCTCTAAAGCTCTAGGTCACAAGTCATCTCAAAGCAATGAAGAAGTTTTAGTTATTTCACAGTATGTTAATAGGTATGTCTTTAAATTACATAGTAACTGGCTGCTCTTATTGGTGAATTCATTGTGATAAGTTGTGTATCAAACAGTGTGAATACTGACACATATGAATACTGCAGTGACATTGGTGCTTAATGGATGCACTTGCACTCCTTGAAGATCATGTCAATGGCTGAACATTTCCAGAGCCATGATGATGGTGGCTTTAGATTCTAGAGCAGTCCTCTATGTGCTAAACCGGCCCGGTGTTAGGTCAACCGATCCGCCAGCACCCCTGCAGCTTCTGACCACTCTCTGGTTCTTTGAAACAACTCGTTCCAGCAGGAACTGGCTGACGGTTTGGCTGATATTTGATGACTAACATGACATCTCCTGCCTAATGCTCCATTGGATTAAATTACATGTTTTCATTCAATGTTCCCTTTAGATCTGGACCATCTCAGTCATCATCACTGATCTCATCTCTGTCACACTGACAGCATTTGAATGTTTAAAGAGGTCTTTCTCAAAGCAGGACCAGATTTATAAAAATAATAAAATTAAATTAATTCCACAGCCTCCCAAAATTAGGTCAAATTAAATTTATTATATAATTAATAACACAATTTTAAAATAACATGGTTTTTTTTTTACAAAAACTGGAACAGTTTTAGACTGGTTCAGATCATACCTCTCAAACAGAAGTTTCAGTGTCCATATAAACAACATCATGTCAGATACTACAGATCTGTTCTGTGGGGTACCCCAAGGCTCTGTTCTGGGTCCACTCCTGTTTTTACTATATCTCCATCCTCTTGGACAGATCATTAGTAGATGTCACAATGTCTCCTACCACCTTTATGCAGATGACATTCAGCTGTACTGCTCCTTCAAGGACTCAGAGTTCTACAAACTGTCTGAACTACTGGAGTGTCTGTCAGCTATTACTAACTGGTTAGAAAAGAACTTCCTTCAGTTAAACCCTGAAAAGACTGAATGTCTGATTGTTGCCCCTGATAGGATGGTCCCTCTGATCAGTCAACATATTGGACATTTAAGTTCTGCTGTAAAGTCAAACCTGAGGAATCTGGGTGTTATTTTCGACCAATCAATGTCTCTTGAAGGTCACTCAAAACAGCT
>SSNR01000224.1:1089213-1104083 GCA_006937965.1 Callopanchax toddi | reverse complement strand
CTGAGAAATATTTCCAAACTGAGAAAGTTGGTGTCAAAACCTGAACTGGAAATGGTTCTTCATGCTTTGATCTCCTCCCGTCTAGATTACTGTAACACACTTTTCACATGTTTGAACCAAAAAGCCCTTTATGGCCTTCAGCTGGTCCAGAACTCTGCAGCGAGGCTCCTCACTGGATCAAACAGAAAAGATCACATCACTCCTATTCTGAAGTCTCTGCACTGGTTACCTGTTAAATGTAGAGTTCATTTTAAAATCCTGACTCTAACTTTCAGGGCCCTACATGGTCAAGCTCCTCTTTATGTTACTGAACTGATAAAGCCGTACGCTCCAACCCAAGCTCTCAGGTCCACAGACCAGAATCTCCTAACAGTTCCAAGGACCAGATTTAAAAGTCGAGGTGATCGCTCCTTCCAGTCTGTTGCACCTCGACTTTGGAATGACCTTCCTTTAGTTTTACGCTGTATAGACAGTCTGGACTCCTTTAAAAAGCAGCTGAAGACCCAATTATTTAAAACTGCTTTTAAATAACTATTTTGTGTTCTCTTGTTGTTGTTTAATGATTTTGATTTGTAATGATATTTTGTTTGTTTTATTGATTTTATTTGTTTTATCATGTTTGATTCTGTTTTCTGTGAAGCACTTTGTGATTTTTTTCTGTGAAAGGTGCTATATAAATAAACTTTACTTACTTACTTACTTACAAATAAAAATTAATCTAATTATCATTTAAATGGTTTAAATCCTCCAAATGATTGACACTTTAGTAGCAGTTTTGAGCAGGACTGAGGTTGTTAACCAGATCTATGCAGAAAAAAGGTTTTTATATCAGCGAACATTTTAGCCTTACTGAAACAAGAGGGCACTCAAACTCCTCCACCAGTTTGAGTGCCCTAATGATCCTAGGAGCTATGTTGTCTGGGGCACTTGTGCCCCTGGTAGGGTCACCCATGGCAAATTGGTCCTAGGTGAGGGGTGAGACAAAGTGCGGTTCAAAGACTCTTCATGGAAGTTCTATCAACGAGCCAGTGTACCCGGCCCAGAGGGTTACCGGGGTCCCACCCTGGAGCCAGGCCTGGGGTTGAGGCCCGTGAGCGAGCGCCTGGTGGCCGGGCTTTCGCCCATGGGGCCTGGCCGGGCCCAGCCCGAACTGGATACATGGGTTTATCCACCTGTGGGCCCACCACCTGCAGGAGGAAGATGAAGGGTCCAGTGCAATGTGGATCGGATGGCAGACCAAGGCGGGAGCTTTGGCGGTCCGTTCCCCGGACACAAAAACTGGCTATTGGGACATGGAACGTCACCTCTCTGGCGAGGAAGGAGCTGGAGCTTGTGGAAGAGGCTGAGCAATACCGGCTAGATATAGTCGGGCTCACCTCGACACATAGTGTTGGCTCTGGAACCCGAGTCCTTGAGAGGGGTTGGACTCTCTTGTATGCTGGAGTTGCTCCGGGTGAGAGGCGGAGGGCTGGGGTGGGCTTCCTGTTAGCCCCAAGACTCTCTGCCTGTATGTTGGGGTTTTCTCCGGGGGATGAAAGGGCAGCTTCCCTGCACCTTCGGGTTGGGGAACGGATCCTGACTGTTGTTTGTGCTTATGCACCAAATAGCAGCTCAGAGTACCCACCCTTTTTGGAGTCCCTGGGACGACTGCTGGATAGCGCTCCTACTGGGACTCCATAGTCCTGCTGGGAGATTTCAACGCTCACGTGGGCAATGACAGTGTGACCTGGAGGGGCATGATTGGGAGGAACGGTCCACCCAATCTGAACTTGAGTGGTGTTCTGTTGTTGGACTTCTGTGCAAGTCGCAGTTTGGCCATAACAAACACCATGTTCGAACATAAGGATGCCCACCGGTACACCTGGTACCAGGGCAGCCTAGGTTACAGGTCAATGACTGACTTTATAGTTGTATCATCTGACCTGAGACCGTATGTTTTGGACACTCGAGTGAAGAGAGGAGCGGAGCTGTCAACTGATCACCACCTGGTGGTGAGCTGGATCAGATGGCAGGGGAAGATGCTATGCAGACCTGGTAGACCCAAACATATAGTGAGGGTCTGCTGGGAACGCCTGGCAGAAGAGCCTGTCAAGATGGACTTCAACTCCCACCTCCGGCAGAGCTTCGACCGCGTCCCGAGATCAGTGGGGGACATTGAGTCCGAATGGGCCTTGTTCCGCTCTGCGATTGTTGAGGCGGCTGTTGCTAGCTGTGGTCGCAAGGTAGCCGGTGCCAATCGTGGCGGTAACCCCCGTACCCGCTGGTGGACACCAGAGGTTAGGGGAGCCGTCAGGCTGAAGAAGGAGGCCTACAAGGCATGGCTAGTCTGTGGGTCTCCAGAGGCAGCAGACAGGTATCGGAGGGCCAAGCGGGGTGCAGCAGTGGCAGTTTCCGAGGCAAAATCTCGAGCATGGGAGGAGTTTGGTGAGACCATGGAGAAAGACTATCGGTTGGCTCCAAAAAGGTTCTGGCAAACCATCCGGCGCCTCAGGGGAGGAAGGCGGCAACTCGCTCACACTGTTTACAGTGGGGACTGGGAGCTGCTGACATCAACTGGGGCTATAGTCGGGCGGTGGAAGGAATACTTTGAGGAGCTCCTCAATCCCACCGACACGCATTCCTATGAGGAACCAGAGCTGGGAGAACTGGGGATGGACTGTCCAATCTCTGGGGCAAAAGTTGCTGAGGTAGTCAAAAAACTACGCAGTGGCGGAGCCCCGGGGGTGGATGAGATCCGACCTGGGTATCTCAAAGCTATGGATGTTGTAGGACTGTCGTGGTTGACACGTCTCTGCAACATTGCGTGGTCATCGGGGGCAGTCCCTGTTGAGTGGCAGACCGGGGTGGTGGTTCCCATTTTTAAGAAGGGGGACCAGAGGGTGTGTTCCAACTATAGGGGGATCACACTCCTCAGCCTTCCTGGGAAGGTCTACTCCAGGGTACTGGAGAGGAGGGTCCGGTCGATAGTTGAACCTCAGATAGAAGAGGAGCAATGTGGTTTTCGTCCTGGTCGTGGAACTGTGGACCAGCTCTTTACCCTCACTAGGGTGATGGAGGGGTCATGGGAGTTTGCCCAACCAATCCACATGTGTTTTGTGGATTTGGAGAAGGCTTATGACCGTGTCCCCAGGGACACGCTGTGGGGGGCGCTCCAGGAGTAAGGGGGGGATGGTATTTTGTTAAGGGCCATTCAGTCCCTGTACCAGAGGAGTGTGAGTCTGGTCCGCATAGCCGGCAGAAAGTCGGACCTGTTCCCAGTGAGGGTTGGACTCCGCCAGGGCTGCCCTTTGTCACCGGTCCTGTTCATAACCTTTATGGACAGGATTTCTAGGCGCAGCCGTGGTGTGGAGGGTGTCGAGTTTGGTGACAGGAGAATCTCGTCTCTGCTTTTTGCAGATGATGTGGCCCTCCTAGCTTCATCAGGCTCTGACCTACAGCTCTTGCTGGGGAGGTTCGCAGCCGAGTGTGAAGCGGCTGGGATGAGGATCAGCACCTCCAAGTCTGAGGCCATGGTTCTCGGTCGGAAAAGGGTGGCTTGCCAACTCCAGGTCGGGAGAGAGATCCTGCCTCAAGTGGAGGAGTTCAAGTATCTCGGGGTCTTGTTCACGAGTGAGGGAAGGAGGGAGCGGGAGATCGACAGGCGGATTGGGGCAGCGTCTGCAGTGATGCGGACGCTGAACCGGTCTGTTGTGGTGAAGAAGGAGCTGAGCCGGAAAGCAAGGCTCTCGATTCACTGATCGATCTACCTCCCAATCCTCACCTATGGTCATGAGCTTTGGGTAATGACCGAAAGAACGAGATTGCGGATACAAGCGGCCGAAATGAGTTTTCTCCGCAGGGTGGCCGGGCTCAGCCTTAGGGATAGGGTGAGGAGCTCGGACATTCGGGAGAGACTCGGAGTAGAACCGCTGCTCCTCCATGTTGAAAGGAGCCAGTTGAGGTGGTTTGGGCATCTTGTTAGGATGCCCCCTGGACGCCTCCCCAGGGAGGTGTTTCAGGCATGTCCTGCCGGCAGGAGGCCCCCGGGTCGACCCAGGACACGCTGGAGAAAATATATCTCTGGTTTGGCCCTGGAGCGCCTTGGGATCCTGCCGGAGGAGCTGGTAGAAGTGGCTGGGGAGAAGACCGTCTGGAACTCCCTAATTGGGATGCTGCCCCCGCGACCCGGACCCGGATAAGCGGAAGAAGACGAGACGAGACGAAACAAGAGGGTAGTCGTTTTTCTGTGTTCTATGGATCTAAAGGAAAAAATTTACTTGATTTTCAAGTCTATCAATAGATAGTTTTGTTATATTACAGTTCCTCTGCACTAACAGCCAACATCACGGAGAGGAAACTATTTACCCAGAGGGACTAAACTAAGCTACTAGCTAAGCTGTTAACATATTAACACCCAATATATGGGTATAAATATTTTACCAATTCTGTGCCAAGTTTCCTAATAAAACCTAAATTTAAATGTAACCACTGAGTGATGCGATGTGAGTCAAATGCATGGTGGTGCAGTGGTTAGCATGTTGCCTCTCAGCAAAAAGGTCACAGGTTTGATTCCCGGCTGCAGCCTTTCTGCAAGGAGTTAGCATGTTCTCCCCATGCATGAGTGGGTTTGCTCCAGGTACTCCGGTTTCCCCCACAGATCACAACATGCACTATAAGGGTCTCCCTTGAAAAAGAGTTTCTGAAACAAATTGGGACATTTCCTGGTTAAATAAAAATTAATAAATAAATAAATTATAAAAAGATCCTTTAAAGGTAAAATACCACAAATTCATCAAACAGATTCAACAACATCACAATGAGTTTTGGGTTATTTAATTCAGTTTCTACCATCTGAATCTTCCCTCAGAGGGAGAGAATGTGAAGGTCAGGAGTTGTTTTGGACTCGTCTGATAAGAGTTCCTGTGTTCACCTCAGGCTGCACTGAGGTTCAGGGTCAGTCTGTTGTTGAGAGTTCAGTCAGGCGTCGGAGAAAGACAGGTCTCCTCAAACAAAAGGCTTCACCTAAATCACAACTTGGAACTGTTCTGAGATCGTTTGTTCATGGAACAAAATGTGAGTCACACCTGGTTACATGGTTCTTTAACAGTCTTCATATGACAAGCAGTCATTACAGTGGGGTTTCAGTCTGAGGCGTTCCTTTTATTCTGTCAGATTCATGCTGACAAACTGACTTTCCCTGCTGTGATTGTTCTCTCACAGGCTACTGTAAGCTGAGAGCTCAGACTTCCCTTAGACACCACATACTGTAACTCTCCTTCATTCCTCTATTACAACACATACTTTTTAATGATTTTGAATGATAAGGAACAATAAAAATTAAGGTAAAACACAACATCAACCTCTGTTCCCCACTTAATTATGTCACTTTTTACAGTTTACTTTGTATATACTGTAAATGAAACCAACATCTCCATAAACCTGTCAGCAGAAGGAAGCATGAAGGTCTAAATCTCCTGGTAGAGGCTGCATTGACTGTGAACTTCAGAAACACAGTAGACCAACACCAGCAGATGACAGATGACCCAAATTATCACTGACTGTGAAATCTTCACACTGGACTTCAAGTAATGTTCAAACTAGTAATGTGTGTAATGTAATCCACTTTTCCTCCAGACTCTTGATTTCCAAATGACATTTAAAATTTACCACTGAACTACAGTCTAGTTGTTCTTCTCCTTAGCCCAGGTAGATGCTTTGGATATCTCTGGTTATGGAGTGGCTTGACACCAGGAGGAGAAGCTGATTTCATTTTCTAGCAGGACTTGGCAACCGCCCACACTGTCAAAGGTAGCAAAAGCTGCTTCAATGACCATGGTGTTACTGAACTCTGATTGGCCAGCAGGCTGGCCTGACCTGATCCCCATGGAGAATCTATTACTAGAGGATTGTCAAGAAGAAGATGACCAAGATGAAAAATGTCTCATAGAAACCAAAGACCAGTTGCCTTCATTTGAAGATCTTAAGTATTTGAGTTGTGACATAAGAGTGGAACCAAACAAGTGTGTTATGGGAAATGCCAACGGATGAGAGACTGTTGAGAAAAATGAAATTAGAAATGGTATCAAAGGCTGCACACAGATCAAGGAGAATGAGGATGGAGAGTAAACTTAAAACAGCTGCAGTAAGAAGATGATTAGTGATTTTTTATGAAGGCAGTTTCTGTACTGTGACCTGGACGGAAACCAGACTGAAAAGGTTCAGAGAGGCTGTTTGATGCCAAAAGAAAACGGCTACTTTCTCCAGAATGTTTTAGATCAAATTTAAATTAGAAATGGGGCAAAATTTATTATATTATACCGGTATTATATTATATATTATATTATATTATATTATATTATATTATATTATATTATATTATATTATATTATATTATTATATTATATTATATTATATTATATTATATTATATTTATTATATGTTGACAATAAAACTACCTGACCAGTTAGTAGTAGGGAGGGCTGCAGACCTGTGTGTGTTGACTCTTCATGTCGCTCAGTGTAAAACAGCGCCTCCTAGTGGTTATCTTGGAGCAGCATCTCGCTGCGGACTGAGTTCGAAGCTAACAGCGCAGCAGGGAGGGAACCCTGTAAATAAACAGCAACAGGACAGCCAGAAACCAGGCGTTGGTTCTATAGTGAAATAACGCTATATTTGAGGGAAATATTTATTTGGATGACAAAGGTAGGTCCCTTTCGTGACTCACCATCTCAGCTTCTGTCCACTCATCCTGTTTATGTCGCTAGCTAACGTGTCTATGATATGATGGCGTCTCAGCAGCTTTTTTTAGGTCTTGGATGGTTGTAGAAACGCCGAACTGTGTTCATAATGAATCTGGTTGAGATTTATCACCGTGTGTTTTATAGACGCATCTCTCGTCAGGAACTACTTCTGATGAATTACTAGAAATGATCAGTAGCTCAGCGAGTAGCGGCTATCTGACTTTAGTTAGCTGACTGACTGACTAAGTTGTTCATATGAGAGGAGACACTGGTTACTTTAGTTAGCTGACTAACTAGTTTATATCATAGGAGACACTGGTTACTTTAGTCAGCTGACAACCTAGTTTATATCATAGGAGACACTGGTTACTTTAGTTACCTGACTAACTAGTTTATATCATAGGAGACACTGGTTACTTTAGTTACCTGACTAACTAGTTTATATCATAGGAGACACTGGTTACTTTAGTTAGCTGACTAACTAGTTTATATCATAGGAGATACTGGTCACTTTAGTCAGCTGACTAACTAGTTTATATAGGAGACACATGGTCACTTTAGTTAGCTGACTAACTAGTTTATATAGGAGACACTGGTCACTTTAGTCAGCTGACTAACTAGTTTATATAGGAGACACATGGTTACTTTAGTTAGCTGACTAACTAGTTTATATAGGAGACACATGGTCACTTTAGTTAGCTGACTAACTAGTTTATATCATAGGAGACACTGGTTACTTTAGTTACCTGACTAACTAGTTTATATAGGAGACACATGGTCACTTTAGTTACCTGACTAACTAGTTTATATAGGAGACACATGGTTACTTTAGTCAGCTGACTAACTAGTTTATATCATAGGAGACACATGGTCACTTTAGTTAGCTGACTAACTAATTTATATCATAGGAGACACTGGTTACTTTAGTTAGCTGACTAACTAGTTTATATCATAGGAGACACATGGTCACTTTAGTTACCTGACTAACTAGTTTATATAGGAGACACATGGTCACTTTAGTTAGCTGATTAACTGGTTTATATCATAGGAGACACATGGTCACTTTAGTTACCTGACTAACTAGTTTATATAGGAGACACATGGTCACTTTAGTTAGCTGACTAATTAGTTTATATAGGATACACTGGTTATTTTAATTACCTGACTAAGTAGTTTATATCATAGGAGACACTGGTTACTTTAGTTAGCTGACTAACTAGTTTATATCATAGGAGACACTGGTTACTTTAGTTAGCTGACTAACTAGTTTATATAGGAGACACTGGTTACTTTAGTTACCTGACTTACTAGTTTATATCATAGGAGACACTGGTTACTTTAGTTAGCTGACTAACTAGTTTATATCATAGGAGATACTGGTTACTTTAGTCAGCTGACTAACTAGTTTATATAGGAGACACTGGTCACTTTAGTCAGCTGACTAACTAGTTTATATAGGAGACACATGGTCACTTTAGTTAGCTGATTAACTAGTTTATATAGGAGACACATGGTCACTTTAGTTAGCTGACTAACTAGTTTATATAGGAGACACATGGTCACTTTAGTTAGCTGACTAACTAGTTTATATCATAGGAGACACTGGTTACTTTAGTTACCTGACTAACTAGTTTATATAGGAGACACATGGTCACTTTAGTTACCTGACTAACTAGTTTATATAGGAGACACATGGTTACTTTAGTCAGCTGACTAACTAGTTTATATCATAGGAGACACATGGTCACTTTAGTTACCTGACTAACTAGTTTATATAGGAGACACTGGTTACTTTATTTACCTGACTAACTAGTTTATATAGGAGACACTGGTTATTTTAGTTAGCTGACTAACTATTTTATATCATAGGAGACACTGGTTACTTTAGTCAGCTGACTAACTAGTTTATATCATAGGAGACACTGGTTACTTTAGTTACCTGACTAACTAGTTTATATAGGAGACACATGGTCACTTTAGTTAGCTGACTAACTGGTTTATATCATAGGAGACACTGGTTACTTTAGTCAGCTGACTAACTAGTTTATATCATAGGAGACACTGGTTACTTTAGTTAGCTGACTAACTAGTTTATATCATAGGAGACACATGGTCACTTTAGTTACCTGACTAACTAGTTTATATAGGAGACACATGGTCACTTTAGTTAGCTGATTAACTGGTTTATATCATAGGAGACACATGGTCACTTTAGTTACCTGACTAACTAGTTTATATAGGAGACACATGGTCACTTTAGTTAGCTGACTAACTGGTTTATATCATAGGAGACACTGGTTACTTTAGTCAGCTGACTAACTAGTTTATATCATAGGAGACACTGGTTACTTTAGTTAACTGACTAACTAGTTTATATCATAGGAGACACATGGTCACTTTAGTTACCTGACTAACTAGTTTATATAGGAGACACATGGTCACTTTAGTTAGCTGATTAACTGGTTTATATCATAGGAGACACATGGTCACTTTAGTTACCTGACTAACTAGTTTATATAGGAGACACATGGTCACTTTAGTTAGCTGACTAATTAGTTTATATAGGATACACTGGTTACTTTAGTTAGCTGACTAACTAGTTTATATCATAGGAGACACATGGTCACTTTAGTTAGCTGACTAACTAATTTATATCATAGGAGACACTGGTTACTTTAGTTAGCTGACTAACTAGTTTATATAGGAGACACTGGTTACTTTAGTTAGCTGACTAACTAGTTTATATCATAGGAGACACTGGTCACTTTAGTTAGCTGACTAACTAGTTTATATCATAGGAGACACTGGTCACTTTAGTTAGCTGACTAACTAGTTTATATAATAGGAGACATTGGTCACTTTAGTTACCTGACTAACTAGTTTATATCATAGGAGACACTGGTTATTTTAGTTACCTGACTAACTAGTTTATATCATAGGAGACACTGGTCACTTTAGTTACCTGACTAACTAGTTTATATAGGAGACACTGGTTATTTTAGTTAGCTGACTAACTAGGTTATATCATAGGAGACACTGGTCACTTTAGTTACCTGACTAACTAGTTTATATAGGAGACACTGGCTTTTTTAGTTACCTGACTAACTAGTTTATATAGGAGACACTGGTTAATTTAGTTACCTGACTAACTAGTTTATATAGGAGACACTGGTTATTTTAGTTACCTGACAAACTAGTTTATATCATAGGAGACACTGGTTATTTTAGTTACCTGACTAAATAGTTTATATCATAGGAGACACTGGTTATTTTAGTTACCTGACTAACTAGTTTATATCATAGCAGACACTGGTCACTTTAGTTACCTGACTAACTAGTTTATATCATAGGAGACACTAGTCACTTTAGTTACCTGACTAACTAGTTTATATCATAGGAGACACTGACCACTTTAGTTACCTGACTAACTAGTTTATATAGGAGACACTGGTTATTTTAGTTACCTGACTAACTAGTTTATATAGGAGACACTGGTTATTTTAGTTACCTGACTAAGTAGTTTATATCATCGGAGACACTGGTTACTTTAGTTACCTGACTAAATAGTTTATATCATAGGAGACACTGGTTACTTTAGTTATCTGACTAACTAGTTTATATCATAGGAAACACTGGTCACTAATGTGCAACATCTCTTTTTACCATGAAGTAAAACATCATCAATACTATGTAATTCTTTAAGTTCATCAGAACCTCTTGGTTTTCTAGATCAGGTGTTTATGCAGAGAAACACCTAGAACCTGGACTGTGGCCTTCAGGATAGTCCACCTGTGTTTGGACATAAATGTATAAATGTCAGATTATGATTCTGGTAGCTAAAATCATACCTGGTGTTTTTACAGAATCCTCACTCTGAACATCACTGCGACATCATCATCATTCACTGGCGGGTCAAGGCGACTTCGATGTTGGTGTGAAAAGCCTTTTGATCAAGTGAAGTGGAGGAGCAGGCGTGCACAGCTCAGGATCATGGCTTCACCCTTTGTGCCTGTTCCGGTTCCCATGGACAAAGCCTCGACAGGCAGCAGAAACAAGCTGAGACGTCCTCAGCGAGCTGCGTCTCTTGGAAGTGTCTCCAGCAGCTTGGAGTCCTCATCCCCTCTCACCACAGATGACTGTGACAGAGGAAAGCATCAATCCAGATGCAAAGACAGAGCCAACCGCAGCCGTACACCTCCACCCCCCCGCAGCCCCATGACACAGGCCAGGATGAACGGGACCCTGGATCCATCTGTAGAGTTCTCTAGCTGCCCTCGCTCTGCATCAGATCCTGCTGGCAGCCAGCAAGCAGAGGAGAGGCCAATCACCCCGACGGTACTGGGCTACGAAGTCATGGAGGAGAGGGCCAAGTTCACAGTAAGAACACAGAAACCAGATGAACCTAATGTTGATTGTCACCTAATCAACACTTTAACTGAAGCTGCAAAGTGATTAACAGTTTGAATTCACAGAAGATCAAGACAAACATGGGATGTCAAGTTATGAAAACCAGTGTGTTTTTCTCTGCTGCAGGTTTATAAGATCCTGGTCAGGAAAACTCCCGATGAGAGCTGGGTCGTTTTTAGAAGATACACAGACTTCTCCAGACTCAACGACAAGGTGTGTCTGGGTGTGTTGTGTATACATGTGATTATGTGACCAAATCCCAGCGTCAGGGCTATCCAAAGCTCAGTATTGTTATCGTGCTTCAGTGTTTGCAGACACTTTATTTGTTATCAGGTTGCTTTTATTTAGAGTTCACAGTGGAAACAGATAGAGTTGCACAAAGAAGCCCTCTGTTCCCCAACAGAAACCAGGCCTCTCAGCCTGCTGGGTGAACAGTGTTGGTCACAAAAAAGGAAACGTCTTCTTTTCATTCTTGTGGGAAAATAATGAGCTGTTAGAAAGGAAAAGAGGATTGTATGACAGCTAAGTTTAATTTAAACAACAATATTAAAACTTTTAAAGGAAAGCTTGTTTTTCTGAGTTTTATAAAACAGCAAAAGGGATTCATGTGGGAATGCTGAACGTAAATGGATACATCCACAGAGAGCTCTAACAATCAAACGTGTTTATGACTCTGGTTTTTATAATATCCAAAACTTTCAGTATTTGTGGCACCTGATCACTAATCTTTACTAAACTAAACTAAAGTTTGTGGCACAGTTTTGAATTTTCTGTGTTTGGATGGTTTATAATGTGAAGATCCCCGTAGCTGAGTCTGATTACAGGTTTCTGATTAGAGGGTCATTCTGAAGTGACGTTCTATCAGTTGTTTATCTACAGTAAGGACCACACCCACCGGAGACATCAATCAAAGTGGGTACAAATTAACACAAGACTGTTTAGTTTATGGTGTTGATGCAGGACTCTAGGCTAACTTTGTGCACTGATGCACATAACTGTTTTTCTTAGGTGCACTGGTATAGAAGTTAGGTGCCCAAATTTTGGATCGTATTGCATTTAACATCAAAGTTTTACAGGTTTTTAAAAATCACTGTTCATATAGGTATTGACGTGTAAATAATTAATTTACAATCTAGCAAACAAAGTATTTTTTTAAACAGATTTCTAGATTCGAGACGAGTACATATTGTCTCCCGAGCTGTAATTATTTCACTAAATTGTGAATTGCCATTGTGAGTCGGCGTGGTATCGTCTACACAGTCTGTCTTACATGATGACAATCTGCAGCTACTGCTGTCTTTAAAGCGGCACTCCGGAGGATTTCATCAGGAGATCAGTTTTTGAATTTAGCGTCCAAAGGCTCCTCCTCAAAACATCTCGACGTGCGCGTCCGGTTGCGTGTGCGCGCGTGCACGCGGCGCATATACTAAGGACATGAATTGTACAGCTCAATGTGTAGGGTTTAATCACTCACAGTTCACAATCTTATTCCAACAATACTACGAGGGTCTGATGAGCCCTCTCTGTCCCTGCTGCTTCTGATATTAGCTCTGTTAGCAGAGAGCTGCTGCTGGACTCTGAAGCTGAACTTGACTCGGCCCTGGATGAACTTTCTGACCAAAATAAACGCGTAATCCTGTCAAGCCTTGCCATTCTGTGAGGTGAAAGGTTTAAAAATAAAAATAAACCCGTCTTTAGCTGGAGAATGGTTAGGTTTTTAGTAGAAATGAGCTGTGAGTCCTCGGTGAACGGCTGAGATGGCAGAGAAACACATGGAGCGTCCTGTACGACAGCGCCCCCTACTGGTACAGGTTTGGTCGATGCGCGTGCATGTTGAGAGAATGCAGAAATTTGAATTTCATTGGCTGAAAAATGTCGGCGGCAAGAAATAATGGAAAGGGGTCTCTAGGAGGAAGGAGGGTCTTCATCAGAATGACAGATGTTGTGGAACTCAACCCATAGATCATAGTTTAGACCTGAAATATCATTTAAAACATTTAGAAAACTTTGATACAGAGAAAAATGCTCCAGAGAGCCGCTTTAAGTCTCACGTTTGGAGCGAGAGTTTAGCAGCGTAACACCCTCACCCAGGAGCGTGAACTCATTCAGAGACGTAGATATGACCTTTTGAGATTATTATTTCAATACCCCTGGTCCAATGTGTGTCTGTTGAGTTTCAGTGTCACGGAGACTTTGTTTTTGGTTGTTTTTCGAAAAACCAGTCACACTGGTGCTCAGTGTTGCCACAGTTACTTTGGAAAAGTAATCAGACTACTGATTACTGTTTACTCCTTTAAAAATTAACTTAGTTACTTTACTGATTACTTGATTTTAAAAGTAGCTAAGTTAGTCCAATAAAGGGTTTTAAATAAAGGCAACTTGACTTATTTGGTTCTTTGAAGACGTTTCGCTGCTCATTCGAGTAGCTTTGTCAATTCTGTCTGTAGTAAAGGAGAGAGAATCTTATAAACTGCTTTTTTAATTTAAAACTGAAGTGACTCCACAGCTGTTCTCGTGCTGAAAACGTGACTCCTTATACCTGACGCCGCTCACTGAGACAACACAAATATTTTTTTCTAAGGAAATAGACAAAGATAGTAACGCACAGTGGCTCGAAAAAAATAACTTCAATCAGATTACTGGTTTGGAAATAGTAACACGTTAGATTGCTCGTTTTTGAAAAATGACGTAATCTTAGAGTAACGCGTTACTAAGTAGCACGTTACTGCCATCACTGCTGGTGCCACCTTAGATTTTTCATTGAGAAATTAGGTTGTGTGTGTGACCTAATTGGTCACACTCTAGCTGCTGTAGTTCAGAAGCTGCTGGTTGAAGAAACAAAACAACCAGTCAATTTGTTATCAATCTGCATCAGTGTCTCTCCTGATCTGGTGGACCATGAGTGTTATGGTTAGAGGACTACTTCCTGTTTCTTTCAACCCAACATGAGTGATGTTACTGGTCCTTACTGTAGATCATAGATACTCAATGGCTTTCAGGCCAGACCCAGACCGCACGCCGCCTATTCCTAGCTCTGGGGCCTATTACTCTGTCCTCAAAGCTGTCAATATTTCATAAAATTCACTGTGAAATGGCGCTGCGCCTCCCCCGACAGCTTCAGGAAGTGGAGCTAATACAAACAAGCGGCGATGTGCATCCCCCCCTCCAACCCATCGTGCGCAACCCGCCAGCCCGCGATCTCCTCCATGAGTATTCATCTTGCCCTTTTAGGTTTGTAAGTGAGCACCCCTGCTGTAGGTAAACAATGGATAGAATGTCACTGGTCTCGACTGAGTACTTCAGAACCTGCTGATCTACTGGGAGCTGAACCCACAACCATCTCTAGAGTTTACAGAGAATGATAACAAAGACAGAAACTACCCAGTGAGCAGCAGATGTGTGGACAAAAATGTCTTGTTGAAGTCAGAGGAGAATGGACAAGCTGGTTTGATAACCACTGGTTCCAACCAAGGTCTGCAGCAGAACACCATCTCTAAACTGCAACATGATGAACCTTAGAGCAGATGGACTACAGCAGCAGAAGACCACACCAGGTGTCTTTCCTATCAGCTACAATCAGGAAACTTATCCAACAACGCACATAGGATCACCAGAACTGGAACAGAAGAGGCTGAAGAAACCTTTCCTGATCTGATGAGCACTCAGATGATCAGAATTTGGTGCCAACATCATGGAAGCTGGATCCATCCTGCCAGGGGCGGTTCTGGGGGGGGGGGGGGGGGG
>SSNR01000224.1:1034803-1089203 GCA_006937965.1 Callopanchax toddi | reverse complement strand
GGGGGGGGGGGGGGGGGGGGGGGGGGGGGGGGGGCAGGAGGGGCCCGGGCTCCCCTGTGGCCCCTGCTAAGTGCTGAGTATTTTAGATTGTGCCCCTCTAAAAAAGCAGCTGGACCCAGCCTGGCCCCCCCTCTAATGTTGGTCTAGAACCCCCACTGCATCCTGCCTTGTATCAATGGTTCATGGTACTGGTGGTGTAACGGTGGGGGAGAGATCTTCTTGTCCCACTTTGGGTCCCTTAGTACCAACTGAGCATAATTTAACCTCCACAACCTACCTGAGTATTGTTGCTGACGATGTCCATCCCTTTATGACCACAATGGAGCCATCTTCTGAGTTCAGATCGTTGGTGAACAGCTCAGAGCGAGGGTATTGGACCGTGTTGTGGATTAGCTCAGGTTGTCTCACCGGACCGAACGATAGGATTGGCTGAAGTTTTAAGAGAACTGCGGGATAACCACTTTTTTGATTTCTTTCAGGGTCTTTTTTTAATCTCCACAATATATTTATAGTTATACTATGTTAAAACGTTGTTAAGAGGCATTAAAAAAACATTAAGAGCTACATTGTTTCCCAAATCAACGAGTGCAGCTTTAAATGTAGTGTACATGAAGTGCACTGCCCCCCCCCCCCCCCTTGGTGACTCTGAAAGCAATGACCTTGTCTACATGCTTCAGAGGGCAGTTGGATGCCTGCAGAGCGTCTGTGGTGATTATGTACTTTAATTTCTCAAGCATCTTCAACACCATTCATCCAGCGCTGCTTGAGAAGATGAGTACCATGAAGCTGGAGTCAGGACTAATCTCCAGGGTGATGGACTACCAGAAACTCAGACCACAGTATGTCCACCTGAAGAACTGAGTCTCTGGGAAGATCTTCAGCAGCACAGGAGCCCCTCAAGGAACAGACCTGTCCTTGTATAAAACCTATTTATTTACTTAACTTTTGCAGACTGTTCATTTCTTTGCACATCGTTCCATATCATGTACTTCTGTTCAGATGTTATGTGCATCTATGTTCTTGTAACACATGTCAATTGTTTCCTGCTCCAAACACCAAAACAAATTCCTTGTCAGTGTAACAAGTGACCTGGCAATAAACCTGATTCTGATCCTAAATCTTCTGTTACTGTAATAGATGTAACTACTGTATGTAGGACTGACTATGTGCTACTTGTTCCTCACTGTTTGTGTGCATGTGTGTGTGCGTGCGTGTGTGTGTGTGTGTGTGTCCATTTCAGCTAAAGGAAATGTTTCCTGGCTTCCGGCTCTCGCTGCCTCCTAAGAGGTGGTTTAAAGACAACTATGACAGCACGTTCTTAGAGGACAGACAGCTCGGACTTCAGGCTTTTTTGCAAAACCTGGTTGCACACAAGGACATCGCTAACTGGTAGACAAACACAATCACACCTCACTTTTATTGTTAATAAATGCTATGGAGTCTTTTAATCTGTAACGAAACAATAAGATAACCACATTTTTTGTGACTCTGTGACCTTGATGTGGAGGGATGCTGCTGTTTAACTCTGACTTAAAAGGATATTTGTCTCATTCTTACCTACAGTAAGGACCAAACCCACCAATGATATCACTCAAAGTGGGTGGAGTCTATATAAACAAGGAGTAGTCCTCTGATGATAGCAATGCTAATGGCTAGTCAGATCAGGAGAGACATTGCTGCAGATCAAACTAGCAGCTAATTTTCAGGTATTTAAAACAACTCTTATTCTAAAAAGTCTCAGTAAGGCATTGGAGCACTATATTACCTGTTAGTTAACCTCTACAGTGTAACATCAGACCATTTGTTATGTTTGTTTCAGCTGAACAAGGTGCCCTGCTGTATTTCCTGCTGCAGCAGCATCAACAACTTAAACTAAACAGTCTCATGCTAAACTGTAGAGGTTTTCTAACAGGCAGTATATAGCTCTAAAGCATCAGTTTGACTTTTAACACGAGTTGTCTTAAATACCTGAAACACACTGGCTGGAGCCCCATTTCTCTGGTCTCAGGACCTCTTCCTACTTCTAGGCACTCTGCCCACTTTGAGTGATGTCACCCTTGAGTATGGTCTGAACTATAGATAAATAACTGATAGACATCTTCAACGTGGCCCAAATAATCCTTTAAAGAGATGTTTCAGCCATGTTGAATCATGTTTGTGTGCATGGTTCTGTTAGATGTTCCTATTCTGAGTTGATCCATCAGAGTGTTGCTGCCTTCTTAAAACAGCTCAGATCTTCTAAAGCAGTCCATGTGAACTTTATATATAACCTGTTGGACTGCTGTCAGTGCTGTATGGCACCCTTACGTTGTCTGAACTGTTAAAGACCTGACCCTGATGCACAGCACTTCCGTTTGCTTCTGATGGTTTTCATACTTGTGATTAACTAAAGAGTTTCAGAAAAATAACCATTTAATGGAAAGAGAAGTCTGTCACTTTTACACAGAAACACACTTCAAAATGGCCAAAATATCCCTTTAATGGTTTTGGTGCCTGTATTTCATTCAGATAGAAAGCTAATACAGGTCTCTGGTTGTATATCTGAGGTCCAGGCTCTACTGATTTGTTTCCCTCACAGATGACTGTGTCTCCTTCACAGCCTGCCGGTCAGAGAGTTTCTTTGCCTCGATGACCCACCTGGGCCTTTTGATAGTCTTGAGGAGAGCAGGGTAAGTGTGCACATACTCATTAATGTGCAACATTTTAGCTGCCACTAAAACAAAGGTCGCATATGGTTGATTGTTTTTCTCAATGATTGAAAGCAACTTGAATGCCTTCAGCAGACGTTTAGTCCACATGTTTTCTGTAGGGTTGTTGGAGCTGTCTGTCTTTTTAATACATCTCGTGGCTCAGTCTCTCTTTGCAGCAGCTCCTGAGTCAGGTCAGACTTTTATAATAATCTTTATTTGCTTTTTCTACTTTGGATTTTACAAGTACCTCTCATTTTCATAAACCCTAAGAGCTGCAATTAGTGGATATTCAATATAATTCAGTTTATTTCTAAAGCTCTAGTTCACAACACAAGTCATCACAAATCATCACCGATTTAAACAACAAATCCAGGTTCAGGATTCAGGACAACTGTTTGCAGTAATTGTAAATTAGTTGTAATAAAATTAGATTCATTATTATGATAATCAGACAAAGTGTCCGTTATAAAGGAACCAGCTGATTGGATTGAAGCATTTCTTCAGTATAGTACTCCATTATGATTAGCACAGTACAAGGGCGACAGTGGGAAGGAAAACTCCCTTTGAACAGAAAGAAACCTCCACAGAACCTGGCTCAGGGTGGGCGGAGCCTAATGCCACTAACTGGTCTGAGAGGACGGGAAAGAGACAAACACAGAAGGACTGGACCAGTTAGGATGAGTGGGTCCTTGTTTTCTGGACCTCGTTCATAATGATATACACACCTGCTCATAAATAAAGCAACACTCATGGTTAGGATTTGTAACAATGCTCCACTGGACTTATTCCTGTTATTCAGGTAGTAAAACAGGATTTTGGTGTTTTCAGTTCAACTTAAGATGTCCAGATGATGTAATTATACTTCTATAACTAAGTATTCCTGTATTTGACACAGAGCTGTGTTTAATAACAGACCTTAATCATTAAATTACCCAGCCTGAGGTTCCTGTACAGCAGGTTTTTCCTCATGTCAACCTGGCTGTGTACCAATGAGCCAGCTGCTCCAGGAGTAAATATCACAGGTTGTGTCGTCAATATTGATCCTTCTAAAGCTAACGACTTCATTTAACCCTTTAAAGGACGCTCAGTTAAATACTTGGAATGATAAAGTTTCAACCATTGAGGATTTGTTTTATTTGTAATTTGTTTTTTACTTTTTAAAATGTTTGTGCTTTTTAACTTTAATATTTCAGTGGTTTTTCTTGAATACATTGTATTTATTGTGTTTACTTATTTAGTTGACTTTTTAACTTAAATTTCTGTTGTTTTTTGTTTTATTTTATTTATTTATTTAGTGTGCTTTTTAAAATACATCTGCACTTTTTAACTTTTGCATTTCTTTCATTTTTTAAATGTATTTTATTTAATTTTTATTGTACTTTATTAAATGCCTGTACTTTTGATTTTTTTTGTTGTTTCATTTGTTTTAATTTGATTTAGTTATTTTGTTTTTTTTTACATTTTTATACATCAATACTTTTTATCTTTTAAATTTTTGCCAATTAAAAAATTTAATTATATTCAGTTTGTTTGTTTTTTTCAAACATTTGTACTTTTTGTCTCATAAAAAACACTCCTTCATATTGTAGCTTTTTCCTGACTGTCTTGACTTTTTAAAACGTTTTGGGAAAGTTTCATGTTGAGGCTGCAAATCGAAATTTAAAAAAAGTGTTTAAATATGGCCAGTGGTCCTATAGAGGGTTAAGCCAGAGGTTTTTTGTGAGACACTTTAACTCTGTTATGCAAATGTTTTTGTTCAGGTTTACTTGACGTTCTTCCAAACTCAAACTTTACCGTTTCCCATCTCCTCTGTTAGCTGACAACATATCGACATGGCTGAGGTTTACTGTGATTTTCTGTCCCTCCAGGCGTTCTGTGAGACTCTTGAGGAAAGCAACTATCGTCTCCAGAAGGAGCTGCTTGAGAAGCAGAAGGAGATTGTTTCCTTGAAGAAGGAGCTGGAGCAGAGAGAGCAGGCCATCCTGTTACTGGAGAAGCACATCAGGTCTGGAGACTCCTACAGGCGTTCACACATGCAGGCAGGAGCTGGAGCACATTTAGCAACAGTACATTACTGAGTTGAACATTTGGATATGTGTGTGTGTGTGTGTGTGTGTTTCAGTGGTGAGTGTGTGAGCCCAGAGTCTCCTTGTGGTCTGTCAGCTCAGAGCAGTGGGAGCAGTGCAGAGGTTGATGTGGAGTCGTCTGCTGCAGAGGCTGATCAAGACATGCCTGATGAGACGGGGTAAACACGCCAAATATTAGTAAGACACACACTCATGGTGTAGTACACACTATATGTTGTAGCTGCTAACCAGCAAAACCTAGAAGCAGCATTCAGCTAAATATGAAGACGTTTTATCTGGAATAACTTTAGCAAATTGTTGGTAATTTGTTGCTTTTTGATGCCAGCATCTAGTGTCAGAATTTATATTTCTGCTTCTATTCTATTCTTGGGGCAGTCATGGCTCAGGCGTAACGAGGTTGTCCAGTGATCAGGAGGTCAGGGGTCAATCCCAGGCTCAAGCCATGTGTTGAAGTATCCTTGAGGAAGATATTGAACCCCCAACAGCCTGCAGGGCGCCGTTAAACTGGCTGCTGCTCCTCAGGGACGGGTCAAACGTAGAGAACAAATTCATTATTGTGTACTATAAGACTACGTTCACACTGCAGGTCTTAATGCTCAAATCTGATTTTTTAATCAAATCCGATTTTTTTGTCTGGCTGTTCACACTTCAACTGAAATGTGACAGCAAACAATCTCCAGTGTGAACGAATCACGGCCCCAAAGCGTCCCGCATGCGCAGACGATGACAAGACGTCACACATAACGTGCTCTGTTTACGGAAGTAAAATGGCTTTGGACTTGAACATGGCCCAATTACGGTAAGATCTCTTTAAGGCTGAAATACACTGGAGACCTCAGCGCTGCACCACGTCGCGCTCGCACCGTTTTTTTGATTAAAAACCATTTTAGTCCGTCAGATCACTCATCACACGGGACCGCCACAGCGCTTCCCAGAAACGCGAGTCCACGCCACGGCGCTAAGTTCACTTGAACAGAATTGTCACGTAATATATTACTAATCAAGTCCTAAACCTCACTTTCTGTTCACCGACTGCCTCCGTCTCCAGTATCAGCTCTACGTGTTGGAGCGTTTCCCTCCGCCGGCGCATTTAGTGGTCTGTCTCCTGTCGGTCACGTACGAGGCGGATTCAATGAGACATGTCCGTTCAGACTGGAGTCGCTTTCAAAAACATCAGATACGTATCCGATTCAGGACCACATATGAAAGTGACCTGGGTCGGATTTGAAAAAATCGGATCTGTGCCGTTCAGACTGTCTTAAAAAACTCAGATATGGGTCGCATGAGGGGAAAAAATCGGATTTGATGCGCATTTGGCTGCAGTGTGAACGTAGCCTAAGTTGTACTGTAGTATACTGTACTGTATATGTTGTACTGTGGCATATGGACACAAATCATTTCCCTCTTTTCTCTTTTTAACCATAAAAATCATATTTCTGTCTCATCTTGTCATCTTAAAAAAATCAAAATAACCACTCGTTTTGTTTTTATTAGTTCCTGATGAGAAAATCTAATTACCCAAACATTCAGCAACCATTGTGCAGGGTTTTTCAGAGCCTTATAATCAGTGAAAAATGTTTGAGTTTTTGAAAATATACATAAAATTAGACAGGGCACAAAACACTTCTGATACAATGAAGTGAAATGATAGTTTTCAGCAGATTTGTACACTGCCTGTCCTGGTAATTTTCTAATAATAATAATAATAATACGTTTGATTTATATAGCGCTCTACATTCTTTGAACCTCAGAGCGCTTACAGGATTTAAAAGAAAGTTAAAAAAGAAATAATAAAAAATAAAAATCTAAAAAAAATAAATCAATAAATAACTAAAAAAGCAATAGATTAAAAAAGATTAAAAGCTTTACTAAAAAGAAATGTTTTTAGCCCTTTTTTAAAGCTGCCAGCAGACTGGGGGGCCCTCAGAGTCTGAGGAAGGGTGTTCCACAGCCAGGGAGCAGCAGTTCTACAAGAACTTCTAACATTAATCCCATTCCATGTCTGTTTATCCTAATGCTGCAGATCTAAATAAAACCGTTATGAGTGGAATGTAGAATAAAATTCATAACACAAAGTTCTTTCCACTTTGTATAACACATTTAGTTCTGTTTGTAATGATTTGTTTTGTGTGTGTTCATGTACATTTAAATCATGTTAGGTGCTTAGAAATTTTAAACCTCCTTTTGAAAGTGCTTAATTTTTATTTTGGCAAAGGTGCAAGAACCCTAATGATGAGGTGTCTTGTTCCATCATACACCTTCAAATTCAATCACAAAGGAGTAACTAGTGATTTCATACAGGCTTAAAGAGAATTTATCACTAAAAAGGAAAAACAGAGAGAAAGAGAGAGACGGAGAGTAAGAGACAGACACAGACAGACATAGAGACGCTGACAGACAGACAGAGTTATAACTATATAATATACACTACTGTCCGTCCCACAAAACACAACGGTAGTTCTGACCACGCACAGATGTGTCAGAGTGAGACTGCTCTGGTTCAGATGTATTATCTGGTATTAAATAAATGCGGTTTCCTCTCTGCAGTGGCAGCTGTGAGGTCCAGCCGGTGCAGTCCTCTGCTTGTTGGTGTCGTCCGTCTCTCAGCGTCTCTCCTCCAGTCATCCAGGTCACTCAGCTGTACCACAACAACCAGTCGGAACCCTAACGATGAACCTTGCTCTCTCCTCCTCCATGTTGTAGAGATGCTTCGTTTTACCTTTTCACTTAGCTTGTTCTTCCTGTCTCCACATTTGAATCAGAATCATTGTTTCATTATAAAAGAGGAAATGGTTTAGCACTGGAAAAGACTGTTTCACCTCACAGGAGTTATTACACAGAACACTAAAGACTTGAGAACCTCAGACTGAGCTGATCTTTCTGATTATCTGCTTTTGAACCTCCTGTTAATGGTTGCCATGTTGGATATATTTGCTTGACTTCTTGACCAAAAAAAGAAAACAAATGCAGACACACTTGAAAACGTACACCTCTGGTTTGGTGACTTTACATATTGACAATCTTGAGAAAATGAATCACGACTTTTTGAGACATTTGTCGCCTTGTGAAGAAAGTCCCCCAACAACCAGAGTTGGCGCCCCCATGTGGCTTTCAGAATACATTACTATAGATATCAGTGAGTCAGGATCAGCCCCAGTAACCAGACTGGTGTCTCTTTATGAAGATCTGTATGCAGGGACTCAGGGTCTGACTGTACTGCCATTGACAAACATTCTGACTTTCATCTAAAAGCCATGTCCATCATGTTTTTAGTGCCAAGTGTGATTAGTGTCAGACCTAAGTGTTGCAGGGGGGTCACCGCTCACATCACGCAGGACAAAGTCAACAAATCAACAGTTTGTGCACAAATGTCATTACACAAACACGTTCACACTTCTACCATTAAGACCTCCAGTAGCTCTGCTGTTAAAGGGATTGTCATTCTTTATAACATTTTACAGGTTAAAGCTCATTAATCAACACAGAGTTCAGCAACACACATCACAGAGCTGCCAGTTAAGGATTTTGACACCTGAGATGCTAAATAGCCACAATTTTAAAAAACCTAAGGGGCATCATTTATTTCCTAAATTCATCTTTGTTTTTAATCAATCCAGGAGCTGGTGTTTCCTGGATGACCCTTACTTTTAACGCTGCTCATGGTTATCTGATCGCACACACAAGCCATATTTTCTACTAGATAGCCCTTGAGGCGCAGTCGTTTCTCATGATGTAAGTGTGTGTTACGTCAGGTAAACCAGCTGACACCTCGTAGCTGCAGCAGGTCATGTGATGCACTTTATGAATGAAAGCTTGGATGTTTGACTGGATTTTGTTTTTACAACTTTGAGATAGAAACATGTTTTTTTGACCACTGAGTCTGTTTGGATTCTCAACTGGATCTAATGTGTTATTACTGGAGTTTTGTTTATGTTCTACTTTAAATTTGTAATTAAGTGCCTTAAAGGTTTTTCTTTGAGGGTTTCTTTAGATGTCTTTTCAGGTTTGTGTTGGAAATGAAACACTTTGGATCCCCCTCTGATAAATGGTTTTAAATCACACTTTAAAATATAGATGTTGTTGCTTTGATATATGATATATATATATATAGTCTTAGGTCAGTTATACAGCCACAGCTGCACTACAGAGATGTGTATGAATATTGTTTGGTGTTAAGAATAATGCCTCATGATTAAAGGGATAACTCACTGATCAGCCTGACCTGATCTATTTACTGAACACTAGGATAGAAGAAGAAAACATATTTATTCACGCCCAGTTCAACAGAGTGACATGAATCTGTTTAGTTTTTAAACTTTGGCTCTGATCATTCAGAAGACCGAGGTGTGTTCGACTTCTAACAAAATTCATAAATGTGTAAAAATAATCTATTCTTAACTTTATTTCAGTAATCTGTTGAAGTGCTGCTTTATCTCTGAGCTCTGTAGCAGTGAATCCCTGGGTTTGCTCATGTTGGACCTATTTCAGTGACTCCAAACTTCAGATCTTTTTACAAATTGGAGGTTTAACTCATTTTCATTCCACCTCTTTTAAGGCTAATCAGGATCACATGTTTCACTAAAGACTAAAGCTTTTGGCAGTGCTCACTGCGTCACATTTTCACTAAGTTTTATGAATAAAAATTGTGTCTCGGGCTGAAGAAAAAGGCATTTTTACATTGTGTTTGTACAATATCACCTTTTATTTGTTTTATTTTGATTTTTGTCTGATAACTTTAAATCTTAACTATTTATCTGGATTTCTTGATTAAAAAGAACGGTTACTGCAGTTTTCATTATTTATATTTTATTTGTTCTTCACCTGCACAAAGTAACTGAAGAAGACGAACTAGAAAAGGCTTCACTTCTTGTAGAAAGACTGTTTTGAGTGCTGAAAAAACACTGAGCTGAAGCTCAGCTGTCTTCGTTTTGTCCAATATTTAGAAGAGAAAAAGAAAAAACCCATGAATCAGTCTTAGTTTGATGACTTAACATGTAAGTAAAGTTTATTTATATAGCACCTTTTTCACAGAAAAAAATCAAAGTGCTTCACAAACATCAAAATTAAAACATGAATAAAAACAGAAATAAAAGTATAAAGATCATTTAAAAGGCTTTAAAATAAAGACAAATGAATGTAATTATAAACAATGATCAAAAACACAAAGATGGTTCAACACTAATGAAAAAACTAAAGATTTAAGTAAAAGCAGTTTTAAATAATAGGGTCTTCAGCTGCTTTTTAAAGGTGTCCAGACTGTATATGTGTGTGTGTGTGTGTGTGTGTGTGTGTGTATATATACACACCCATGCGGGGATGCCATGCACCGACACAGGAACAGTCTTATTTCTTTCTTTCTCTCCCCTCCCTTCCAGAGACTCATCACTAAGTGACGTAATGCCGTAGCTGACCTTCTCAGTGGACCTATTTTTGCCTTTGACATAGATACTCAGGTCTGTGGCCAAAGTAGAAAACAGCAGATGTTAAAGCTCCAGGGGGTCAATACAAGGATTTGTCCAATGGATTCTCCTTCTGTTGCCTCTCTTTGCTTTACGTCTAATAGCTCCAGGCATGTTCACAGGCGCACGACCAGTTCACACAATCTGGTTTCACGTTGCAGTGGTGAACAACATTTGATAACAAGGTCGATTTCCTAATTGCCCTTAGCAACTTTGATGTGATAATTCTAGTCTTTGTGCATGTTGTTTTATTCCCTACAGAACACTGTGGTCTTTATAAGAGAAAACACATCTAAAATCACTGTCAGTCATCTTTGTAAACACAAAGAGAAACTACTAATGAGCATAAATATCAAGACAACAAACACAAATCAAGAACTTGAAAATGACTAAATGTTTGATGGTAAACGTCCTGATCAAGAGAAGATACTAAAACAAAAGGCAATAAGTCTAAACAATCTTTTCAAATTTAAACTAGCTGTCAGTGATGAGGATTTCTTGGTGTTCATCCTCTTTAAAACTGAAAATTTAGAATCACTTTGTTTTGATTTTCTATTTAAGTTTTCTAAGGAGGGAAGTTTGTGACATCATGTTCAGATTTTTACCAACATGCAGAACAACAACAAAAATTACAGATAAATTAAAAAGTACAAGGTTAAGTCCAATCCTAAGTTTTTGCCTTTCAGGTTTTTATTTTAATTTCATTGCATGGAATTAAAACCACCAACCCTCATAGACTTTTACTAAAAAGCAGACTTGTGAGTGCCGAAAACATCAAACTACATCCAGCAGCATCACTGAAAAAGAGTGAAAAGTTAAAGACTAAGCATCGAGACCCTTTTTATGTCTCGTATCTACACAGATTTACAGAGTCTTCTCTACAAAAACAAAGTACACAAATAAACCCGGCACTAAAATTTTAAAAAAGTCACGACAGCTGAGTGTCCGAAGTTTCTTCTAAAAGCCCCAAAATGATGACAGTGTTGATAAAAGAGGGACTGATGCAGTGGATGATGAAGGAAAAACCATTAAACAGCCTGAGAAGTCGTCTGTCTGAGGCAGAAGTCCAAAACCTCATGATCCTCTGCAGCGATCCCACTGGACATGTTTGATTACACACAAACAGGTGGTGATTCAGGTGAAGCAGTTTGAACCTGAGGCAGTAGCATTATCACAATACATCGACACAAAAACCAGAGGCAGTAAAGTACCACGATACATCAACACAAAAACAAGTCTAGCACTAATTTTAAGCAGCAATTGAGGACTCACTTTTACAGGCTGACTTTTAACTACGTAGTTGTAAGCTGTATGGTTGTTTAATGTTTCTTGTTTTCGTGTTTTTAATGTTTGATTTATTGTGAAGCACTTTGTGGTCTTTTACCTGCAAAAGGTACTATATACAAATAAAGGTTACTTACTTACCATGTGTTTGCACTAGAGAGGGAATGGTTCCTCTTTGCCTTCAATTAGCTGCACTTTAATTTAAACCAACAATTCACTTCAAAATTCAGCCTTTTTTTAAATCATATTCAATTGTTTTCAGACACAAACATAAAAAACTTCAAACTACTGAGAAGATTGAAAAAGACTCTAAATATCTAGGTAAGAACCCACTGAATCACCTGTTAAAACTATTCAGTCACTCATTCAGGTTTAATCCTGAGGCTGACAGAACAATCAGACAGTTTCAGGAACTGATGATTTTAAAACACGGTGTCTGATTTTATGCAAAATACATGAAGTAAAAGAGTAAGACCACTAAAAAGTCTTAGGAAAAATCAGATTTTTTAGCTTTAACTGAGAATATTCCCTAAATCCCCAAAAGCCAACATTCAACTCTGGGAAAAAAATACTTTTGGCAGCTGTGAGCCCAAAACATTGAACAATAAGTGCAATAGGTAAGGATTCTAGTACACAAAGTTAGCTTTTTACTTCTGATGACCTCATCCCTAGTTAAATATGGGAACATGTCATCTGCACACACAGGTCTTCTTCTATGGTGCAAAATGGCAGATGTCAAATAGCATTATAGGAGGCTGTTGCCACCAATGTAAGGGTTTTTCCTGGGAACCCGGAAATTCAGCCACAACACAGGACAGGAGTTAGTGTTTAAAATGAAGTGTTAATTAAGATACTGCTCTGGGTTCTGTCTGAGAGGACAGGACTGCTCAGCAGGAGGAACCGCTGTAACAGTGATGTCAGAGAGGGGCGGGGCTCAGCCAGGGAGTGATCCTCTTCAGCCTGTGAAGAAATCTTCTCTTGAAAGACACATACACTTTAATTCCACTTCCACAGTCCAGATAAGGAGGTTAGACACATGGTCATTCACAGAGAGGCAGAGGCAGGTAGACTTAACTGTAGGAACAGGAGGTAATCAGGGGTCAGAACAAAGGTCAGGGTCCAGAAAGGAAGACAAATCCATTGAGGGTAAGACAGGAATAATCTGGGGTCATCAATCAGGTTTCTCATAAGGACACAATGCTAGTTGACTGCTAGTGTGGAGGCTGGGACTGAGGACAGACAGGTGAACCAGAGACAATCAGGCAGAGCTCAGGTGAGCTGAATGATGGTATCAGAATGAACTGAAGGACAAAATAAAAGGCACATGCATGGCATAAGGGACATGGATTATAACAAGTTCAGACCATTATGTAAAAATAAACCCAACTTATAGCTGTCAGAGCCTTGCAGGTAAGTTTATAAAAGTTATTTATTTGACATTTGCTCTCCTTGGGTGGACTTTTAACCCATTAGAGAACAGAATGCAGTTTATTATTCTCCCATAAGCTACTGGTTTTAGTGGTGTTCTAGTAACAACGCCTACTCACTAATACTATGTGCTGCTTTAGGTGTTAGTTATTTTTTTCACCCACGGTCCGCTGTGCCACATAATCGAGAGTTGATTTAACACATAGCGCCTTGAGATATGACAACATGACACAACACCTCACTTCAGCTCGTGACTAACCTGCTGTAGGTTGTCCAGAACTGGATTCCAGTCAAGTCCCAGGGGGAAACCATCTGGACCTAATGGTCATTTCTATACATTCAGCAGGATTTTCTCTCACAGCACATGGTCATAAACAGCATGGACATGCTCTACTCGCACGATTACAGAGTACAGCCACTTTCACTTTAAACGTCTTCAACATCATCTGGTCCTAATCCCACCTGAGGTCCATCAAACATGAACACAAACATCGACATTTATCTGACTGAAAGGTCACCAGAAACAGAATACATCTCACAATTTAAATGTAATATCATATAAACCACCTTTTTACATTTTTTATTTTTGTTGTAACTTTTTTCTTTCAAACTTTATTTACCAGAACACAAATCAAACAGAACATCATAACTCAATAGTGTACAGCTGAATTAACAAGTAAAATATTAGCATATCTTCTGTTTTAGTACAAGTTCACCACAACTTCAGTTTTATGCTTTTATTAGATTTTTTTCCCCAATTTCCTTTTTTATCAATACTTCTATTTGTTGTCACATTAAGGCTTTTGTTGTCATTGTGTTGTGGCTTTTGTATTTTGTTGAATTTTCTGAGCCACCATACAAAGGAACTCCTATAGCAGGGGTAGGGAACCCTGGTGCTAGAGCGCAGCAGCCCTGCTTGTTTTCCAACTATCTTTGTTGTTCCTGTTGTTGATTACCTGGATCAGGTGTGTTCACCCAATCAGAAGCTGTGGCGGTTCAGCGTATTGTCGTGATGTTAGTGTCATAAAGCACTCAACAATGTCATGAGATATCTCCACTGCGAGTAAGTCTACTTATCAATAAAGAACACGTAGAACCCTTTGGGAAAGGATGCTTGTTCATATTTCAGTGAACCAGAGACAATGGATTTCCTGATTCTGGTGGAAATCGGTGGCCAAACTGAATAAATATGAGAAGACAGCAAAGGTAGGAGCTGGTTGATCATAGATTGTTCTACGTTGGTTTATGTCTTGTTTATGGCTGGGTTTTGCACGTACAGTAATGAGACTTATATTGTTTGAACCTGTGAAGTCTTCATTCATGTGTTATGTTGTTTGGTTTGCATCAAGTTGAGATTGCTATTTAATTGATATTATTTATGCAAATTAATGTAATTTCTCTACCTATTCATGTTGTTGCTTGTTGTTAGTCTTGTGTTTTGTTAAAGCTGCAGACTGGAGTATTTATATATGTGTCAAAGTGTTAAGTCTTAGTCTAAACTATGATACATGGCTAGGGCTCCACAACATTAGCTATGTTTTTAAGTCCCTTCTTTTTCCCATAGACCCCTATGAATTCACACTGACTAGCAAATTTTTTAAGCCAATAGAATTAGAGTTTCTGCATTGCTGGCTGTCAGTCAACGTGCATGCGCATCGCACAAACCTGTACAGGTGGGGCCACACACAGGACACCCCGTGTCTTCCTGTTTACACTGGAAGACCGTGGTCTGTCATGGAGAAATCGGAGCAAACTTCTGCTAAAATGTTAGCCATTCCTCGGCTACTGAGGGCTACACCAACTTCAGAAAGACAAACAAAGAAAAGTCTGGTGACTAAATTTGACAAAAGCAGTAAAAAAAAGACCAAAGTGATGCACATGCACAATTGTAGAGGTGGGGTTAGAGGGAGCGGGAGGGGGGAGAAGGGATGTTTTGGGAGGGACCCTGGTACGTTGGATTCAAAACATTCTCTCTCGCTCAAATTCTCTGGACTGCAGCTTTAATGGTTGATTTAGCTGAATCTCTTGCTGTTAAGTGGATATGATGATGATTGGTGTAGGTCAAGTTGGAGCATGTTTTTTGTTGGAAGGGCAGCTCCGTCCCTCTTTGGTGAGCTTTCCAGCTCTAGAGGTTAATGAACCCTGTGCAATCATGTGATTTTTCTGAAAGGGGCAAAGTATCGGTATTGGTATCAGTATCAATGAAAAAGTTCCAGAAACTAATTTCATCATATGGAAAAGAAAAATGTTGGTATCGGCCAGTGGGAGGACTTACAGTTTTTTCTATATCATAATGTACCTTTTGACCACTGAATACCATTTTAAACTAAGGAAGAACTATAGTTAAAATATTTTTTCTTTACTAGACTATAGCATGTGTTCACAACTGCTAGTAAAAAAAATCCCTGGTGGGTGGTCACATGAGAGCTGTTCACCAAAAACAGCTGCTGTTTTCCTGTCAAAACTGTGACTCAGAAAGTGAAATCCTAGAGACTTGTGTTGGTCTGTTTCTGTTCTGGTGCAGCCATCTTGATTCTGTTTTTTCAACACTGATTTTTGTCAAGTAGCCTGAATGATCGTAACAGATGAGCTGTTGTTGCCTCTATAAATTTTACTTCAACTTGTGTTATTTATCTGGTTCTACTGTTAGGTGTCCTTGAATGCTTTGACAGACACAAAAATAAAATATCAATATTATTATTATCACAAGGACAAGCAGCTGAAATGTGCTTCCTCCATAGAGGACTGGACACACCCTCAGGAACAGGGGAGGAGCTCAGAGGAGAGCTGCTGCTCCTCTACATCAAAACGAGCCAGTTGAGGTGGTTTAGGCCTTCTAGCCTAAGCCTTAGGGTTAGGGATAGGACTCCTTCTAGACACCATCCATGGGAGGCTCTTCAGACCTCGGAGCCCACCCAGGACCACCCACATGCTGGAGAAATGATTGTTCTCAGCTGGTGGGAACACCTTGAATCCCTCTGGAGAACATTGTGGAGAACTGATGTTCCTGTGACCTGGTTCTGGATAAGTAGAAGATGGATATATGTTTTGAAACAGCAATAAAATTTAATGTCAAAATGTAATAGAGGAAAAAATGGACACGATAGTGTGATTTTATTCTTTTTGTGCTGGATTGTTTTCAATTTAAAAAAAAATTCAAGCTTGTACCTTGGACAGGGAGTACATTTAAATGTCTAATTTAGAAATCATGTCATGGAAAGACACATCAGAAAAACACCCAAAACAATCATTTAATGGACAAAATATTACTTTTATTGAGTTTTGTGAATTATTTTTTCTATACAGGGTAAAACAGTACAGTACTGTTGACAGACGTTAGGTGTGGAGTCAATATTGCCAGATATATTAATGGTCTCAGCTTTACCTGATAGCATTATAATAAATAAACAAAAATAAAGTAGAAAACAACCTGCAAAAGATTGCTATCTTTAGTTATCGTGTGTAAATGTGAATTTCCTTCCATCCCCACAAATCCATTTCGCTACATGAGATCGCGTTTTAAGGACACACCAGATAAATTAGTTTGCATATGAATATTTTCACCTGTTCTTGTGAATCACATGAACAGGAAGTCACCCCACAAGGCAAAACGTTCAAACACATCCAGACATGAGAACACGATCCGTCGTCAGTGGTCCCTTTATTTCAGGACACTGAAATAAAACTATTGCTGTTAATTTAGCTTTAGCCACCCACTAATGATTCACGATCTGCTCCAAGTGATGGTGTCCAACATTTACCAGAATAACTTTTAGACAGCGCAGGTACAGACCTGCTGGCTGAGTCATCAGAGGAAAAAAGACTTTTCTGTTTTAGAAAACATGAGATCAGAAAGAATGGGACGCAAATCAGCCAACAGAGGCAGTTTTATTAAATAAAAGCTAACCTTTTAATCAGATGGATGAGCACACCTAAACTGTATTTAGTTAATTAAGCTAATAAAATGACTGTTATTGTTTCTGTTATATTTAAATAGGAGTGGGCGATATGAGGAGATCGGATCAGGAGGGAATAGAGCTTGTTGAGGATCGTAGAATCGTCTGTTCTGTCAGGAAGACTGAGGACATGTTTCCAACTGGACTGCTTTAGATGTGACACACACATCCTGGTCACTTCCTGCCTCATAATATCATGTGAGGCAGGTGATGTTAAATATGTCCATTTTAATTAAAGGGACATTTCAGTTGTTCAATCTGAAGTGACGTTCTATTAGGTATTTACATTACCTACAGTAAGAACCACACCCACTGGTGACATCACTCAATGTGGGTCTCCAGAAGTAGGAAGGAGTTTATCACTAATCTGCACTCTGTCACTCGTTCACTCACTACATTGTGTTCACTCTCTAGTCCACTACATAGGAGATAGGGAACGACCACTTCACTAAGCAGGAATCAGGTCAAATGCAACTGATGGTAACCATGACAACCGGTTTCTGTTTGTTTCAGTGGAAATGTTTTCTCTCCTAGCTTTCTGCCAGCTAAACTTCAGAGTCCTGACAGCAATGCATTATGGTCTATCTCTACCGATGTAGTGCACAGCCTCTGTTCACTACTTTAATCGTATCACATGACATGTTTTTAGGGTCCTAGATAGGGGAGGAAACATTGCAGTGAAAATTTCAAACACCACTTCAAAATGACAGACTCACTATATAGTGCCCTATGTCGTGGATGATTTGGAGCACAACCAGTGTCTCTCCTGATCTGACTAGCCATGAATATTGCTCCAGTCAGAGGACTACTTCCTGTTTCTAGAGAATCTGACAGCTTTGAGTGATGTCACTAGTGGGTGTGGTCTTCACTGTAGATAAATAACTGATAGACGCCACTTCAAAGTGACCCAAACATTTCTTAAATGATTGTCTCTAGCTTTGTTTTATGACTTGTTGATTCGCCCCACATTTATGTTATTACTAGCACCTGTTAGCATAAGGTAGCTAATGCTACCCGTTAATAGGCTGTTGACTTGTGTTAACATAAATAGTACTGCATAATTTGCTAGAAGAAAGGAAGTAGAGTGCTTTCATTCACTGATAAATCAAATACTAAAAATAGTGAAAATTGCTGTAAATAATTATACTGAGAACCTTCACCAGCATATAAATAACTGTGATAAAATCAGGACATTTCTGCCACATCACCCATTTCTATTGATACCTTAATGGTTTCCAGTAGACATTTTTCTATTTCTCAGCCTTTCTGAGGACTAATAAAATCATCAGGATATTTTTCAAACCAGTATAAACTTTGGTTGAAGGCATTGAATGGGAGCTCCACTTGTTACAAGTGATGCACCAATCCATTTTTTTAGTACAGATACCGATCTTGATATTTGGGCTTTGTGGATCGGTCGATACCCAATATCCATCGATACTAATGCAAACAATAAAATATTGTAATATCAAACATAATAAACCTCAAACATAATATAACTTGGACCAGAAATCCCTCAAAATGGTCTAATATTTGTAATTTCTGAGTTACAGTGTAAAGTCATGTAGCTTGTCACATTATGTCTCTGCTTATAATTAATGTAGTAAATATCGGATCCAGTATCGGGCAATTTTACCGATCCACTGATACAGCTAAAAGGCCTGGATCTGCACCGATATCTGATCCAGTATCAGTATTGGTGCATCCCTAGTTAGGATTTATGTTTTTTAGCTGCACATGTTGAATACTAAAATACATCTATCAACATGTGACTTTATGCTTTGATTTGACCTCAGATTCAATTGAATCCTCTTCAAAGATTCAAACCATTGTCGCTCCTTAAAATAAAACAATGTGCTTTTCAAAAATCCTGAAAAATCCTCGACCAGCAGCCAAACACTCTCTGATGAGACACTATGGTTCATCGTTTTCTATCAATCATTCACAGTCAGCCTATTGAGACCAGGCTGTCTGTGATTGACAGCTGACTGATTATCCATTGTACCAACATGATAACCCTCCTCCCATCTGCCACTACAGACTGCAACTAAAACAGATTGCATCCACTGTTTGGTCCCGGTGTGGTCGGTTCAGCATTCACCTAAGAAAAGCACAAGGATCTGATCTATTTGGGTCTTTTCTTTTCTAGTTTATGTTGTCATTAACAAAACAGCTTGAGAGGCAGTTTGCTGTCATGCTGAGATTAAGGTCTAAACAGAAATGTAAAGCATAAGTTAGAAAGAAGTGAACTCATTTAGCTGAATGATGAGGAAAGTGGTTTTCCAGGCTCTGTCCGAAAAGGAAGAAAATCCTCCTCCCACCAGCCTTAAGCTCATCTGTTAAGTCGTTATGTGTGAAATTATTATTTTGGCCTTTCCAAAAATATCTAGAGGAAAAATTCACAGTTTGATGTCTTCACACCTTTTTTGTGAAAAATAAAAAAAGACACGAGATGTTAATTAGTGAGCCCTAAAGGGATATTTTGGTCATTCTGAAGTGGCGTTCCATCTATTATACACTAAGGACCACACCCACTGATGACATCACTCAGAGTGTGTGTAGCCTCTAGAAACAGGAAGTAGTCCTCTGACTGGAGCAATACTAATGGCTAGTCAGATCAGGAGAGACATTACCTCAGGTTTGTTTAACTCTCTGTTACCTGTTTGTAAACCTCTACAAGCATCAGACCATAAATACAGTTCATCAAAGTTCATGCAGGATGTACAGCAGTGTAGGCATTTGAATGTATTTGGGTTGAAACAAACGCCATAAGTGGTCTAGAGATTAACTAACTGGTAATATAGAGTTCTAATGCATCTAATGTCTGTTTTAATCACATATATATATATGCAGCAGTGTCTTTCCTGATCAGAGTAGCGATTAGTTTTCCAGTCAGAAAAATACTTCCTGATTCTAGAGGCTCTGCCCATTTTGAATGATGTCACCAGTGGATGTGTGATGTGCCCACCATGCCTCCCCCCCTACCCCCACACATGAATGATGCTTCCCCCCCACACCTCACCTCCAGAGCATACAAACGATTAACTCAGGGGGAATCAATAGTCCTTCAGGGGGAGGGGTCAGGTCCGGGCTCCAGCACCAAAGAGCTGTGTGTTGTTGCTGCCCCCTCCCCCTGGACCGAAGACTTGTGTCATGAGAGTCGTGGTCGCTGCTGCGGGACATGCCCCCTCCCCCTGAGTTGCGTACTTGTGGCAGACTGCAGCGTCCACCCCTCCTCTCCTGGAACGCGAGACCATTCATGGATATCTATGTGGCTCGTTGATGTCTGTGATTGAGCACCGCTGTTGGACAGTTCAACACCCCCAACCCCCGGAGCAGCCGCTACAGCAGGGAGTGGATACTAGCGGGTCCAAATCCGATTTGCAGCATTTCCGAGTCATTTTCTGCCTCCATCCTGCCTCCCCGCCCTGTACACTGGATAGTCAATGGCACAAAACAATGTTTAAACCACCACAACACAAAAACTCACCAAAGCATGAGTACAGACACTAATCCTAAATAGTCCTCCTGCCTCTCACGTCCCCCTGAGACTAGTATTATATACTATTTGAGAAGTACTGCTCGAGATCATTACCTGACAGAAAGCCACTTCAGCACGACCCAAATGTCCCTTTAAGACTTATTAAATATTTGAAGTTTGAGATATAGATTGAGGTAATTTATGATGCCCCCTCTGTAGTTGTTATCTTGACTCCCTGATTCTTCAAACTGAGGTCACTATGACTGCTGTCTACTGCAGGAAACTGATCCACACCTGAGCCTCCATCTAAAGGTGCTGTTAGGAGCTTCTTTAAGCTTTGGACAAAAGCATGATGGTAGCGTTGACCTATTATGTCTGTAACTCTGCTCTGGGAGTAAGTACGGAGCATGTTGAGGGTCAGGGGTCAGAATTAAGGTTCTCAAAACGCCTGATTTGTGACTAAACAGGGTCTTTTTCTTATGTTCTATGAGTTCCTCATCAGTAGGTTTGTGGGCTGAGGTGACATCTCACTAATGAACACTGCTGCTTTGTGGACACATCAGGAAAACCCTGAAGCAGAAGACCTGATCTGACTGACCATGAACCTGAAGACTGGGCAAACCACCAGTAAACTATGGGTCACTGGTTTTAAAGTAATACGTCAAACATTTTATGATACATTTATCCCCTCGTAACAATAAAAATTGGGTGAACTACATTTATTTAGGAAATTACAACTTTAAATCTGTTTAAACATAAATCCAAATAATAATGTTTAAAATAAATTCTCAGAATGAAACCTTTAAAAGTTTTCTAAATGTTGAAATTTAATTATAAATGTCAACCAAATATTTAGAACGTTCAAATGGCTGTAAAGTAGAAGAAGCCAGCCAAAATAAAATGGGGTTGAAGCATTCCCCTGTCTAATGCCTCAGAGTTCCTTTGATGGTCCGATTGTGAGAATCAATCCAACCATTCATCAGTGCCTGTGTCTGTGTTCTGCCTGCATATTATTAAAGGAACCAGAGGTAAATTCACTCACACAATCTTATCATCAAAGGCCTTCTGAGGCCTTAGATAGGGGGTCTAATCACCCTGCGTTTATATGGTTAGGCTACTTCTGGTTTAAGGTGGTCTGGGTTTACATGTTAACTTAGCTTCAGTCAAATTTATACCAACATTTAAGCATTTAGACAAATTTTGATTCTTATTATTTCAGATTAAAAGTTAAAAAATTTAGATTTGATTATAAATAATTATTCTTAATATTGTATATTTAGATTTTATTTTATGTATGTAAATTCAATTTAAACATTTTGATTTAGCTCTTAACATTTATTTTTATTCTAGATATTTAAATTTTACTCTTTATATTTATGTCCAAGCCAACATATTTAGGCTGTACTTATATTTTAATTTGACTCTAAATATTTAATCTTTGTGTTTAATATTTAGATTTTGCTTAAAATATTTATATTTTATTTATATATGTAGATGTGATTTAGCTTTTATCGTTTAATTTCATTATAGAGTTTGTTAATTTAAAATACCATAGGTTTTACCTTATGTAATAAGATATTATTCTAAATACTGGTATTTAGGCACAGTAGTTTATATTTATTTTTTAAATATTCATATTTTATTAACATATATTTGGCTTTTAATATTTGTCATTATAGATTTTTAGATTTACTGCTATATTTATATTTATTAATAAATATTTAGACTGTATGTTTTAGGTCTGATTCAAAATATTTGAAATGCATTTTAAATACAAAATACCTAAATCTTTAGAATTAAATCTTATTATATAAAGCCTAAATATTTAATTTAAAATCTAAAAAATAAAACATTAACTCTACATATTTAGATTTAACTCTGTGCTTTTGTTTAGTTTAACTTATTTGAGCTTTTCTTTAAGCTTAGTGTTTTATATTGAATTTCATTTTAAATACTTATCATTTATTTTATATGTAAGTTGATTCAAAACATTTAGATTTAGCATTTAATTTTATTCTAAATATTTAGATTTAACTCTATTTATATATTTGATTTTTAAAATGTTGGTTTGACTTTATACTGTATAATCAGATTTGATTTAAAATATTTGTGTATCATACAGTTAGATTTTATTCTGAATATTTAATGTTAATTTTAATTCAAACAAAGTCAAATACAGCTGTTTATATTGAAGTATTACTTTAACAACTGGAGCCCCATAGAAACGTGTTAAAGATGCTCAACATGTTTCAGTTCCTGCCAGAAGTATTTTATACAGCAGAGTTTTTCATGTTGTCGTTTGGAGTCCTTCAGTCTGTGCTGGTAAAGATCTACTTCTTCAGAGGTTGAATGAAATTCCACTGTGATATTTTTAAACGGAGCCCCTAGTTTGTGATGAGGCACCATAACAGGGCAGCTACATGTGAGGCGTTTGAACTTATTGGTGTCAGAATAAATAATATTGTGCTTTAAGTGAGATCAGTCACAGACACTGTAGTGTAAAGGTTTTAAAAATCATAACACATCTGACACAGAAACACAATAATAAATCATCACTGTCAGGCTAAAACCTCTTATCTCCATTTCTCATCACTTGTATGTTTTTCCATAAATCAGCTCACCTTTTACATCGATCAGCGGTTTGATGGACGACTTTTTAAACGAAACAAGTGAAGAGAGTTTGCTGACTTGTGATGATCCAGGGTTTCTTTTTGGTAAAAGAAACATGTTTTTTTGTTTCTATCTCCTGAAAAGTTGCACCTATGGAGATTCGAGGTTTTTGCTTGACACAAACAAAAGAATAAATGATGAAATAATTCCTACCCTTATTAACAAAACGGAACACAGCTGCAGAGGTGGATGTTTCAGTTGTTTTACTCAGCACGACCCACCTGCTCAGCTTTTACCTTCAGAGTGTGCACGCTGTTCACCACATGCACTACAGTCTGCTCATGTGTAGTGACCCATGACCTCCAACAGGCCTCCTCTGAGCACACAGGAAGCCTCCAGTGAACACTGCGAGCTGTTCTCCCTCGACATATTTGAGTGAGACTGAGCTGTTTACTCTGCTCTATGTACTTTTTCCCTTTTGCGCATTATTCTGTCGGAATACTGGGATTATAGCACCACAAACTTCTACTGCAGTTAAGCCTTTGTTATGAAGACTCCCAAGTTTCTGTTTTCCTCTTGGCAGTTTTAGAAGTGAAAGCTGTTGTGAAAGGCTAGACGGAGCTTCGTCTCTTAAACAGCCTGAATGGAGAGAAAATGTGTAGGCCTGTTGTTATGGAGCTTATGCTCGCACACTGACGTGGACTGCAAGCGCAGCCTGTTGATCCAGGCTCCATGTAGCGAGGACAGTCACTGTTCTGCTGCAAATAGGCATCAGAAAATGGCAGCTCCTGAGGGATCATGTTGGGTATGGAGTCCTGCATTTTCTCTTTGCTCCTATACCACAAGCAGGAGCATATAGTTTGGAAATGCAGCACCTCTGTGTAGGCACCTTTTAGATCTTTAGCCTTGGTGGTGCCGTCTGCTACAGGCGTGGAGGAAGTCGAGGTTGACAGTGGCAATAGGCAAGTGACCTCTCCCCTCGGCTTGCTGACAGACAACAAGGCCTTCTGCTTGGCGTCTCGCCGCTCATCCTCGGTGTTCATGGTCAGGAAACGAAGCACAACCAGGTTTAGAAAAGCTCCAATCACAGTCAGGCCCATGAGGATGTAAACAAAACAGAAAGCCACGTAGCGGGGGTCGTTCTGCAGCGCGTCATCCCTCTGTAGAGCCACGTAGTCTCCAAAGCCGATGGTGGTGAGCGTAATGAAGCAGTAGTAGAAGGCGTGGAGGAAGCTCCATCCCTCGCAGTGGGAGAAGGCCACAGCCCCAACACACAGGGTGCTCATACAGGAGAAGAAGCCCACCGTCACCATATTGGCCATGGAGACCTCCGGCTGACGCATTCCCAAGCACTTCTTAGCTTGGTGCAGCAGGTATCTGACAAAAGTGTTGATCCGCTCACCCAGGCTCTGGAACATGACCAGGGTGAGTGGGATCCCGAGCAGGGCGTAGAACATGCAGAACACCTTCCCTGAGTCGGTGCTGGGCGCCGCGTGGCCATAACCTGAGAGAAGGCACAGCACACATTCAGTGGCACACCTGGAGGGGCGTGGCTATAGGTGGGCCTGGGTGGGCTAGGGCCCACCCACTGTGTACCAGGGCCCACCCAATCAAACGGCTTCCTTAGCAAAATGATATATACGTTTGTTTTATTTTTGAGGGGTGTCATTTAAGTTGTTTTAAATTAACAGCATGTCTGTGTTGTGGTGATTTCAGGTAGCTACTACATCATTTGCAAGTCTTGCTGTCATTGGCTACTTCTGAACTCTCCAGACAAGCTAGGGCTAACTCTGCGTTTTGCTAATGCTGCTGACCCGTAGTATCACTATCAACCAAAGCATTTTTAGAAATGGCAAAACAAATGTTCATTTCATAGTTTTTCAAAAAAACAGAGTGGAGGACCTGGCCGACGATGTCAGTGAGCAATGCCTGTGTCACAGGTTCACTATGCTTTGGATGTTTTGTTTAAAGATTTTACTGTCGGTTTCTATAAGACACATATCTGTTCAAGCAAAAGTGAAATTTACAAACGAACGTATTTCAAATTACATTTATTTGGCCCACCCATTTTTTATTAGGCCTGCTGAAAAGCTATTTCTGGCTACGCTACTAACAAAGAGTGGCAAAGGTGTGGCATGAGATTCCAACAGGGGGCGGAGTTTACCGTCACAGGAAACAGTTGCTTTCAGACATGTTTCTAATTTGTCTCTGAGTCTGGTTCTCAGCTGTGGGACCCTCCTAAATAATAAGCTGACACAAACTGATGAAAACCTTCTATTTAAATTAATAAGACTCAAATTTATTTAAAGAAATGATGCAGCAGGTTGAACCTAAGACAACAGAACATCACAGAACACAAACATAAGCCTAATGATCAACCACCAGGTGGTGGCGGTAGAGAGCAAATATTCCTCTTTACATCAGCTGCATTTTAATTTAAACCAAAAGTCTTCATTAAATTCATCCATTTCATCAGAATCAACTGTTTCTTTAGGCACAAACAGAACAATCAGAACATTTTAGTGACAGATTATCTTAACATTTTACTTGACATAAAAGGTTTAACAATCAAGAATTATTCAAAAATAAACCCTCAAATTATCTAGCTTGACCTGAGAATCCTCCCTGATACATTCAGCAACATTCCACTTTATAAAAAAATATTTCCTCATTAGCAGATTTAATCCAGAATAAATTAAACAGAAAGTTCAGTTCAAAAGGGACTGACCTCATCAGGAGGTCAATATGGAAAAACATCGTCCTTTGAAGGAAACCAAACAGTACTGGATCAGACTAATAATTATTATTTTAAGATTATTGTTAAAGTGATTAAAAAGCTGGACTTGTATCAGCTGATTATTCATAACTTTTTGACACTTTTTTTGTCAGGATGTTCACATTAATCAGAAAGGCATCAAATTACAGAACCAGAACCAGGTCCTCTTCATTCCCTACACACATCCATCTCACTTCTAACTAACTTCATATTAACACATGTCACCATCATTTATTCTGCTCAGGAACAGATATTAATGGATTACTAACTGTTTTGCTACAACTTCAGCTGTACGCTCCACCTGATATATATTTATAGACAAAATCTTTTTTAGAATTGCTTTTTGGTTTGATTTCACTCCAAATGGACAGAAATGAGGGAGGAAGGGTAAAGGAAGAGAGGGGGAGAAAGAAAACAGAGAAGAAAGGAGTACACAAGATACCAGGATTCTGCTTCTAGACCTGCAGAGAGAGAGAGAACAGATGCTTTTCTAAGTCATGGACTAAGTGCTTCACATCACAGTCACACTGAGGTCAGGAAGCTGATGATATCCAGTTGTGCATCTCCTTCAAATGATGTTTTAAAATTGCACATCCTTCTGAAATGTCTGGATTCAATTAAGAGATTTGACAGTGTTAGAGTCTGGCAATTTTCTTTACCTGAATGAGGAAATTTGAAATTATTGTCATTGCACCTGAAAAAATACCTGTAAAGCTAAAGGAGACCCTAGGACCTCTTGGTGTTTTAGCTAAATCTACTGTTAGAAACCTTATGACCTTTGACCCAGGGTTACTCTTGATAATCATGTCAGACATCTGGTTCAATCCTGCTTTTACCACCAGAGAAATATTAAACTTGACTCCATTGTTTCTTATCCTGAAATGGAAGTTTTAATTCATGCTTTTGTTTCGTCTCCCTTGTAGTAATGCTCTTTACACACGTCTATTGAAACCTCTTTAGACCGGCTGCAGACTGTACAGAATGCTGCTGCCAGCCTCCTGACTAAAATCTCCTGTGATTATTGATCGTAAACCTCATCTAGCAGATATCAAACAGGAATGCTGTAAATGTGTTGGTGTTTATATAGAGTCAACTATTGAGTGAAAGATGTTTAGATATCTTGTGCTGCTCTCTGGTGACAACATTTATGTTAATGCGTTGAAACTTGAGGAAATGCAATCAAAACTCATACAGCTCAGTCAGATTTAGAGGAGTTAAAATGCCCCCAAAAAACAGCTATTAGAATGATAAAGCTTCTCACACTGAACAAACAATCTCTTTATATGATCCAGATGTTTCAACTGTTCAGATACAGTGTTTTAAAAACAACAGATATGATGTCTTCAGGTTAACTTTAACAATGTTCAACACTGGCTAGCTTCCAACAAGCTGCTTTTAAAGTGATAATATGCAACTTTTTCATATTTTTAAATCTTCTCCTTGAGCCAGTCTGTGCTAATATGACCCTTTACAAAGTTAATGAAAAGTCACTTAGCCCCATCTGGTGATTACAGCCGGAAAACCACAATTGCAAGATCTCCGTCGCCGTCACGGTACCCAGGAAGTCACGTGTCTCACGAGGGTTAGGCTAACCCAATGTGGCTAACTGTTATGCTAACGCTGGAGTGTTTTTAGCTCATGATTCCTGATTTTTTTCAATCTCTCCCTGCTTGAACACAGCTGATTTCATTGAAGAAGTAAATAACCGCTCCTGTAGAAAACTATGAAGGCTGAGGAGACATTTCAACAGGTAGATATTGGCGTTTAGAAGCTGAAACGATCTGGTAACTTTTTAATGCAGTGATTTAAAACGGACACCAGAGGGAGCCCAAAACAAGCAAAACTGCATATTATCACTTTAAATACATCTAAATCTTACTCTATGCTGTTTAAGAGACACACTTCTTCTGCTTCCACTGGTAATTTAAATCTTCATTTTCTAGATCTGTCTCTGGTGAAAGGTTCCGACTCAATTAAATCTCTAGGTGTCTGGTTAGATCCACATCTCTCATTCAAGACTCATATTCAATCTGTTATAAATAAAATCAACTTTAGTCTAAAAATGTTATATAGTTCAATCAGGTCTTTTGATTTCAGTCAGAAAACGTATTGTCATTCAACTTCTGTTCCCACTGTTAGATTACGCAGATATAGTTTATCAGAACTCCACAGCTTCCTGTCTCCACTCTATTGATATTATTTTTAATAGTTTATGTCGTTTTGTTTTACGTTGTCCTTTTCGTACCATCACTGTCACATGTATGACCGTCTGTCCTGGCTCTCGGCTGAGGCTAGGAGGAAATTTTATTCTTTATTGTTTCTATTTAAAAGTGTTCATTTTAATTTTCCTTCTTATTTAACTACTTTGATAATTCCATTCTGGTCTCATTATGACATCCGTAGAACTCATCATATTTCATTTGTGGTTCCGCGTTGTAGAACCGAGTCAGGGAAGCTGGCCTTTTCTGTCAAAGCTCCATCTGACTGGAACAATTTACCTGATGTTCTAAGATCCTAAGAACCACGTCTTATAGGCAGTTCAAAACCCTGGTTTATGATCATATATTACCCACCTGTAGCTGTTTTTGAATTTATTATTGTATCATTGCTTAGTCTTTTCATATTCAAAATCATTTTACCCTAAACTTCTTTGCATATAGTGTGTTGTCTCTGTACCATTTAGTTGCGCCGTTTGTTTTCTGTTGATTGTTATTGTGAATGTGTATTTGTATATATGTTCACACAAGTTATTTTATTTTGATTAGCTTCATTCTTTATTATCTTACTTTTGCTTTGTTTTTGTTTATTTATTAAAGCAGCACTCTCGATTATTTCATCAAGAGAGCAGTTTTTAGCGTCCAAAGGCTCCTCCTCAAAACATCTCGACACGCGCGTCCGGTCCGTGTGCGCGTGCACACGGTGCATATACGTTGCGGGCATGAACTGTACCGCTCAGTGTGTAGGGTTTAATCACTCACAGTTCACAATCTTATTCCAACAACACTACGAGGGTCTGATGAGCCCTCTCTGTCCCTGCTGCTTCTGATATTAGCTCTGTTAGCAGAGAGCTGCTGCTGGACTCTGAAGCTGAACTTGACTCGGCCCTGGATGAACTTTCTGACCAAAATAAACGCGTAACCCTGTCAAGCCTTGCCATTCTGTGAGGTGAAAGGTTTAAAAATAAAAATAAACCCGTCTTTAGCTGGAGAATGGGTAGGTTTTTAGTAGAAATGAGCTGTGAGTCAGTGAACGGCTGAGACGGCAGAGAAACACACGGAGCGTCCTGTACGACAGCGCCCCCTACTGGTACAGGTTTGGTCGATGCGCGTGCATGTTGAGAGAATGCAGACATTTGAATTTCATTGGCTGAAAAATGTCGGCGGCAAGAAATAATGGAAAGGGGTCTCTAGGAGGAAGGAGGGTCTTCATCAGAATGACAGATGTTGTGGAACTCAACCCATAGATCATAGTTTAGACCTGAAATATCATTTAAAACATTTAGAAAACTTTGATACAGAGAAAAATGCTCCAGAGTGCCGCTTTAATATTTTGTGTTAGGGCTATTTTTGTCACATTGCCATTTTGTTTTGTATTCAAAATATTGTTCTGTTATCTTGGTTTTATATTTGCATCTTTGTTCTCAGGAGGACCCACTTGAAAATGAGATGTTTCATCTCAAGTGGTTTTTATCCTACTTAATAAATATAAGTTAATAAATAAATAAATAAATAAATGTCTGAAGCTGCCAACTGAAACCTGCTGAGCTTTGTTCAGTTTGTTTCATCCCAGAGATCTACAGAATTGACCAAGATGGTGCTTCACGTAGTGTGACATCACAGGTGGCTTCAAGTCAGACTTTTACCCTGTGTTTTTAAAATACAAATATTTTGAGTATGCAGCCTAAAGAGGGCACAAGCCAGTGTCATCCTTGAACTAGTCCCAAGCCCAAATAAATGCAGAGGGTTGTGGCAGGAAGGGCATCTGATGTAAAATGTAGCCACATAAAACATAAAAGATGTAGCCAAATCACAAGAAAGAACTGAATACCAGATCGGTCGAGGCCTGGATTAACAACCGCCACTGGTGCTGTTGACCTAAGGTACTGGTGGAAATTGGGCTACAGTTGGTCTAAGAAAGAGAGGAGGAAGGCATGTCCATTGACAGAGAAAGAAAAGAGAGTAGAAGATAGGGTTAGATGGAGCCAGAAGGGATACACCAAAAGGAAAACAAGTTTTCCTGTGTTTTTATGCGACACCTGAAGGCCAGTTCACGCAGCAAGATTTTTAACCCAGTAATGGCCCAGATTCTCCTCTTAAGGACCATTACCATAATGTGTTGTCCACTGATTACCATAATGGCTCTAAAGATGATTCTATCAGATATTACTCCTGTGTGTGGTGGGTTAAGAGTGCTCTGGTCCCCTCAGAAGGACATCAGGACCGCTCCAATAACAGATCTGGGAAATCTAACATTGAATTGTCTTGACCTGACATTGCAGTATGTGTGGTGGTGTCCCCCTGACTCCCCAAGGAGCTGTTTCTAGAATTTGACATGTAGCCAATCAGAGAGCAAGTTGACAGACACAGGCTTCATGAGTGAGGGGAATACCAATCAAAACAGCTGATGTCCAGACCATGTCTGGTGGAAGACGTGGACATAATTTGGGGGGGGGGGACAGGTGGGACATGTCTCCTTCACTTTTTTAAAGGCAGTTTTTATCCCATAGTGTTTACTGTCTAAAAACAATGTTACACTATATTAAATGGATACTGGCTGTTGATAGGGTTGATATCATGGTATTGTTTTATGTCTATGTTTATGTATTTAGCAGATACTTTATCCAAAGTGACTTACAAATGGGCTGCATGGTGGCGCAGTTGGTTAGCACTGTTGCCTCGCAGCAAGGAGGTCGTGGGTTCGCGTCCCGGCTCTGCAGCCTCTCTGCGTGGAGTTTGCATGTTCTCCCCGTGCGTGTGTGAGTTTTCTCCGGGTACTCCGGTTTCCTCCCACAGTCCAAAGACATGACTGTCAGGCTAATTGGGCTGGTAAATTGTCCTTAGGTGTGAGTGGGTGTGTGGTTGTTTGTCTCGTTCGTCTCTGTGTGGCCCTGCGATGGACTGGCGACCTGTCCAGGGTGTCCCCCGCCTCTCGCCCCTTGACCGCTGGAGATAGGCACCAGCTGCCCCGCAACCCTCTGTGGAGGAATAAGTGGCTACAGAAGATGGATGGATGGATGGATGGACTTACAAATGATAATTGAACCAAAAAGCATAAACTAAACAGTCTCATGCTAAACTGTAGAGGTTAGATAACAGGTAATATAGAGTTCTAACTGTATAGATTAGATAACAGGTAATATAGAGTTCTAACTGTATAGATTAGATAACAGGTAATATAGAGTTCTAACTGTATAGATTAGATAACAGGTAATATAGTGTTCTGAGACATCAGTGCGACTTTTTAGAGCAAGAGTTGTTTTAAATACATGAAAATATGCTGCAAGTTTGCCACCAATCTGCAGCAGCGTCTCTCACAATTTTATTAGCAATTATAATTTGCTCCAGTCAGAGACCTATTTTCTGTTTCTACAGACTCTTCCCACTGGTTTTAGCGGTGGGTGTGGTCCTTTCTGTAGAAAAATAACTGATAGAACTCAGCTTCAGAATGAGCCAGACATCTTTTTGATGTCTGAAACACCAGGACCAGGCTGAATCTGACATGGAAGCATCCTCCTGAAACTGAGATGTTTCGCTGATATCTCTACATCAGATGTGAGTTTAATGCAAGTAAACTCTAAGCTGCTTTTTCAGTACAGTGTCTTAATGTGTTGTCCATCAAAATAATATCAGATGAAACTTTTGGACCTAACCTAAACTGACTGGTGCTGCAGAGATGAAATGGACTCTAATGGATGCTGATACCAGCACTGAGCATACTCCGATACCACGTGCGTGTACTTATATTCGTACCCACAAACGTGGTCTGATACTACAGGATCTGATACTGGTGTGATGGGACCTTCATTTCCTTCTAATACACAATGTCAGTTTTTCTACAAACACTTTAACACAGTAAGCATTGGTAATGCACCATAAAATGAGTGCAAGCCACAGAAGAAGAAGAAACTGATGATGACGTACGATAGCAAGCTGAACAAACCACTGACTGAACAGCCAGCTAGCAGAGGAGGAGCTAGTGGTGTGGACTGTCTCCAGGTGAACGAAGGTGACAAAGTGAGGCCGACTGCTGAAAAGTTTGGACTTTCCGTATTTCCAAGGTGCAGTGAATGCAGCATGAATTTTAAAAGCTATGTTTCTCTCTGAGTTGGGTGTAGAAATGGTTTTCCTTTGACCATCTGGTTTATGTCTCTAACACATGCTGTGTGTCTCCATCCAGTAAACCTGGAGGAGAATATTTAGTGTGTTTATTATCACTGCTCTAGATTTGAATGCACAAACCCTAAATGGTTATGGCTGGGACCCCTTTTATAGTCAGACATGCAGGTGGAGTGAGACCATGGAACACCTTGTATATCAGACAGATGAATGAAGAATGTTTAAAATGATCAAAACTTAAGAGACTGTGCTGAGTCAGAATAGTACGGAGGTGAGATGGCATTGTTTTTTATACAAGACCTTCAGTGACTTTTATAGAGATTCTATAATTTTACACCTGTCAGACCAACAGGTGTTCTCAGTGCGTGACAGAATCATGAGTGTCAAAACAGTTTAGCAGCATCAGATGAAAGGTTAAAGTTGCATAAATTGAATTTCACATATTGTTTAATGAGGCTCTATAGCTTAGTGTTGAATCCAGTGTCACACCGAGGTCTTGAAGCTGTGATATTTACTGGTTTTTATATTAAAATAGGTGTCAAAAAATAACAATGAATTGAAAATGAAACAAAATAAAATTGAAATAATTCAAACTAATTACAAATCATTAAATTAAAAAACAATAAAATATGAAATAAAAATAAACAAAGAAAAATTACAATACATTTTAAAATAATGACATAAAACAAATTTAATTAAAATAAAATAAAGAAGTTTAAGGCTCTAATCAGTATATAGTTCTTTTTTTCAGATTTAAACTGTTGGGATTTCACCTTCAGTCCTAATTTAGCAGAATTCTCTTTTTTCAAAATCTAAATAAAAAGCTGAAAATAGTAGAAAACATTTAATTTGATCACAAAATAAATAAAACTTTCACTTTAAATTCAGCCTCACTCTTTATTTTGTGCACTTGTTTGTTTCTTTAGTTTAAAATAGCATTCAACAATTTGGAGTGTGACGTCACTTGAGTCAAAAGGAAGCGCGTATTGCGTCACTGGCTCAGCTGTCTTAGACCATCTGGACAGTTTGTTCATGGATTTGAATCTAAACGGTGTCCTGATGAAATCAAGTTTTAAAAATGTTATCCAAATTATTGACTTTCTAATAAATCTGGTTTAACTAAATACAAAATGAATAAACCTGCTTTCACTGAGCAGAAAACCAAAGAGTGGTTTCCTCCTGAATCAGATCCATCATGTTTTGGTTAATTAAGGTTAAAGTCGCGCGCAGGTGGCGCCCGGATAGACCCGGACCCAGCTCTAGACCTAGACCCGTTCATTAAAGCTCGCTCACCGATGGTCGTGATCACAGTGATGGCGAAGTAGAAGGACCCAGCGAACCTCCACTGGACTCCAGCCTTGTGCGGTTTGAGCTGGAGGACCACCTGCTCCAGCTCCTCGAAGTTCGCTTTGCTCAGGTTCAATTTGCGCATGAGTTCGAACTTCCTGACGTCCAGCTTCCTCATGTGGCTCCTCTCCTGTCTGGACTCCAGGGTCTGGAAGACGGCCGCTCCGACCACCAGGTAGGTGAGGATGCTGATGATGAGGGCCAGCGTCCTGGCGTTCTGTCTCTTCATGGTGACTCGGAGGGAGCTGCGGCGCGCTGCGACCTTCTCCTGACGCACTCCGGATCCAACAGAGGAGCCTTTTGGAGATGGAGCCGCACCACCCCCACATCACAGTTGGGTTTCTGCTGAGGCTATTTGGACGATTTGTCACCGATTTATATTTAGACTCCGCAGAAAAGACACGCAGGGCAATCCCACAGACTGTTAGGAGGCGGCTGGGTGGAGCAGCTCCTCCACCCGGAGGGTTTATTCTCCTCCAACCTCCTGCCTCAGAGGGCTGGCTGGGTGGAGGAGAATTTCACTGCTCCTCCTGACAGGTTTACCATCATCTTTAGTAAACCGGTTCAGTTCAATCAGCTGTTTTCAGGCTGACATCTGAAGTTTAATTCACTAGAAAAACTTTACAAATTAAACTACTTTCAGTTTTTTCAGCATAAACAGCTTGAATCAAAGCTTCTGAACTTGTTTTGGTCTGAAGGATTAGATTTTTATGGAGAAAAAAAATACTAAAATTAAGTTATTTTTAGTAGAACAAATGTTGACGGGGGGTTCACAAATCTGTCCCGTTGAACGTGTTGCTTATAGTTTCATCAAGACATGACTGGTTTAAATCATCTCCACCGAGCCAAACAAAACGAGCTTCATTAAAATAATCTGGTTTTTCAGCATCATTTATTTAAAATGGCATCTATAACTGATGTTTGATAGTTTGAGCAGTGTTGAATTTGTTTATCAGATTTTTACAGAAAAAAATCTTACTTTCAGTTTTTATTGTAGTTTTTGAAAGTTGTCCTTAATGACTCGTGTTTCATTGATTTACTGGGAAAAAATGACATTAGGATTTCTAAAGTTATCACTGGCCAGCTGGAGAGTAGAGGGTGTAGAGGACAGGGTTAGACGGCGCCAGATGATTCGATGAGGAGACCCTGAAGGGACATGCTGAAGGGAAAGGAGAAGATCAGCTTTGGTTCCAAAAACAGCCATCACGATGGTAACGTTCTACCAGCTGTGAGCTGGACTCACTTCCTGTCCTTAAGGAGACTAAACACCTGCTTCCTGCCGTGAGACCAGAGGTGGTTCTAGAGGAGGACACTGAGTGGCAGCTTCCCTAGGAGACTTAATGTTTGATATAATGTTGAGCTTTCTCTCCACAGAACTTAAGCATTTGTCCTAAATCAATAGATTTGTAGCCTAGTGAACTAGACCGTCAGTTCTGCTCTGCAGACTTTGGTCTAGACATGCTCCATTGAAACCTCAGCAGCTCACTGATTGGTCCGGTCAGTCTTGTACCGGGCCAATCACAACGCTCTAACGGTCTGGTGGGCGGGATTAGCCGATGACAGCAGAGCTCCCGACTCTGAAACTAAACAACATGGCGGCAGCTCGAGAACCGCGTTTGTTTGAAACGTCTTTGTCATCAGATTTAGAATGGGGTTTATGCACGGTCACTTCCTGGTTGCGATAGAGCCTGCCGCTCCCTTCCGGTTCAACGCTGTTCCCACACAAACTGGACAAAATTGATTTTTTTACCCGTTTTCTTCAAGACCTGCCGCGCATCACGGTAAACGATGTCCACCGAATTTTTGAAAAACACACAGAGACGTCTGCGAGCAAGCGGGTGAAGGACTTTAAGCTGTATATAACCAGCTTTATTCATGAAATTGAAGGTAAGCTAACAGCGTTAGCTCGTAGCTTCCATCATCAAAAAACAGTGAGACAGATCTATATAGCCGTGATCGTGGGCTCCAACTGCTTCCCAACTTTCAACTTTCTCTGGTATAGCTGTACGTTATCAAACACCAAGTCTTCATTCACCAAAAGAATAGTTGTTCCAGTGAAATAACACACGAACGGCGCCGCGCCTCCTCCTTTAGCCTCCTCCTTTAGCCTCCTCCACTCGGCTCTTTGACTACTGTGCTGCAAAGTGTGGACTGCAGACACGGTGTGGTTAGAAATGATCACGTTTTCTCTTCTTAAGTTCACAATCCTTCCTTTTTGTAGTTATTTATTCAGTGGAAATGTGTGGAAACGGACTGATGAATTCTATTCAGCTGATGCGGTACACAACGGAGCACAGCAGTGTTCAGCTGTCGAGGCTTCCCGTCCGCTGATACTTATATGATGGCTTCATTTCTTAGTGCTATAATATATATATCATACTGTACTATACTATACTATTACTCGTTTTGATTATAAACAATATCTTTAGCTGGAAATGCACTCTAACTCTGGAAATCTTCACGTTTCAAATGGAACCGGAAATGGTCCCGCGAGGTAATTTTAAACCGGAAGTTCTACTAAGTACTCTGTGCATAAAGCCTATTGGACTTTTCTTTAAGACGTGAACAGATAGAGGAACTTAAGTCTTTTATTTTGAAAGAGGATGTATTGGCTATACTTTGCCAACGTTACACGGTAAAAGTTTAATCTATACCAGCTGGTTCTGGTTGTTGCTTATCGGCTCTGATTGGTCCTAGCGCTATCCAGTAGCAGGTGAAGACAGTTTGATTGACAACTGTTGATCCCGCCCCTATGAATGAGTCGTTTCAGTGGATCGTGGCCAGTCTATAAATCCACATGTATCGTCTGGTTTACCAGGCTAATAGATTTGTGCTTTATTTACAAATCATTTACAAATTGATGTAAAACTTTACACTGCAGCTTAAACCTTAGACTTGTTTTTATTCATCTTGATAATCTTCAGACGTAAACATTTTTCTGTAAAAATAAACGTGCTGCTAATGTCGAACAAAAAGCCATCAAATCAAGTAAATAAGCAAATAAAAGTTATTGATCAGCACATAAAGTGTCTGGTGAGTGTAGGTGAAGCATATTATTCATTAGATCAGAACATGAGCGTGTAGAGTTGGATGAAGTCATCTTTAAAAGGTTTTAATGACATCATTCAGTCACATGGATCCAGGACCACCTGAACCTGCTGAGTCAGGTTTTATTCATTGTACTGTGTTTTAACTTTCTGCTGGAGAACCTGAGTTCATCTTTCAGAAACAGAAACATCAGCTGCTTCCAGACAGGATGAAACAACATTTAGTGTCAGTGAGAAACAAACCCAGCAGCAGGAGGACTGAGGACAGCTTTTATATCATCACACAGATTCACCAGAATCAAGTCACTCATCAGCAGCGGTTTGCAGCATGGGGCGTTTAATACAAAATCCAGACCTGGTCATGTATGTTCTAATTAATCTGCAAAGCCAAATGACACCTTTAGTTTGGTTCAAAATAAAAAACATGATTTTCATCCAGAGCCTAGGGCTCTCCACCAGCTTGGTTCAAAGGTTACAGCCTTGAATGAGAATAAACAGCAAATGTTTTACTACAAAAGAAACAGCTTTCACCCAGCTAAGGACTAACATGGAGGTCCAGATATACAACATCACCTAGCTGTGACCATTACGTTACACCAGAGAAACTGATCTGATCCTTCAGGAGGTACTTTAGGTCTTCAGGTCCTACAAGGCCTCGAACTCATCGATCCTCTGCTTGGTGTTGCCCAGGCGGATCTGGCGGAGGGTCTTGTACTTGTCTCGGCCTGCCCGGACGTTCTCTGCGTGCAGCATGTCGTACTGGGTCTTCTTGGTATCGTCTCGGGCGTGTGCCAGGTCTGAGCTCAGGTCCTGTGGAGGATTGGGTCATTAGATCACAGGAAGCAGTGTGGTCCACTTTACAGGGGTTTAGAAACCAGGACCAAAATCACTCAACTGGAAGTGATTCTTTAAAAAAAGTATTTCTATTGTGATTTTTCATTTTTAATGCTCAAGAATATACTGTAAAATTAATCCTTATGAGACCTGGTAAAACATGTCTCCAACATTCACCTCACTATAAAAAAAGAGAATGATCTGGATTTGAAGTTTATTTATTATCAGGAACTGGGTCTCCCTTCACTCTTATTGGCTCTTTTTAGTTTTTGAATAGGTGCTGGTTTGTTATCCTATAAATAAAAGCAAAAATTTTTTTTTACAGTATTCTGTTCTGTACTTAAAATTTTCTATTTAATTAATCTCTGCTCAAACGAGTAAAAACCTGAACATCAACCTGTTTTATTAAAGGTTCTGGCTGATGTAGTCGAGGACACCCCTGCTTTACAGGAAAACATTACCAACATGCAGACCAGTCAGGGCAGGCTGGGTCTTTCACAACCAGAACCTCAGAAATCCAGGAATCTTTCAGACCAAATTCAATAATAATCAGTTCAACAAGTCATTTTTTCTCATTCTCCAAAACAGAAATGTTGGTGATTTTTAAATTGAGGCATTCAGGCTCTTCGACTGGAGTTAAAGTCTTTATATCATTTATTGAAACTTAAGTCAGGATTGCCTCATGAGCCGAGAACAGAATAAAATCATCTGTTTTCCTGAAAGCATTTCTTTGCAAAATTTTTTTTTTGCAAAATTTTGCAAAAACATTGTTTTTGCAAAACCTTGATTTCTGCTGTTTGCACAAGTCATAGAGCCACATCTTGGTAGGAAAGGAAGAGATGAATCTGATTAGTTAGTTTACCGATGGAGGTTTAGAACAAGCAGTGGAAGCAGCCGTGCACACTCTCACTCACACCTACAGTCAGTTTAGAATCACCGTTTAACCCAACAGGCTTATTTTAGGACTGTGGGAGGAAACCAGAGCAAACAGATCCCACGCAGACACAAAACGCAAACTTCGCTAAAACCTCCTCGGCTGGGATTCAACCCTGTGATGCAACGGTCCAACCACCTCACACCGCGCTGCCCACACCTTACTATCAGTTCATCTGCTGCCACGTCAACAAATCCAGGTCTTCTGCTTTATCCTCATCATCATGCACCTTAACAGGTAAACTAGAACATTTCTGATGAAGTTTTCAAGGCTCTGAGTGCAGCTGCTGCCTGAAACGTTATTGATCAACTTTGTAATAATTGATATATTAAATGAAAATAAAATGATGAAGAGCTACAGAAATGTTAGAGCTGCTGTCAGGGGCTCACTAAGGTAACCATGGGAACCACCAGTGGCTGACTCAGGTCACCATGGGAACCACCAGTAGCTCATTCAGGTCACCATGGGAACCACCAGTGGCTCACTAAGATAACCATAGGAACCACCAGTGGGTCACTCAGGTCACCATGGTAACCACCAGTAGCTCATTCAGGTCACCATGGGAACCACCAGTGGCTCACTAAGGTAACCATGGGAACCACCAGTGGGTCACTCAGGTCACCATGGTAACCACCAGTAGCTCATTCAGGTCACCATGGGAACCACCAGTGGCTCAATAAGGTAACCATGGGAACCATTAGTGGTTCATTAGGGTCACCATGGTAACCACACATCTGTATCTCTCTTTCACTGACCGTAAACTTAATGAGGATCTGAAAGGAAGTCAGACTAAACAGGAAGTCAGACTAAACAGGAAGTCAGACTAAACAGGAAGTCAAAAATAAACAGAAAGTCAGACTAAACAGGAAGTCAGAAATAAACAGGAAGTCAGACTAAACAGGAAGTCAGAAATAAACAGGAAGTCAGACTAAACAGGAAGTCAGAAATAAACAGGAAGTCAGACTAAACAGAAAGTCAGACTAAACAGGAAGTCAGAAATAAACAGGAAGTCAGACTAAACAGGAAGTCAGAAATAATAAACAGGAAGTCAGAAATAAACAGGAAGTCAGACTAAACAGGAAGTCAGAAATAAACAGGAAGTCAGAAATAAACAGGAAGTCAGACTAAACAGGAAGTCAGAAATAAACAGGAAGTCAGAAATAAACAGGAAGTCAGAAACAAACAGGGAGCCAGACTAAACACAAAGTTAGAAATGTATAGGAAGTCAGAGTAAACAAGAAGCCTCAGACTAAACGAGCAGTCTGATTAAACAGGGAGTCTTACTAAATAGTCAGAAACAAACAAGACGTCAGCCTTAAAAGGAATTCATTCTGAACAGGAAGCCTCAGGCAAACAGCTGCTGAATTAAATCTTGATGTTTACTCAGAGAAACGTTGATTTGAAAAGATGTGGATTAGAGAGAAAACCATAAGTCCTGCAGCAGTGAGACACGACAGGTGAAGGAAGAGTAAAACCTCCTCATGTGTAATTTATAGTTGGACTATTTGAACATTTTAGAGTTTCAGAGTGTGACTCATCAACTCTGTTTAAAAATATCTGAAAATCATTTACCTTAAACTGTAACTGAGTAAAAATCATGAAAGATCATAAAACACCAGTTCAGTCATTAAAGCTGAACTGTCTGTGACCCATCTAACTTTCTATCTTAGATAAATATTGTTTTCTTACTTGTTTCACCAAAATCTAATTGCTGTCTCTTAGTTTATTGTGGGTCTTGTTTACATGCTACCAAAGGTCACAGCACACTCTTACTGATCGTGTGCAGAAATGAAACTTTTTTTAAATCCCACATTTTAGGTCTGATACGGACTACGTTCTGAGATCGATCCTGGAACCCCTGAGCTCACCATCAGCTGTCTCTTCAGGCGCTCGTTCTTTTCAGCCTCAGTGAGTCGGTCCTCCTCCTTGCGGAGGTCGAAGATGCCCTGCGTCTGCAGCTCAGCGCTGTAGGTGCTGTTTTCTTCACTGTGCTCGTGGTCGCTGTCGCTGTCTGAGGAGGAGGAGGAGGCAGCAGGAGCTGAGTTAGAGGGGGTCATCACGCTATGCAGCTCCTCCTTCGTCTTTAGGAGGTTCTCCTCCACCTCAATAGCCTGGAAGAAAGAGGGAGTGGTGAGGAGAGATGTCAGGGTGGAGGGTTATTCATGCAGCATTCATTCTAAAATAGACATCATTAGATTTTCTCTGTACGACTGATTCAACAACAGATCAAACTGCCTCTATCCTGCTCCACTGATAAAACTACATGATATAGTAAAACTGAAGTAGTACTTATAAAGCCCTCGCGCTGGTTCCCTGGTCCAGGACATCAGGCTAACCGTCACAAGAAGAGGGGTTAAAGTGCATGCTGGACTGAAGTCAGAGCAGTGGTAAAATCCTGTTTTTATCCTTTGGTGCAGCTGGATAAAATAAGTTGCTGCAGTATTTGTTGCTGAAGATGAAACGTAAGCTCAGAGGAGGCCATGTTTTATCTGCTGCAGCTCCTGTTATGTTTCCTCTGAACACCAGGCCTCTTCCCTCTCAACCCCACATTTTCTCCCCATTATTTATCAGGACAAACTTGAATTATTTCAAATTATTTCCAGATTGTTTCATTGTTCTAATACAGGACAGTTTAATTTTGTGACCTGTTATTTTTACTGTTCTGTGTTTTGTTTTATTTATTCTGTCTACAGCATGTTGGTCTTGTTTAAAGCCACCTCGTTGCCTAGTCCTGTGCTGTTTGGAGGATTAATTTTTGCTGCAACTTCTCCACCTTTTGGCCTCTTGTTACAATGTGTAACCATAGAAACAAGACACTAGTTCACTGGAAGGAGCAGCTAATCGACATTTCAAAAGCTGATTAGAAAATAATCCAGACAAGTTAAAGAGGAGGAGACATGGATGTAGAACTGGAGCAAAGAGGAGCAGGAAGTTTAAACCATCACTTCCATCCATCATAACAGGAAACATAAGATCTGTCTGAATAAGATGAACGAGGAGGATGAGGATCCAGACACTGAGACGTGGCTGCAGGATCAGATCCAGACTCCAACGTCTCTCTGCCCGACTTTCAGACGATACCAGCAGACAGAGATTAGAAGAGGAGTGGGAAAAACAAAGGAGGTGGATCAGCAGTGCTGGTTAACAACAGATGTAATCCAAGACATGATGTTGTTGAATATCATCTCTGCAGCCCAGAAAATGAACTGATATCTTAATTCAACAACAGTCAGAGGTTTCTTCAGATCTGCTGCAACACAGAGAGCCTTCCTTCCAACAGCCACAATGACTTTATAAAACAGTTTGAATTAGGTCCTTAAACATCTGATTTCCCTCTGGATTAATCAAGCCCTTTGACTGAACTTGATGTTCAGGTCCAGGTCTTCTGATCACATGTTGGAGACTCACCTTGATGTGCCATGTCTCAGCTTCCTCCTCCTTTGCTCTCTTGGCCTCCTCCAGGACGGAGATTTTGGCGGTGTACTCGGCTAGCTCTGCAGCCTGAAGGAGAACAACAGCATCATCAACAACAACAACAACAACAACAACAACATCAACAACAACATCAACAACAACAACAACATCAACAACAATAGTGTTAAGAACAAAGAGCCTGGAGTGTATTTACCTGTTTACCTCACTCACCTACACATGATGTCAGTTATATATTTATGAGTTCAATTCATTCATATGGGCTGTTGATTCTCAGATAATAACTTTCATTAAAAATTCATATTTACTTATATATTTGGTCACTTTTAGCATCCATAGAAATTGGGTTAAAATAGTTTTTTTAAACATTTTTTATGGACTTCACAACATACATCTGATAAAGTAAAAACAAATCATTAGAATCAAGTCTGAATATATGACGTTAAACCTATAGTAAAACATAAATGTGGGGAATTTAAACTGAACATCCAGCTAACAGCTGTAAAACAAGTCGTTTACCTAAACGGGTGAAGAGGTGTGGGAGAGTTGAGACCTTTGACCTTCTCAGTGGCAGGCTAGCTGTTTAGTGGGGAACATTTTAATCTCTCTTAGGAAAGCATGACCTGAGCCTAACTGGAAAAAACTAACAAATATGGAGATGTTTGAATAAAAAAGTTAAATTTTCTCACCTTCCATTGATGACTTAATGTTTATTACTAAGTTATCATGACCCAAATGTTCCCAAATAAATAAATTAATACAAGAAATACAAAATTTGTCATTGCTGTAGACTTAGTGGAAGTTAATCTGCAGCCATAGATTTACACATTCTGATGTCTACGTAGGTTTTATTCTTGCTCAGATTAGTAATCACTTTTTCTTAGGATCCAAAGAGTTTTCTGATCCTGACTCATGCTGAAGAAGCTGCAGCAAAAGCAGCTAATGTGTGTTTACAATTAATCAGGCCTTGTTCACTTGTGCGCCGTACACTCACCAGCTGCTCCTGGCTCTTCATCTGCTCCTCAGCTTGCCTGGCCAGCTCCTCCTTGGCAATTATGGCCTCCATCCTCTCAGCCTCCAGCCGGGCTGCCTCCTGCTCCACCCTCCTCCTCTCCTCCTCCAGCCTCATGGCCCGTTCCAGCTGCTCCTGAAGCGCTGCAGGACCGAGTCAGCACAAAGGAAAATCTATTAGGATCTGGACAGCGTTATGGGACAGGAAGCTCCATGATCGTTTAGATCAGATCAGATCATAATTACTGTATTGTATCAGAACTTATCATATCAAATCGTATCATATTATACCCCGAAAGGTCAATGAGATCATAAGTCAACGTTCTGGTCCCTCTTTGGACCAGGGGTCCAGGTCCTGGTCTCAGAACGAGAGACAGTTCATATGCCTTTTTGGGTTAACAAAAACTTTTCAGGTTTGACATGAACTGAAATGTTTTGCTGATCAAAGATCATTTATTCAGAATTCAGTGTTTATGAATACAGTTCAACATGAAAATGCATAATATCTCACCTTCAGCTTGAATTCATCAGATAACCCTAGTTTAGTGATTTGATCATGTTTTATATTAATCTCAATGCATTCATAATGATTTATTTCAGTTTAGAACAAAGGTTTCATTTATAAACCGTATGCAGAGTTTCTTGTTTAAACAGTGGAAGACTCTGAGAACTTGTTAACGCCTTAGAAACGTCAGGGGTGTGATTGGTTTGACCTAGACCAAATAAAAAGCAAATGTGGAAGCATCAGTCTACTCTGGTCTCAATGATCTGACAGAACAACCTGTCTGGGTCTGACCTCTGAGTCCTATGGAGTCAGGCCAAACCTCCCCCTCAGGTCCACTCTGAGGACTGTGAAGACACATGGGCCTCCTCTGAAACCACCCTCTCAGAGGATGAAAAGGCATAAATTATATTACAGTATATGATATGATATGATATTATATTATATTATGTTATATTATATATATTTTGTTTCAGACTCAACCAGCAGAGGGCGATAGAATAATTTTACTGTACTTAGAAATGTTTACTGTAACATAAAACTCCTTCTGTAATACAGATTGAACATAAAGTGACACCAGAGTGGAGAAACGTTATTACCGTATTTTATAATAATAATAATAATAAGTAAGTAAATTTTATTTTTAAAGCGCCTTTCACAGACACAGATCACAAAGCGCTGTACAATACAGGTATAATCAGATATTTCAAAGCACAGGTGATTAAAACATTAGCAGGCACAAAATGTAATCAGGATCACAAAATATATACAAAATATATACACAGTCAAATATCTACATGTTCAGTTAGGGAGAGCCTGGATGAAAAGGTGAATTTTTAGATGTTTTTTGATCTAATTGACATTATTATTATTATTATTATTATTATTATATTTGGGGTGTTAGTATCTGATGAGGTCTGCAGACAGACAGATTTGACAGGATGTGGTCCGTCTCACCGCTCTCTGCTCTCTTGGTCGTCTCTTCAAACTGGAACAGCCTCATCATCAGATCCTGCTTTTCTCTCTCCATCATCTCTTTCTCCTTCTCAATGGCCTCTCTTCTTCTCTTCTCAGTGTCCAGCTGATCTCTACAGAACATACACACAATAACTCCAGTTCACACACCTCAGCCATGTAACTCTGGGTTCCTGTCCCGGTCTTTCCGTCTAACTTGACCCACCTCTCCATCTTCTTCTGGAGCCTCTCCTGTTTGGCCTGGGCCTTCATCTGCTGAACCTCGATGGTGTCTGCCTTACGGCGGCGGATGTACTGGGCGTGGTTACCCATGCAGAGCTGTAGGATGCCTTTGTTGACCCGAAGCCGAGGAGCATAGAAAATAAAGTCCTTCAAATAAAGAAAGAAACAATGTCAGAAGGTTTCCAGACTTCCTTTTATTCACTGGATTTTGAAATGTCGGGGTCAGGGTTAGGATTAGGAGGAGTGACCATTACATTCAGACTCATTCATTCATGTTCTGATTTGTTTTAAACTCATGGGTAACTTACAGGAGCTTTCTTGTCCAGAGGCTTGATAACAAATTTCTTGTCATTGAAAGAAATGTTTCTGATTTCACTCCATGGAAATCCAATCTTAGGGGTGAGCCTGGAAAACAAAAAGGAGTAGATCAGATACCAGCAGGTATCATCCATTTAAGCCTTTAGCTGCATGTTTTAGTCCTTTTAGCTCATTAAAATCTGAACTGAATAAAACTACTAAATCAGGTGCATCCATTGCATCCATTGAGTTTCAGAACACCTATTAAGCTGATCATGCTGAATATTGGCCAGTTCGAATCATCAGTCAGTTTTAGTGGTTTAATTCAAAGCTGTGAACATATATGATTATAATTCAAGATTTATGATTAAGATCATCTGTGTTCTTGACTCCATCAGCTCATTAGGGAGGACCTGAAGAGGCTGAGAGGTAACCAGTTATGGATGTTCTGGTGATGTCACTCAGTGGGCGGAGTCTCTAGATACAGGAAGTGAGTTTGTGTTTCTGCTCGTTTGGGACAACGTTGTTGTGGAAGTTTCAGATCATTACAGAAAATCCGGAGGGTTGTTTTTCACTCACAGAGATCAGGTTGGCATATTGGCCACAATTAAAACTATATCTCTAATTAAATCATCAAGTTCCTCGTTTGATTATGAAGTAAAATAAACATCAGAGCTTCAGGACAAGCAGTGTGTTTAAATGCTGTTTTAGAGACAACAGGAATAGGTCAACGACCTCCTAGAAATAAAACCTGTCTGCTCAGCTCTGTGATTTAAAGGCAGCTGAGGTCAATGACTGAGGCTTGACTGCCCTCATGTCACAAAGCTAGGAGGTCAGGCCTGAAGGCGCTCCGCTTCATGCTGTTTCACAGCCGCAGTCAGTATAAATAAAAACATATAAAGCAGAACACAAGACGGAGAGCGGACACCATGAAGTCCTGATGGTCTCTCCATTAGAAGGTCACCTGTCCTCCTTGGCGTAGATGTTGAGCCCCAGAGCGTCGACTCCCAGCCACAGATCCGTGCCCTTCTTGTTCTTAATCTCAAAGTAGTTGACACCAAACATCTCCAGGTCCTGGGCGATCTTCAGGTACTCGACCATGGCTTCTTCCCTGATCAGACACAACATTTATTAGAGAATTTGACTCATACATCACGTCAAGTTGGATTGTGTGTTTTATGACATTCAGGAAAAGAAAAATCTTACAAATAAATTCCAAAGTTTGATTTGGTCTTACTTCAGCATGGATCTGTGCTCCTGGTGCCAGACCTGGATTCTGTCCTCCCACTGATCCTTTGACAGCTTGTGTTGATCCAGAATTCTGAGAGGAGAGACAAGCTGCTGAAAACGCGACCAGAACTTCATCTAAACACCACCTCCTTCCTTTAATACAAAGCTTTAATTTCATAGATCAAAGGTTGGTTTTCCATTTTATGGAGAGAAAAACTGCTGACAAGCGAAGGCAGTGAAAATGAAGTATAAATGACTCGCATTCACAAACTAAACACAAACCACCATGTTTTCATTAGTTTGAGTGAATGACATCAGAACAGCCTAAAAACAGGCGTCTATCAAACAAATGAGAAAAATATTAAAATGTAGAGAAGACAGCTGCCTTTGACACAGTGGACCACAGTCTTCTTTCCCACTTAGAACAGTGGGGGGGCATTCGTGCTGCAGCACTGGACTGGTTTAGGTCCCCATGTAGATATCGGTTGCCTGGCCCAACACATCAAACTAACAGTGACAAATCTAGGGGTCATAGTGGATGCAGGACTCAAGTTAGAGAATCAGATCAGACCAGTTGTCAAATTGAGTTTTTTTTTTCATCTGAGGCAGTTGGCTAAAATAAATCTGATTTTTTCACATCAGCGTTTTGAAACGGTAATCCATGCACTTGTTACCACCCGGCTGGATTACTCTAATGGAGTCAGTGGACTGTGCATCCTCAGCTCCAGAGGGTTCTAAATGCAGCTGCGCGCCTGTTAACTGGAACACAAAAGTTTGATTCCATTTCTCCTGTTTTAGCCTCCCTGCACTGGCTGCCGGTTCCTTTTAGGATCCATTTTAAAGTTCTTTTATTTGCTTTTAAAGCCTTAAATGACCTTGCCCCGCCATACCTGTCAGAGCTGCTGCACTCCTACACGCCCTCCCGTTCTCTCAGGTCAGCTGATCAGCTGCTCCTGGTTGTGCCAAAGACTTCTCAACTCAGAGGAGATCGTGCTTTTTCTGTGGTAGCTCCCAAACTTTGGAACGACATTCCTCTGTTCATCAGACAGCCCTGTCTGAGTTCAAATCCGCCCTTAAAACCCACCTTTTTCCCAGGCCTTTAATCAAAGGTTAAGTCTTCAATTATATAGGTTTTTAATATTGTTTGTTTGCTATTTTTATAACTTTTATTATTTTAATAGATTTTATGATCATAACTGTTTTAGCATAGAGCAAGTTTTATTTTTATGTTGTATTGGACTTTTGGTGTATCGTGTGACTGTGTATTTCATTGTACAACACTTTGATCTTGTGGGTATAAAGTGCTTTATAAATAAAGCTCGTATGGTAAGACTGAAGCTCTTTATCATTTACAGCAGGTTAAACATTTTTATACAATCTCCAGTTCTCTTAGTCTCTAATCTACCTCTAACTTGTCTCAGATGTTGGTAACAACCCATCCTCCACACAGGTAAAGAAATCAAACATGTCCTCATGAAGTTCTGTGTAATAAATAGAATGACTCAGGGGAAAAGGATTTGAGACGTTTTACTGAAATGGATTTAATTCTTGATCTAGTCTTTGATGGTGCTGCAGCTTCCAGACGCCTCCTGGAGGAGAAACTAGTCTCAGGTGTGATTCTGGTCTTCAGATCCTGAAGGTTCCTTCTCTGACCTTTAGTTTCTCTATAGATGTTCTCTAGGATTCAGCTGATTGGCTGGGCCATTCTGTAGCAGCTTTATTTTCTCTCTCTGAAACCAGTAGAGAGTTCTTGGCTGTGTTTGGGATCATTGTCCTGCTGAAACATCCTCCTGGTTTCACCTTCATCATCCTAGAGGCAGCAGATTTTTATCCAGAATGTTTCCATTCATCCTTCCTTTGATTAGAGGAAGCGTTCCAGAGCCGTATCTGAAGAACAGCCCCACACCATGATGCTCCCACCTGTTTATGTTGTGAACAGAGCACTTGGCTATAGGCCCAGCAGCTGTAAGACTGTAAGACTAATCTCAACAAACTCACTAAGTCTTTACATACCTGCTGGTATTTGTACTGTATTTTTATGCGCAAATATATTTGCAAATGTGTATTATTTCTTCTTACTCAGGCCTTTAAAACAACAATCCTTTTGTTAAGGATCCATTCAGTCTCTGTACCAGAGAGAGGAGTGAGTCTGGTCCACAGCTGGCAGTAAGTCAGACTTGTTCAGGAAGTATTGCTTTTTGCAGATGATGTGGTCCTCTTAGCTTCATCAAGCTATGACCTCCCCCCCCTGGGGAGGTTCACAGTTGAGTGTGAAGCAGCTGGGATGAAGATCAGCACCTCCAGATCTGAGACCATGTTTCTCCACTTGAAGTGGAGGAGGAGTTTAAGAATCTCAAGGTCTTGTTCACAAGTGAAGGAGGGAGAACCAGTCTGTAGTGGTGAAGAAGGAGCTGAGCCAGAAAACAAGACTCTTACTTTACCGTTCGATCTATGTCTCAATCCTCACCTGGTCATGAGCTTTGGGTAATGACTGAAAGAACAAGATCATAAATACAAGCAACCTAAATGAGTTTCCTCTGCAGGATGGCCGGGCTCAGCCTTAGAGACAGAGGGAGGAGCTCAGACATCCAGAAGGAACTCTGAGTAGAACCTCTGCTCCTCCACATGGAGAGGAGCCCGCTGAGGTGGTTCGGGCATCTTGTCAGGATGCCTCCTGGACGCCTCCCTAGGGAGGTGTTTCAGGCATGTCCTGCTGGCAGGAGACCCAAGAGTCAACCCAGGACAACCTGGAGGAAGTAATGGTAATGCAGCAGTTGATATTGATCAGCACGAAGTGTCAGGATTGCTTACTGACTCCAGCTGGTCTCATGAGCTTCCAGGCCTTTTTGCACCTTCCTCTCTTCACATGTTCTATCTTTTTTCCCTGAGTCATTCCATTTCATCACACAGAACTTAATGTGGACATGGATGATTTGATTTCTCTGCATGTGTGGAGGATGGTTTGTTTCCACCATCTGGTGAGAACTTCATGCCAGTAGAATCTTTAGAAAAATATTTATTTAGAGGACTGGTGACGTGTTCAATACCTATTTTGCTCACTGTTAAGATAGTGACATTATTTTAGTTGGTTTCAAAAAATGCTTCGTTTTTATTTCTACAGATCTATTTTTGCCAGATGTTACAATAAATGTTTCCATCTGAGATCAGCTGAGATTTGCTCACCGTTTAGAAAGCAGGCGCTCAGAGGTCAGGTAACCCGGGCCGTGCACGGTCCGGTCGTACTCTCCAAACTTTGACTGGACGGCGTAGGAGGCCAGCAGCACGGCGGTCTCTGGAGGACAGTAGACTTCATCAGACAGGATGTCATCCTTCACCTGCAGGAAGAAGAGCCTCCTGGTGATGTCCTGGATCAGCTCCTCATCCACGTCTTCAGGGTAAAACTTGGCCCTGAGTTTGAACTGCAGGGGAGTCTCTTTCTTTACATCCTGAGCCAACACCTACACACGAACATTAAAGTGCAGAAGAAAGCTTCAGGTGTAAAAACAGAATGAGGCAGTAAAACATATAAGTTTGAAATACTACTCTTCAAATAAAGCAGAAAAATACCTCAATCAAAAAACACCAAAGAAACAACACAAAAACAGACAATATCTGAAATTAAGCGCTCAAATTAAAGCAACAAGAAAATCAAGTCAAAACACAACTGGAAAAGTATCAAATACACTGTAAAAATAGGAAAATAATAAAATTACCAGCAAACAACAAATCACGCATGAAGAAAAACACTTTTGTATTTTATTAAGAACAAAAAATACAATATAAAATAAAAGATGCTGGTGTTTTTGTTAGTTTTTCCTGTGAATGTAGAAAAAACCCCTAAGAGAAGGTAAATAATTAAAACAACAAACCAACCTTCTTGTCAGGCTGCAGCCATGAGAGGAAGCCTCTGGTGTCAACAAACTGCAGCCCGAAGTACCAGATCTCCCTCAGGCCGATGGTCTTAGCTACCTGGAAGAAACGTTACACAAGCTGCTCACTGTTCTGTTCTCCATTTACCTTCTTTAGCCTTCCAGCTCTTTGTTTTTACAAAACAAGATTCAACATTGTTTTGTAAAAAAAAAAGATTCATCCGCAGTGAATGTAATAACTTAATGATTTACACAACAGAAAACGATTAATATTATTATTATTATTATTACTCAGTGGCTCCTATGTGGGATAACAGTGTGAACAATACTCATGGCTAGGCAGATTAGGAGAGACACTGCTGCAGATCAGTGACAAACCTACTCTTACAAAGTCCACCTGATGGTTTAGAACTCATTAGTTTCTGTTGTAAACCTGTTAGCATGAGACCGCTTGCTTATTTTATTCAGTGTTCACATGTTGTTTGATTGAAACTAACTGTAGAGTGATCTCCAACTCCCTTCCCCGTGAGCCAGTATCCAGGTTTTAGGTGTTTTCCTGCTTCAACCCACCTGCTTCTAATGAATGAGTGAACAGACTTCTTCAACAGGACTGAGCTGCTGATCACTGCTGTAGAGGTTTACAAACGGGAACTATAATGTTCTAATGCATCAGTAGGACTTGTTTGTCAAATTTTAGCCAAAAAGAAGATGTAGAAAATTGGGCTTCATTTAATTATTGTCTGATTTCCAAATTCAGTTTAGAGAAAGACATTGGTATTCAGTCTTCCCTAATTTGTGTACAAGATGTCTTTTCACCTTTTACCAAATTTCCATGTCATTTAGATGACAGGTAAAGTGGTCTTTGGCTTTGGTAATGTCCTGTTTTATATGAGGAAGGTTTTTTCTGTCTGTCTGGGTTTTGCTGCCAGTTAGTAATCTAACTTTGTGTTTCCATCAGAACCCTTCTGGTCATGCTGAACATCATGAGCTCTGTGAAGTGTGCAGACCTGCTCAAACAGCTGACTCCCTTTGGTGTTGGGGTGGAAGGAGAACTCCAGCTCTGCGTCCATCGTGGTGACGCGAACGTTGACCTGCAGTGAAAGCAACACAATGACATCCACCTCTTCATCTCCAAAAAACTTGTGTCAGAAACATCCCAGCTCAGTCTCATTTAACTAATTATGGAACATGAATTCTGTTGTAAGAAAAGCTAAATATTGTAGAGATTTGCTGGCAGCACGCCTATCAGGAGGAGCTGTGAGGTGGATTATTCATAAACTGTAATTGCTCACTATCTCATTAGACTTTACCCAGGAGAGAAGACACAAGGTTGCACATCTGCAGATAAAAACACTTGATGCTTTCAAACTGACACTTTAACACAAACCTGTTCACAGCAAAACAACAGAAACCTACACAAAAGGGTTTAATGCTTTTATAGACGAGATCTCTAGAAGATCAAAGGTTTGGCTCCATGAGATCTGACCACAAGGTTTCTGCGTGACCCTGGTCTGAGGTCAGGATCGGGCTTAAGTGGTTACAGAACTGTTTTATGAACTTGTTCCAGAGCACACCCTGGTGTTGTAAAGATAAACCTACTCCACCTGGGGCAGCATGTCCATTTATGAACCAGGTTTCAGGTGGTCAGCATTTCCTCTGATGCTCTGCTGAGGCTTTTCTCTCATCTAGAAGCACATTCTAGCCAGCTCAGTTCTTGGCTGTCCGCTAGACTCTGTGGAGGAGGTGGGTGAGAGAAGGATGTTGGTGAAGCTGACCTCCATCCTGGACAACTCCTCTCACCCGCTGCACCTGCCTGTGAGTGCTCTGAGCAGCTCCTTCAGTGGCAGATTGAAACATCCTCAATGTAAAACAGAGCGTTACCACAGATCATTTATCCCCACGGCTGTAAGGCTGTACAACTCTGCTGTTTAGTTTCATTCTTATCTAACTTAGTAGGGTCTGTGCAATGGTCATATTACATTTCTGTACAGCTTTGTAAATTCACTATTGCAGTCTATTTTTATATTGATATTCTATCAGTTGATTTCTATACAGCCCTGTACTATCACATCTGTATTTTATCTCATCCTCTTATATTGTCTCTGTGTCATCATGTGACATTAGTGTGTGTCATTTACTTGCTTTTTACTCTAATGTGAAAGCTGAAGTGAAAAGTGAATTTCCCCACTGTGGGATCAATAAAGTAATTCTATTCTATTCCTTTGGTTTGCTTACAGTATACTGAGGTCCATCATCTCTCAGTTCTTGTGTCTCAGGTCTTAATGAATCTCAGGTCTTATTGTGTCTCAGGTCTTATTGTGTCTCAGGTCTTAATGTGTCTCAGGTCTTATTGTGTCTCAGGTCTTAATGATTCTCAGGTCTTATTGTGTCTCAGGTCTTAATGTGTCTCAGATCTTATTGTGTCTCAGGTCTTAATGTGTCTCAGGTCTTAATGATTCTCAGGTCTTATTGTGTCTCAGGTCTTAATGTGTCTCAGGTCTTAATGTGTCTCAGATATTAATGTGTCTCAGGTCTTAATGTGTCTCAGCTCTTAATGTGTCTCAGGTCTTATTGTGTCTCAGGTCTTAATGATTCTCAGGTCTTAATGTGTCTCAGGTCTTATTGTGTCTCAGGTCTTATTGTGTCTCAGGTCTTAATGTGTCTCAGGTCTTAATGATTCTCAGGTCTTATTGTGTCTCAGGTCTTAATGTGTCTCAGGTCTTACTGTGTCTCAGGTCTTAATGTGTCTCAGGTCTTAATGATTCTCAGGTCTTACTGTGTCTCAGGTCTTATTGTGTCTCAGGTCTTATTTTGTCTCAGGTCTTAATGATTCTCAGGTCTTACTGTGTCTCAGGTCTTATTGTGTCTCAGGTCTTAATGTGTCTCAGGTCTTATTGTGTCTCAGGTCTTAATGTGTCTCAGGTCTTAATGTGTCTCAGGTCTTATTGTGTCTCAGGTCTTACTGTGTCTCAGGTCTTAATGTGTCTCAGGTCTTAATGTGTCTCAGGTCATATTGTGTCTCAGGTCTTAATGTGTCTCAGGTCTTAATGTGTCTCAGGTCTTAATGTGTCTCAGGTCTTAATGATTCTCAGGTCTTATTGTGTCTCAGGTCTTAATGTGTCTCAGGTCATATTGTGTCTCAGGTCTTAATGTGTCTCAGGTCTTAATGTGTCTCAGGTCTTAATGATTCTCAGGTCTTATTGTGTCTCAGGTCTTAATGTGTCTCAGGTCTTATTGTGTCTCAGGTCTTAATGTGTCTCAGGTCTTAATGTGTCTCAGGTCTTCATGTGTCTCAGATCTTATTGTGTCTCAGGTCTTATTTTGTCTCAGGTCTTAATGATTCTCAGGTCTTACTGTGTCTCAGGTCTTATTGTGTCTCAGGTCTTACTGTGTCTCAGGTCTTAATGTGTCTCAGGTCTTAATGTGTCTCAGGTCATATTGTGTCTCAGGTCTTAATGTGTCTCAGGTCTTAATGATTCTCAGGTCTTACTGTGTCTCAGGTCTTAATGTGTCTCAGGTCTTAATGATTCTCAGGTCTTACTGTGTCTCAGGTCTTATTGTGTCTCAGGTCTTAATGTGTCTCAGGTCTTAATGTGTCTCAGGTCTTAATGATTCTCAGGTCTTATTGTGTCTCAGGTCTTACTGTGTCTCAGGTCTTAGAGTGTCTCAGGTCTTAATGTGTCTCAGGTCATACTGTGTCTCAGGTCTTAATGTGTCTCAGGTCTTAATATGTCTCAGGTCTTAATGTGTCTCAGGTCTTAATGATTCTCAGGTCTTACTGTGTCTCAGGTCTTAATGTGTCTCAGGTCTTATTGTGTCTCACTTCTTACTGTGTCTCAGGTCTTACTGTGTCTCAGGTCTTAATGTGTCTCAGGTCTTAATGTGTCTCAGGTCATATTGTGTCTCAGGTCTTAATGTGTCTCAGGTCTTAATGTGTCTCAGGTCTTACTGTGTCTCAGGTCTTAATGTGTCTCAGGTCTTATTGTGTCTCAGGTCTTACTGTGTCTCAGGTCTTACTGTGTCTCAGGTCTTAATGTGTCTCAGGTCTTAATGTGTCTCAGGTCATATTGTGTCTCAGGTCTTAATGTGTCTCAGGTCTTAATGATTCTCAGGTCTTACTGTGTCTCAGGTCTTAATGTGTCTCAGGTCATATTGTGTCTCAGGTCATATTGTGTCTCAGGTCTTAATGTGTCTCAGGTCTTAATGTGTCTCAGGTCTTAATGATTCTCAGGTCTTATTGTGTCTCAGGTCTTAATGTGTCTCAGATCTTATTGTGTCTCAGGTCTTAATGTGTCTCAGGTCTTAATGATTTTCAGGTCTTATTGTGTCTCAGGTCTTAATGTGTCTCAGGTCTTAATGTGTCTCAGGTCTTTTTGTGTCTCAGGTCTTATTGTGTCTCAGGTCTTAATGTGTCTCAGGTCTTAATGATTCTCAGGTCTTATTGTGTCTCAGGTCTTAATGATTCTCAGGTCTTACTGTGTCTCAGGTCTTATTGTGTCTCAGGTCTTATTTTGTCTCAGGTCTTAATGATTCTCAGGTCTTACTGTGTCTCAGGTCTTATTGTGTCTCAGGTCTTACTGTGTCTCAGGTCTTA
>SSNR01000224.1:1018094-1029552 GCA_006937965.1 Callopanchax toddi | reverse complement strand
TGTGTCTCAGGTCTTAATGTGTCTCAGGTCTTATTGTGTCTCAGGTCTTAATGTGTCTCAGGTCTTATTGTGTCTCAGGTCTTAATGTGTCTCAGGTCTTAATGTGTCTCAGGTCTTAATGTGTCTCAGGTCTTATTGTGTCTCAGGTCTTAATGTGTCTCAGGTCTTAATGTGTCTCAGGTCTTATTGTGTCTCAGGTCTTATTGTGTCTCAGGTCTTAATGTGTCTCAGGTCTTAATGATTCTCAGGTCTTATTGTGTCTCAGGTCTTAATGTGTCTCAGGTCTTAATGTGTTTCAGGTCTTAATGTGTCTCAGGCCTTACTGTGTCTCAGGTCTTACTGTGTCTCAGGTCTTATTGTGTCTCAGGTCTTAATGTGTCTCAGGTCTCATTGTGTCTCAGGCCTTACTGTGTCTCAGGTCTTACTGTGTCTCAGGTCTTATTGTGTCTCTGGTCTTAATGTGTCTCAGGTCTTACTGTGTCTCAGGTCTTACTGTGTCTCAGGTCTTATTGTGTCTCAGGTCTTAATGTGTCTCAGGTCTCATTGTGTCTCAGGTCTTATCGTATCTCAGGTCTTACTGTGTCTCAGGTCTTACTGTGTCTCAGGTCTTAATGATTCTCAGGTCTTAATGTGTCTCAGGTCTTAATGTGTCTCAGGTCTTAATGATTATCAGGTCTTAATGTGTCTCAGGTCTTATTGTGTCTCAGGTCGTATTGTGTCTCAGGTCTTAATGTGTCTCAGGTCTTAATGTGTCTCAGGTCTTATTGTGTCTCAGGTCTTACTGTGTCTCAGGTCTTACTGTGTCTCAGGTCTTATTGTGTCTCAGGTCTTACTGTGTCTCAGGTCTTACTGTGTCTCAGGTCTTAACATGTCTCAGGTCTTATTGTGTCTCAGGTCTTAATGTGTCTCAGGTCTTAATGTGTCTCAGGACTTACTGTGTCTCAGTTCTTGTGTCTCAGGTCTTTCTGTGTCTCATGTTACTTTAATGTGCAGCCTTAAAGCCTTAAAGGGATACGCCACCAAAAAGTGATTTTTTTTTTGTCTATTGCCATATTCCTCTAGATAAGTGGGCAAAAACAATTTGTAACCAGCCTAGCCGTTATCCTGATCTGACAGTACTCTTTTAGCTTCAGCTTAGCAGAAAACAATGTAAGTGAATGGTAACAACTAGCATTGTGACAAAGAAAGTCCACAACGTAGCCTAGTAAACTAGACCGTCAGTTCTGCTCTGCAGACTTTGGTCTAGCCACGTTCCATTGGAACCTCTGCAGCCCACTGATTGGTCCGGTCAGTCTCGTACTGGGCCAATCACAACGCTCTAATGGTTTGGTGGGCGGGATTAGCCGATGACGGCAGAGCTTTTACTCTGAATTTAAACAACACGGTGGCAGCTCAGGAACCACGTTTGTTTGAAACGGCTTTGTCATCAACTTTGGACGATTTAGATTTGGGCTTTTGGTTAAGACGTGAACAGATAGAGCACTTAAGTCTTTTATTTTGAAAAAGTATGTATTGACCACTTTGCCGACGGGTTAGCAGTTGTTGCTAAACAGCTCTGATTGGTCCTAGCGCTATCCAATAACATGTGAAGACAGTTTGATTGACAACCATTGATCCCGCCCCTATGAATGAGTTATTTCAGTGAATTGTGGCCAGACTATATATCCACACATATAGTCTGGTATACCAGGCTAGGCACGACACACAACTCCCGCCCCCATCGGAAAATACATCTGGGAGCGGTGTTAAGATATGAAAAGCACTTTCTGAGGAGGAGTTTTGTGATTAAGTGTTGCTTCAAAAGAGACTATGGAAATTATTGTGTGTGTTTTTTAAGAAAACAATTTGCAACTGCTCTCATTGTGACTAGCCTATAGCTTATCAGTGCAGTCAGAATCTGTGCTTCTTCAAACTGAGGCCATTCAATGAGCCTTCTACTGCAGCTCAGATTTTATTGGTTATAAACTTTTCACAAAAACACTTTAGCCCTTTAACTTCCACACCAATAAAGAAGCTATCTTTCTTTTTATCTTTCTTTTTATTGGGTTTTTATCCGTTTGGGGTGATAAGTGCTACAAAATAATGTAAAATTGAAAGAAAAAATAATTTTATACTAAGATAAAAATATTGTGTCAAACATCCTCATCATGTTATTTGAATTTTTTAAATACTTTTTTCTATTGAATTTCATTAGAATTAGACACTTAAATGTGCTCTACAGAGTGGTGGCCTGGCCAGTTAAAGGGTTAAATATCCCTTTAACTCTCTCCTGTTTGAGCACTGAGCTGATTTTATATATTAATACACATGTATAATATATAACTGACCTTATCAGATTATTCTGGGACACTTCAGAGTCTTGAGGATATTTAGGACCTACATAAGAGACTCCTTTGTTTTGATGGTTTCATACTGACAGGCTCAGAAAATCAACTATTCAACCACAAAGTCACAAGTTTCTATTAAACCCCATCTCACTCCAGAGAATTACTTTGATAAATGATTATTTGCTGCAGACTTGCAGCCATGAAGCACTTTATTCAGTCAGGAATGTCAGCAGCTTGGGTCAAATTCTACTTTTGGTTAATGAGTAAAAACCAAGAAGGATCTCTGCCTTTTAGAAAAACCCCGTAGCCTTTAAAACAAGCTGTGTAATACATTTAGAGCCTTCATATTTCTATGATTGACCCTCAGAGTTCTCCAGTGCTCAGTTCATGATCAGATCAGACATTATCCAGTCAACCTTCTAAGGGAATGTTTGAACTCCGCCTCATTCCAAACCAGGAAAAAGCCCTTTAGTTTTCTTCCTTCATTTAAACAGAAAAATCAGTAAGAACCATACCGTTTTGGGCATCTTGGCGGTGCTGTGAGGACGGGGCTGCTGAAAACAGAGTGTTTCCCAGGCTGGACGAGGCTGCAGTGGCCGACTCCCACAGGACCTCCACCTGATAAGGACTGCTGCTCAGCTCTGCCTGGCTCAAGGGCAGGGCTGCTGTCCTTTGAACTCGGTGGTAGATAGCTCACTCTGACGTGGTACCTGGTCACTATCACAGCCAAGTGACAGATTTACCCCTGGTGTGGCCACTAGCAGCACAACGCTCACAGCTCCACCCAAAGACAATCACCTGTCTCAGCACCTGAACGGCTGTGACCTTTGATCAGGAACACCAGGCTGTGAGGGCCTGGATGGGTTATTTATGCTGCCTGTGTAGAAGAGACATGACTCACAGGATGTTGTAAAAAATGATTCCTGTAACAGCAGGGGCTCATTTCTAAGGTTTAAAACAGGCAAAATGGGACAAAACAAACATAATTTATCTCCTGATTTACACAGAAACAATGAGAAAGTACAAAAAAATATTTAAAATATATTGTATTTCACTGGGTGGTGTGTTAAATTAAGTGGCAGCATTTCTCATAAATGCTATACTTCACTCCATTAGTTGACATACAGGGAAATGCATCAGACCATCTAATGACAGCTTTAAACATAGGAGAAAACACATGAATCCAAAGAAATCCACCTGAAGAGGGTGAAGGATCAGTGAATGGCTCAGGCACACACTGGTTAGGTGTTATTAGGTGTTAAGGGTTCTTGTACTTAAAACAGCTGATGCATCAGAAGGCCATATCACCTGTTTATAAACCTCTACTATTTAGCATGAGACAGTTTACGGTGGTGGTTTCAACCCAACAACATCCAAATGACCACGCTGCTGTAAAAAACACCAACTAAACAAACAGCCTCATGCAAAACATAGAGACTAGCTATGAGTAAGACTTCAGTCAGAGGACTGCTTCCTTTCTCCAGAGACTCCACCCACTTTGAGTGATGTCACTTGTGGGTGTGGTTCTCACTGTAGATAAATGACTGATAGAATCCCACTTCAGAACAACCCAAATGTCCCTTTAATGTTAGTCAGCTGATGTGAAACACAGCAAAAAACATCCTACCTTCTTCCCAGTCTGTGAACTCACCATCACTCATTTTGCACTGACAATAACAGATCCTCTATGTAGAAGTTTTACGTCCAAAATAATCCATTTAAATGAACCACAGCAGGGTTCGGGTAAGAGGGTTAGTGGGTAAGAAGAAGGGATAAGGGTTCTTTTGTCAAGTTACTGGTTGTATTTCTTCATACGTTTGTTTAAATGAAGACATTTGATTCTTATTTACTCTTGTATTTGGATTTGTTAACAGGCTAACTGAACTGTTGTGTTTTGTCTTGTTTTTGTTTCCCCCTATTGTGTCCAAATGGTCTGATCAGTCGTGACATGAACCCAGGTGTATTCTTTGTTTGACACTACATAAGTCATCATCATCATCATCATCATTTATTTTTATTTCGCACATGGCTGTGCACACATTTAAACAAAATGATACAAAAAGAAAGAAAGTACACTTCTTTCGACAGACCTGTGTTACTTAATGAGTTGCTAAGTGGGAATTTAATTAATGTTTTGGCCACTTTTATGAGCTCAAATTGATATTTTTGCAAATATATCGAGGGTTAAAATTAAAGCACTTTTTTTTCTAAGTATCCCTGTGAGTTCTTAAGGTTTGACACCACAGTCCATCACAAGCCACCAGACTCTTAAGTTTTATGAATTTTTTTTTAATGTACCGGTATTTTATTTATTCTTATATTAACATTGCAGGGTGTTTTATTTTGAAAAAGTATCATATAAATCTGTATCACAATGGTGCCAAAATAAATAGCATAATAATGTTTTTCATACATGTAAACATTATTTTTATGTAAATAAATATTGGCTAAACTCTGTGGTGTTTCTGGAGCTCATCAGGGCTACAGGCTTTCATCACATCAGCAAGCCAAAACACAGCTCCACCTAGAGGCAGTCACCTGCCTCCGCACCTGTGACCTTTGACCTGAGAGCATGAGGCTAAATGGGCCTGGATCCTTGGATTGGATCACTGTAAATCTAGCTGGAACTATTATGAATTAATTGTATTACTGTAACATGTTAACTCATACGTACTGTAAAATATTGACTGGCTGGGTCTTGTGAACATTAGAGTGTGTAAGTGTAGGTATGTGTGAGTAGGGGGAGGGTGCTGTATACTATTATACTATTGAGTTGTATCGACTCCAGGAAGAGAAGATGTACAGATCGCAGCTAATGGAGATCGAAATAAATGAAATGAAATGATGTTCTGGTTTATAGTCTAATTTGAGATGTCAGAGTGATGGTTGCTGAGTAACGGAAAACTCAAACAAAGCAAAATAAAGAGGAAACTATAAATTTTAATTCACAATTTCAAGAAAAATAATGAATAAATCAGAACCAAATGTTTTATTTTGTACATTTCTTCATCTATCAACAAAAAAACAATCCAGCAGCTGCAGCGTTCCCAAACGTCTTTCTGAAAAAACTGATTTAGTTCCATTTGCTGGAGTTTTAAAGGGAAAAGACTGTAGAAAATTATGATACAAGTCAGATACAGAGCAGAGGAGTTTGTAGTGTTAAAATGGATTTACTTGTTCCTCAAGTCTCTAACATTAAAACAGATAAATGATTGTAAGGCAGTGAAACTCCGACAGCTCCCACAGAAACCCTTTAGTTCCAGAAAAAGTATTTATTCTGTGTTCACGTGAATGTTTCTAACTTTAAATCACAACTACAGTCGATAACAGAAGAAAAACCTATCACAGATACTTTGGGAAAAAAGCTGATTTCAAAACTCATCTCCAATGTGAAAATGTGGCTGATCTTCTGGTTTGAAGTCTTTGTTGGGGCTTCCATCCTGGTTGAGGATACGAGCTGCTGTGTAACCCACGATGGGATACTTGGCTTTATAAGTGCCTTCAAAGATGTTATCCAAAGACTCCAGCTGCTCCTCAGTGAGGCCTGTCTGTGGACGGGAAAACAAATACATACATAAATGTGTGTGTGACTGTGTAAAAAGTACATACATACGCACATATACGTACATATACATGTGTATATACATACATACATATACAAAGATACAAGGTTTCAATCATCTCTGATGTTGGATTTCACAATAAAAGCTTCATAAAATGTCCAAATATTTACTAAATTCGACTATAAACTGAAAATATCTTCTTCTTTTTAAACCATTAGCTGCCTAAAATGTCCAAATAGCCACTACATTTGACTATTTTAAAGTAATTATTAAAAAGGACACTAGTTCACAAAGAGACTTCTGTGACAATCCATGTGTGAGGGCTGACTCGACCACAGTATGTTACGATAGGACCTGGAACAAAGCCCTCAGGTAACTCACTGTGTCTGAAGTCAGGTCTGCTGGGTCCAGGGACATCTTGGCCACAGCTCGAGTGGAGTCCTTCCCAACCAGAGAGTTATACGGAGCATCTTTACCATAAAACTCTGCAAATGGAGGACAAGTTACCATTAGTCTAACTTTTTAACTGACTGGTTCCTGATGGACACTGGCCTCTGTACCTTTTCCTTTGGTCACATCAAACACAACACCTTTGACTGCCAGGTAAATAGGCTGCCCCTCCTAAAACAGAAAGAAACACACAAAACATGAGTGATGCACAAGACCACAACCTCAGGTCTACCAGTGTCTACACCCTCAGAGGTCTACCAGAGTCTACACCCTCAGAGGTCTACCAGAGTCTACACCCTCAGAGGTCTACCAGAGTCTACACCCTCAGAGGTCTACACCCTCAGAGGTCTACCAGAGTCTACACCCTCAGAGGTCTACACCCTCAGAGGTCTACCAGAGTCTACACCCTCAGAGGTCTACCAGAGTCTACACCCTCAGAGGTCTACCAGAGTCTACACACTCAGAGGTCTACCAGAGTCTACAGCCTCAGAGGTCTACCTGAGTCTACACCCTCAGAGGTCTACCTGAGTCTACACCCTCAGAGGTCTACCTGAGTCTACACCCTGAGAGGTCTACCTGAGTCTACACCCTCAGAGGTCTACATGAGTCCACACCCTCAGAGGTCTACATGAGTCCACGCCCTCAGAGGTCTACATGAGTCCACACCCTCAGAGGTCTACCTGAGTCTACACCCTCAGAGGTCTACCTGAGTCTACACCCTCAGAGGTCTACATGTGTCCACACCCTCAGAGGTCTACCAGAGTCTACACCCTCAGAGGTCTACCAGAGTCTACACCCTCAGAGGTTGAGTCTACACCCTCAGAGGTCTACCTGAGTCTACACCCTCAGAGGTTGAGTCTACACCCTCAGAGGTCTACCTGAGTCTACACCCTCAGAGGTCTACCAAAGTCTACACCCTCAGAGGACTACCAGAGTCTACACCCTCATAGGTCTACCTGAGTCTACACCTTCAGATGTCTACCAGAGTCTACACCCTCAGGTCTACCTGAGTCTACACCCTCAGAGGTCTACCAGAGTCTACACCCTCAGATTTCTACCTGAGTCTACACCCTCAGAGGTCTACCAGAGTCTACACTCTCAGAGGTCTAACTGAGTCTACACCCTCAGAGGTCTACCGGAGTTTACACCCTCAGAGGTCTACCTGAGTCTACACCCTCAGAGGTCTACCAAAGTCTACACCCTCAGAGGTCTACATGAGTCCACGCCCTCAGAGGTCTACATGAGTCCACGCCCTCAGAGGTCTACATGAGTCTACACCCTCAGAGGTCTACCTGAGTCTACACCCTCAGAGGTCTACCAGAGTCCACACCCTCAGAGGTCTACCAGAGTCCACACCCTCAGAGGTCTACCAGAGTCTACACCCTCAGAGGTCTACCTGAGTCTACACCCTCAGAGGTCTACCTGAGTCTACACCCTCAGAGGTCTACCAGAGTCTACACCCTCAGAGGTTGAGTCTACACCCCCAGAGGTCTACCAGAGTCCACACCCTCAGAGGTCTACCTGAGTCTACACCCTCAGAGCTCTACCAGAGTCTACACCCTCAGAGGTCTACCCGAGACTACACCCTCAGAGGTCTACCTGAGTCTACACCCTCAGAGGTTGAGTCTACACCCTCAGAGGTCTACCTGAGTCTACAACCTCAGAGGTCTACCAGAGTCTACACCCTCAGGTCTACCTGAGTCTACACCCTCAGAGGTCTACCTGATTCTACACCCTCAGATTTCTACCTGAGTCTACACCCTCAGAGGTCTACCAGAGTCCACACCCTCAGAGGTCTACCAGAGTCTACACCCTCAGGTCTACCTGAGTCTACACCCTCAGAGGTCTACCAGAGTCTACACCCTCAGAGGTCTACCTGAGTCTACACCCTCAGAGGTTGAGTCTACACCCTCAGAGGTCTACCAGAGTCTACACCCTCAGAGGTCTACAAGAGTCTACACCCTCAGAGGTCTACCAGAGTCTACACCCTCAGAGGTCTACCAGAGTCTACACCCTCAGAGGTCGAGTCTACACCCTCAGAGGTCTACCAGAGTCTACACCCTCAGGGCTAAAGGAGACTACACCCTCAGAAGTTGAGTCTACACCCTCAGAGGTCTACCTGAGTCTACACCCTCAGAGGTCTACCAGAGTCTACACCCTCAGAGGTCTACATGAGTCCACACCCTCAAAGGTCTACATGAGTCCAAACCCTCAGAGGTCTACCTGAGTCTACACCCTCACAGGTCTACCTGAGTCTACACCCTCAGAGGTCTACCAGAGTCAACACTCTCAGAGGTCTAACTGAGTCTACACCCTCAGATTTCTACCTGAGTCTACACCCTCAGAGGTCTACCAGAGTCTACACTCTCAGAAGTCTAACTGAGTCTACACCCTCAGAGGTCTACCAGAGTCTACACCCGCAGAGGTCTACATGAGTCCACACCCTCAGAGGTCTACATGAGTCCACGCCCTCAGAGGTCTACCTGAGTCTATACCCTCAGAGGTCTACATGAGTCTACACCCTCAGAGGTCTACCAGAGTCTACACCCTCAGAGGTCTACCTGAGTCTACACCCTCAGAGGTTGAGTCTACACCCTCAGAGGTCTACCAGAGTCTACACCCTCAGAGGTCTACCAGAGTCTACACCCTCAGAGGTCTACCAGAGTCTACACCCTCAGAGGTCTACCAGAGTCTACACCCTCAGAGGTCTACCAGAGTCTACACCCTCAGAGGTCTACCAGAGTCTACACCCTCAGGTCTAAAGGAGTCTACACCCTCAGAAGTCTACCAGAGTCTACACCCTCAGAGGTCTACCTGAGTCTACACCCTTATAGGTCTACCTGAGTCTACACCCTCAGAGGTTGAGTCTACACCCTCAGAGGTCTACCAGAGTCTACACCCTCAGAGGTTTACCAGAGTCTACACCCTCAGAGGTCTACCAGAGTCTACACCCTCAGGTCTAAAGGAGTCTACACCCTCAGAAGTCTACCAGAGTCTACACCCTCAGAGGTCTACCAGAGTCTACACCCTCAGAGGTCTACCTGAGTCTACACCCTCAGAGGTCTACATGAGTCCACACCCTCAAAGGTCTACATGAGTCCACGCCCTCAGAGGTCTACATGAGTCCACACCCTCAGAGGTCTACCTGAGTCTACACCCTCAGAGGTCTACCTGAGTCTACACCCTCAGAGGTCTACTTGTGTCTACACCCTCAGAGGTCTACCAGAGTCCACACCCTCAGAGGTCTACCAGAGTCTACACCCTCAGAGGTCTACCTGAGTCTACACCCTCAGAGGTTGAGTCTACACCCTCAGAGGTCTACCTGAGTCTACACCCTCAGAGGTCTACCTGAGTCTACACCCTCAGAGGTCTACCTGAGTCTACACCCTCAGAGGTCTACTTGAGTCTACACCCTCTGAGGTCTACCAGAGTCTACACCCTCAGAGGTCTACCTGAGTCTACACCTTCAGAGGTCTACCTGATTCTACACCCTCAGATTTCTACCTGAGTCTACACCCTCAGAGGTCTACCAGAGTCTACACTCTCAGAAGTCTAACTGAGTCTACACCCTCAGAGGTCTACCAGAGTCTACACCCTCAGAGGTCTACATGAGTCCACACCCTCAGAGGTCTACATGAGTCCACGCCCTCAGAGGTCTACATGAGTCCATGCCCTCAGAGGTCTACATGAGTCCAAACCCTCAGAGGTCTACCTGATTCTACACCCTCAGAGGTCTAACTGAGTCTACACCCTGAGAGGTCTACCAGAGTCTACACCCCCAGAGGTCTACCAGAGTCCACACCCTCAGAGGTCTACCTGAGTCTACACCCTCAGAGGTTGAGTCTACACCCTCAGAGGTCTACCTGAGTCTACACCCTTAGAGGTCTACCTGAGTCTACACCCTCAGAGGTCTACCTGAGTCTACACCCTCAGAGGTCTACCTGATTCTACACCCTCAGATTTCTACCTGAGTCTACACCCTCAGAGGTCTACCAGAGTCTACACCCTCAGAGGTCTACCAGAGTCTACACCCTCAGAGGTCTATCAGAGTCTACACCCTCAGAGGTCTACTAGAGTCTACACCCTCAGAGGTCTACCTGAGTCTACACCTTCAGAGGTCTACCAGAGTCTACACCCTCAGGTCTACCTGAGTCTACACCCTCAGAGGTCTACCTGATTCTACACCCTCAGATTTCTACCTGAGTCTACACCCTCAGAGGTCTACCTGATTCTACACCCTCAGATTTCTACCTGAGTCTACACCCTCAGTGGTCTACCAGAGTCAACACTCTCAGAGGTCTAACTGAGTCTACACCCTCAGAGGTCTACCGGAGTCTACAACATCAGAGGTCTACATGAGTCCACACCCTCAGAGGTCTACATGAGTCCACGCCCTCAGAGGTCTACATGAGTCCACGCCCTCAGAGGTCTACATGAGTCCAAACCCTCAGAGGTCTACCTGATTCTACACCCTCAGAGGTCTAACTGAGTCTACACCCTGAGAGGTCTACCAGAGTCTACACCCCCAGAGGTCTACCAGAGTCTACACCCCCAGAGGTCTACCAGAGTCTACACCCTCAGAGGTCTACCAGAGTCTACACCCTCAGAGGTTGAGTCTACACCCTCAGAGGTCTACCTGAGTCTACACCCTTAGAGGTCTACCTGAATCTACACCCTCAGAGGTCTACCTGAGTCTACACCCTCAGAGGTCTACCTGAGTCTACACCCTCAGAGGTCTACCTGAGTCTACACCCTCAGAGGTCTACCAGAGTCTACACCCTCAGAGGTCTACCAGAGTCTACACCCTCAGAGGTCTACCAGAGTCTACACCCTCAGAGGTCTAGTCTACACCCTCAGAGGTCTACCTGAGTCTACACCCTCAGAGGTCTACCAGAGTCTACACCCTCAGAGGTCTACCAGAGTCTACACCCTCAGAGGTTGAGTCTACACCCTCAGAGGTCTAGAGTCTACACCCTCAGAGGTCTACCAGAGTCTACACCCTCAGAGGTCTACCAGAGTCTACACCCTCAGAGGTCTACCAGAGTCTACACCCTCAGAGGTCTACCAGAGTCTACACCCTCAGAGGTCTACCAGAGTCTACACCCTCAGAGGTCTACC
>SSNR01000224.1:963465-1011826 GCA_006937965.1 Callopanchax toddi | reverse complement strand
GGTAGACCTCTGAGGGTGTAGACTCTGGTAGACCTCTGAGGGTGTAGACTCAGGTAGACCTCTGAGGGTGTAGACTCAACCTCTGAGGGTGTAGACTCAGGTAGACCTCTGAGGGTGTAGACTCTGGTAGACCTCTGAGGGTGTAGACTCATGTAGACCTCTGAGGGTATAGACTCAGGTAGACCTCTGAGGGTGTAGACTCAGGTAGACCTCTGAGGGTGTAGACTCTGGTAGACCTCTGAGGGTGTGGACTCTGGTAGACCTCTGAGGGTGTAGACACAAGTAGACCTCTGAGGGTGTAGACTCAGGTAGACCTCTGAGGGTGTAGACTCAGGTAGACCTCTGAGGGTGTGGACTCATGTAGACCTCTGAGGGCGTGGACTCATGTAGACCTTTGAGGGTGTGGACTCATGTAGACCTCTGAGGGTGTAGACTCAGGTAGACCTCTGAGGGTGTAGACTCTGGTAGACCTCTGAGGCTGTCTNACACCCTCAGAGGTCTACCTGAGTCTACACCCTCAGAGGTCTACCTGAGTCTACACCCTCAGAGGTCTACCTGAGTCTACACCCTCAGAGGTCTACCTGAGTCTACACCCTCAGAGGTCTACCTGAGTCTACACCCTCAGAGGTCTACCAGAGTCTACACCCTCAGAGGTCTACCAGAGTCTACACCCTCAGAGGTCTACCTGAGTCTACACCCTCAGAGGTTGAGTCTACACCCTCAGAGGTCTACCTGAGTCTACACCCTCAGAGGTCTACCAGAGTCTACACCCTCATAGGTCTACCTGAGTCTACACCTTCAGATGTCTACCAGAGTCTACACCCTCAGGTCTACCTGAGTCTACACCCTCAGAGGTCTACCAGAGTCTACACCCTCAGATTTCTACCTGAGTCTACACCCTCAGAGGTCTACCAGAGTCTACACCCTCAGAGGTCTACCTGAGTCTACACCCTCAGAGGTCTACCAGAGTCTACACCCTCAGAGGTCTACCTGAGTCTACACCCTCAGAGGTCTACCTGAGTCTACACCCTCTGAGGTCTACCAGAGTCTACACCCTCTGAGGTCTACCAGAGTCTACACCCTCAGAGGTCTACCAGAGTCTACACCCTCAGAGGTCTACCTGAGTCTACACCTTCAGAGGTCTACCAGAGTCTACACCCTCAGGTCTACCTGAGTCTACACCCTCAGAGGTCTACCTGAGTCTACACCCTCAGAGGTCTACTTGAGTCTACACCCTCTGAGGTCTACCAGAGTCTACACCCTCAGAGGTCTACCTGAGTCTACACCTTCAGAGGTCTACCTGATTCTACACCCTCAGAGGTCTACCTGAGTCTACACCCTCAGAGGTTGAGTCTACACCCTCAGAGGTCTACCAGAGTCTACACCCTCAGAGGTCTACCAGAGTCTACACCCTCAGAGGTCTACCAGAGTCTACACCCTCAGAGGTCTACCAGAGTCTACACCCTCAGAGGTCTACCTGAGTCTACACCCTCAGAGGTCTACCAGAGTCTACACCCTCAGAGGTCTACCAGAGTCTACACCCTCAGAGGTCTACCAGAGTCTACACCCTCAGAGGTCTACACCCTCAGAGGTCTACCAGAGTCTACACCCTCAGAGGTCTACCAGAGTCTACACCCTCAGAGTTCTACCAGAGTCTACACCCTCAGAGGTCTACCTGAGTCTACACTCTCAGAGGTCTACCTGAGTCTACACCCTCAGAGGTCTACCAGAGTCTACACCCTCAGGTCTACCTGAGTCTACACCCTCAGAGGTCTACCTGAGTCTACACCCTCAGAGGTCTACCAAAGTCTACACCCTCAGAGGTCTACCTGAGTCTACACCCTCAGAGGTCTACATGAGTCCACACCCTCAGAGGTCTACATGAGTCCACGCCCTCAGAGGTCTACATGAGTCCACGCCCTCAGAGGTCTACATGAGTCCACACCCTCAGAGGTCTGCCTGAGTCCACACCCTCAGAGGTCTACCTGTGTCCACACCCTCAGAGGTCTACCAGAGTCTACACCCTCAGAGGTCTACCTGAGTCTACACCCTCAGAGGTCTACCTGAGTCTACACCCTCTGAGGTCTACCAGAGTCTACACCCTCAGAGGTCTACCTGAGTCTACACCTTCAGAGGTCTACCAGAGTCTACACCCTCAGGTCTACCAGAGTCTACACCCTCAGGTCTACCTGAGTCTACACCCTCAGAGGTCTACCTGAGTCTACACCCTCAGAAGTCTACCTGAGTCTACACCCTCTGAGGTCTACCAGAGTCTACACCCTCAGAGGTCTACCAGAGTCTACACCCTCAGAGGTCTACCTGAGTCTACACCTTCAGAGGTCTACCTGATTCTACACCCTCAGATTTCTACCTGAGTCTACACCCTCAGTGGTCTACCAGAGTCAACACTCTCAGAGGTCTAACTGAGTCTACACCCTCAGAGGTCTACCGGAGTCTACAACATCAGAGGTCTACATGAGTCCACACCCTCAGAGGTCTACATGAGTCCACGCCCTCAGAGGTCTACATGAGTCCACGCCCTCAGAGGTCTACATGAGTCCAAACCCTCAGAGGTCTACCTGATTCTACACCCTCAGAGGTCTAACTGAGTCTACACCCTGAGAGGTCTACCAGAGTCTACACCCCCAGAGGTCTACCAGAGTCTACACCCCCAGAGGTCTACCAGAGTCTACACCCTCAGAGGTCTACCAGAGTCTACACCCTCAGAGGTTGAGTCTACACCCTCAGAGGTCTACCTGAGTCTACACCCTTAGAGGTCTACCTGAATCTACACCCTCAGAGGTCTACCTGAGTCTACACCCTCAGAGGTCTACCTGAGTCTACACCCTCAGAGGTCTACCTGAGTCTACACCCTCAGAGGTCTACCAGAGTCTACACCCTCAGAGGTCTACCAGAGTCTACACCCTCAGAGGTCTACCAGAGTCTACACCCTCAGAGGTCTACCAGAGTCTACACCCTCAGAGGTCTACCAGAGTCTACATCCTCAGAGGTCTACCTGAGTCTACACCCTCAGAGGTTGAGTCTACACCCACAGAGGTTGAGTCTACACCCTCAGAGGTTTACCAGAGTCTACACCCTCAGAGGTCTACCAGAGTCTACACCCTCAGGTCTAAAGGAGTCTACACCCTCAGAAGTCTACCAGAGTCTACACCCTCAGAGGTCTACCTGAGTCTACACCCTCAGAGGTCTACATGAGTCCACACCCTCAAAGGTCTACATGAGTCCACGCCCTCAGAGGTCTACATGAGTCCACACCCTCAGAGGTCTACCTGAGTCTACACCCTCAGAGGTCTACACCCTCAGAGGTCTACCAGAGTCTACACCCTCAGAGGTCTACCAGAGTCTACACCCTCAGAGGTCTACCTGAGTCTACACCCTCAGAGGTTGAGTCTACACCCTCAGAGGTCTACCTGAGTCTACACCCTCAGAGGTCTACCTGAGTCTACACCCTCAGAGGTTGAGTCTACACCCACAGAGGTTGAGTCTACACCCTCAGAGGTTTACCTGAGTCTACACCCTCAGAGGTCTACCAGAGTCTACACCCTCAGAGGTCTACCAGAGTCTACACCCTCAGAGGTCTACCAGAGTCTACACCCTCAGAGGTCTACCTGAGTCTACACCCTCAGAGGTCTACACCCTCAGAGGTCTACCAGAGTCTACACCCTCAGAGGTCTACCAGAGTCTACACTCTCAGAGGTCTACCAGAGTCTACACCCTCAGAGGTCTACCAGAGTCTACACCCTCAGAGGTCTACCTGAGTCTACACCCTCATAGGTCTACCTGAGTCTACACCCTCAGAGGTCTGAGTCTACACCCTCAGGTCTACCTGAGTCTACACCCTCAGAGGTCTGAGTCTACACCCTCAGAGGTCTGAGTCTACACCCTCAGAGGTCTGAGTCTACACCCTCAGGTCTACCTGAGTCTACACCCTTCACCTCCTCCTTTCTTCTAGAGGAGGTGAAGCAGCTCAGCTGGCATGAGCTGAAATCAGCAGAAGGTCTCAGAAAGAAGTAAACAATATTACACCTGATTTGGATGACATTAATTAATTATTATTGTTATAATTTCATCAGCACCAACATTATTTCCACCATTAGATGTTGAAAAACAAACAAACATTCTGATGATATTTAAACCATTTCCTTCTGATCAATCAGCAATTATTTCATATCCATGGATTCATTAAAATGTCAGGAAAGATGCTGATTTCATCACTTTATCTGATTATCTGAATGAACAAGACCTCAAAGTCTGTCATGTTAAATAATCTGTTATCATTTACCCTGATTACTATATAACAAAATGTTAGTGCTTCAGATTGAATGTCTAACAATTTGATTTAGAAAATGTTCCATCTTATAGTTATTTAATCCACTTTATTTATTTTAAATGTGCTTTATTTATAAAGCGCATTTAAAAACAACAAGGTTGCAACCAAAGTGCTGTTCAGTGCATGCACAGGTAAAATATACTGGTATATATATATATATATATGGTTTAAAAGACATAAATGAAGACATAAAACCAAGATGAAAAGAAAAGCCAAGATAAAAAACATAAAATCTGAAAACAAGATAACCACAGCTAGTTAGTAAGATACAATTATTACTTAATTTACTAGAAAAATGTGTCGGGGAGAAAGAGATTGATTAAAGCCTGTTAGAGCCACATTGAAGAAAAAACATCCAGATTTCAGTTGAAACTTTGACCAGAACCAGAATAAAGTTGAAACTCATTAAAACAGTGAAATCTTTTCAGATTAAATTCAAAATACTGTATCTAGAAAACCCAACCTGTGAGTATCTGGGGCTGAACTGCCCGAGATCAGCAATGTCTCTGATTGGCTGAATAGTCACTTCTCTACGTTGAAAAATCAATAGGCTTTATGCACAGAGTACTTAGTAGAACTTCCGGTTTAAAATTACCTCGCGGGACCATTTCCGGTTCCGTTTGAAACGTGAAGATTTCCAGAGTTAGAGTGCATTTCCAGCTAAAGATATTGTTTATAATCAAAACGAGTAATAGTATAGTATAGTACAGAATGATATATATATTATAGCACTAAGAAATGAAGCCATCATATAAGTATCAGCGGACGGGAAGCCTCGACAGCTGAACACTGCTGTGCTCCGTTGTGTACCGCATCAGCTGAATAGAATTCATCAGTCCGTTTCCACACATTTCCACTGAATAAATAACTACAAAAAGGAAGGATTGTGAACTTAAGAAGAGAAAACGTGATCATTTCTAACCACACCGTGTCTGCAGTCCACACTTTGCAGCACAGTAGTCAAAGAGCCGAGTGGAGGAGGCTAAAGGAGGAGGCTAAAGGAGGAGGCGCGGCGCCGTTCGTGTGTAATTTCACTGGAACAACTATTCTTTTGGTGAATGAAGACTTGGTGTTTGATAACGTACAGCTAGACCAGAGAAAGTTGAAAGTTGGGAAGCATTTGGAGCCCACGATCACGGCTATATAGATTTGTCTCACTGTTTTTTGATGATGGAAGCTACGAGCTAACGCTGTTAGCTTACCTTCAATTTCATGAATAAAGCTGGTTATATACAGCTTAAAGTCCTTCACCCGCTTTCTCGCAGACGTCTCTGTGTGTTTTTCAAAAATCCGGTGGACATCGTTTACCGTGATGCGCGACAGGTCTTGAAGAAAACGGGTAAAAAAATCAATTTTGTCCAGTTTGTGTGGGAACAGCGTTGAACCGGAAGGGAGCGGCAGCCTCTATCGCAACCAGGAAGTGACCGTGCATAAACCCCATTATCAAAATAATAAAATTGACCCATCAGTGGACATTTATTAGAGGAGAATTTTGATCTCATTTTCTCCTCCATTTTCAATCTTTATGAGAGATCTTTCTTTTCCAATCCATTTGTTCAGACAGATTTCCAATAATAATTAATGATCTTTTATATAAATAAAAACAAAGATAATTCATGTCAATCTGATCCACTATGCTGGCAATTATGCATTTTGTCAGTATATATGTTGTGAAGTTTCAGTTTGCTATCTTTGTTTTAGATAATTGGAAAAGTATGTGTGTGGACACAGGGGGGACCACTAGTAAGATTTGTACCTAGGGCCCAGAATGTGGTGCTACGCCCCTGTACAGGACGCTACCTGAGAGCCGTCGAACCTCTCCAGCTCCTCTTCGGTAAAAAGTCGAACTGCTTTTTGTCCTGGTTCCGGTTTCCGGTTCTCATCTTCTGATAAAGTCACAGAAAACAAAATCAACAGGACATAAATTCGCGCTGTTTCCATGACAGGAAGAATGTTTGGACGAGCTGGATGCGGAAACGTGTTCCGACACTCCCCCACTGAGTCTGCTGGTGCTGCGTTTGTGTGGCCTCGGAAAATCTATAACTCTACTAACGTTTGATTTCCGCTCATTTCCTCTTGTTTACTTTGTAAAACTAACCCTAACCCTTTAAACCGGAAGTTCTACTAAGTACTCTGTGCATAAAGCCTATTCTGTTTACTTTGTGTTTACTTGTGGTTTGAATAAAATGTATTTTTATTTCATGTCCTAAAACAACTCACTTATCATTAGTTCACTTTCAATCTTCTTAGGCTCCTTCAGTGATTTCTCTTCAGATAACCTCACGTCTACTAAACTACTGTAGAATAGAATAGAATAGAATAGAATAGAATAGAATAGAATAGAATAGAATAGAATAGAATAGAATAGAATAGAAATGTAGAATAGGATGAAATGGGCTAAAATAGAATGTGAACAGAATAAAGTAGAACTGAATGGAATAGAATGAAATAAGAGTTAAACAGAATGGAATCAATTAGAACTAAAGTTAGATTAAATAAAAGAATTGCTTAATAAAATAATCTTTACAAATATGTGTGTACTAGTGTTTATTTATTTGTCTGTTTATTTGTTTGTTTGTTTGTTTGTTTGTTTGTTGACTTAAAGTTTCTGCATCCTTTCAAAATGTATTGAAGAGAGTTTTTTTTCTGATCAATGCTGAATGTTTCTGTGAACACATGAACGCAGCATTACAGTTATGGGTACAGATGAGAGCCCAGTCAAGGAAACAGAGTTTTAATTTGGATCGCAGCCCGTTCGTTTCCTTCGCCGCGGATTGGCTCGAAGCGAAGCAGAGCGGACTGAGGACCTCCCAGCTGGATCTGACCAGAGGAGGAACCGTGAACCAGGAGCGTTTCTCCAACATGTTTCTAAACCTTGTTGAGTGACTTTATGGAAAGGGTCTTTGGGAGGTGAAGGAAGCGTTCAGGAATGCCTGGAAAAGGGAGCGGTCGGTCCTACCAGGAGGTCTGTAGATCTGTTATCTGTCATGTTTAATCATCAGAGCCCAGACCCTCATCATGTGACTGGGGTAGAATCAGAAAACATCTGGAAATCAGTTGACTGATCATTAAATCAGCTGACTGATCATTAAATCAGCTGACTGATCACTAAATCAGCTGACTGATCATTAATGGACTTTAAAGTTTACATGTTAACAAACTGTTCTGGGGCGGAGCTGAACTTTAGTCACTTCAGGGGATAGAAAACAGCTAGTCACCATTAAGCCTTCAATTCTCCAGTCTGTTATGCTGTTAGTATATATGAGAATGTGTGATATATATATATATATATATATATATATATATATATATATATATATATATATATATATATATATATATATATATATATATATATATATATATATATATATATACTGTATCATGAGTTATTACTGTATCATGTACCGGTATTATTACTAGTTTGTGACATATGAAATTACTATTTTAAAACACTGTATAACACATCTAATAAAAGCTCTCAGCAGCTTGTTGAGGTGTAGAACAGGTTCAGTTGAATCAGTCGTGTGTTGGAGAACACTAAAACATGCTGGATGGTGGCCCTCTAGGACCAGGATTGGGCACCCTGCTTAGGAGAACCATGACCTGGAGGACTGAGAACCTTCACCAGCAGATTTTATCACATACGTTTTTTGTAACAACATTTACTAAACATCCCAGTTTAAATGCCTTTATCAACTGAACAGTTCATTGCTAATGATGAGGAGGAGGAGGAAGGTGACCCACAGTCTGAGGACTTTGTAGATGATGTTGATGAAGATCTGGAGCCCGAGGAGCCTAATGGCAGCGTGGCAGCAGGTAGCAGCAGCCTCTCTCATACATGCAGATTTAACTTGTTTCTATTAGTGAAAATGTCAGGCTGTTTTTGATGATTTCTAGGAGATGGTCCCAGGGGACTGCGGAGGAGATTCAGTAAAACCTGTGTGAAAAATGTCTTGACGGTGCTGCTCATCTTCATCTACCTGCTGCTGACTGCTGTGGCCGTCTTCCTGGCCTACCAGACCATCTCAGACTTCATGGAGAAACTCAGTCAGCCCGTCATGTCCGTCACCTACAAAGAGGTCAGCTCGTTTTCACCCCCAGGTAAGAAAAGACCTCGAGTACCGGTGATGCGTTAAAGGGGCATGTCAGTTATCTGAAGTGGTGTTTTATCAGGTATTTATGTACAGTAAGGATCACACACACTGCCTTCATCACTCTAAAAATGTGAGTGGAGACTCTAGAAACAGGAAGTAGTTCTTTAATATGAACGGCTAGTCAGATTGGGAGAGACACTGCTGCAGATTGGTGACAAAATAGCAGTAATTTGGGGTATTTATAAAGGCTCTATCTTAAAATTGTCACAGTGATGCGATTTAACATGAGACTGTTTGTTTAGCTTATAGAGTTTATGCTGCTGCAGCAGAATGTACAGCAGCTTAGCAAATCACACGCTGTTCGGCTGAACTTGTACTATGAAGTCAACAAATGATTAACATCTAGGTGGCAGAAGGTGCAGAATGCAGCTCACATTTTAGCAGGAGCTAGAAAATAGGATTCTGTGTTGTTTGCATCACTACACTGAGGGCCTGTCGGCTCTAGAACTGATGGTAAAATGTTAAAACTCTTTTTTTAAATGGAAATGTACCCACCTTCTTATCTGAGCCCTGTTGAGTTTGTTAGTTTAGTTTTTTGTCATTTCTCCTGTGTGACTTTAGCCATTCCTACCTCAGCACTTCATTCTGTTGATTACACTCAGCTCATCACATACCCAGTATATTTAAACCCTTGGTTTCTGTTGCCCATTATCAGATCCTCATGCCTGTTGTACCTGTTGTCACTCCTCTGTTGTGTGCTTGTGTTTTTCCCCAGTGCTCACACAGTTTGTTCACTTTGTGTGCTTTGCTGTCATTCCAGCTTTTACTTTCTTAAAAGGATTTTTGCCTTCAAATCCACCTTTGATAGCTTATCTAAGCTATGTATCCATTACTTACCTAAAGCCCTTTTTGCACTGCAGGATTTTTACCTTACAACAATCTTATGGTGCTTTTACATCTGGGTCGGCTCAGTCTGGCCCTGGTAGGGTCAGCCCGCCACTGCGCGACCAGGTTGTGGAAGTGACCAAGCACGGGCGTTTCTCACCACGCCGTCCAGTTCGCGCTGGATTTGTTCCTCTAGGAAGGACAGGAAGGCTTTAACCTCTCCGTTGCTCCATGGCATATTCTTAGGAGAATTATTCTGAAAACACATCTTCTGTGGTTCAAGTCACTTTGAAAAACACTAGAAATTGATGATAAGCAGAGGTTGTTTGGTGGTGGGACCTTCCTGTGACATCACTTCACACACACCGCCAGGCCAATCAGAGGCTTGCACTAGATGTGAGACTTCAGCTGGCCAGTCAGTCTGCAGTGAGTGTGTTGGGTCAGCTCAGCCCCAATCGGACCGCCGGGGAGTAGGTCTGAAAAAATAACTACTTCCTGTTTCTAGACACTCCGCCCACTTTATGTGATGTCACTGATAGAACGCCACCTCAGAGCGATCCAAACGTCCCTTAACTTCCTGTTTATCGCTGACTGAATGATTACCTGTGTTCTGTCTCTGAGCAGGTATCGCTCTTTTTCCAAGGAACGCTCAGCTGCTGAGCTGCAAACATCACTACCATGACTACATACCACCTTTAGTGGACCCAGGAAAGCCCCAAAAGAGGGACTGTGAGATCACACACGTCAACTACTTTGGTCCATTCACAAATGAAACAGAAGTAAGATATATAATTAAAGAAACGGATTAGCTGTTTTTCTTAGCTGAGACCAACAGGTCTAGGACAGGTTGCTGACATCCAGTGTTTCCTTCTTCTGTGCTGTAGAAACAAGCTTTGGTGATCCGTGGCCCAACTGATGTCAGAAACAAAGAGCTGATCTTCATGCAGTTCAGTCAGAATGAAACACAGGAGGACTTCAGCGCTATCACCTACATGCTTTTTGCTAAGTTCAGTGACTTGATTGACAGGTTGGTTCATCCATCAGTATTGATCCTAGAGGTCAGTGTTTGTCCAGGTTTTTAACCCCTCTGCTGGGTTTTGCTGCCCTTCTAGTCGAGGACAACAGATTTCTTTACATTTGGGACTTTGTTTGGAAGTTTGTTCTCCAGGCCAGGTGTGTTTTGTGGATCTGGAGAATCATGTTCCTTGAGACCTTCTGTGGGGTGTGCTGGGGTCACTTTCATGAGCTAACTCCTCTGTACAACCAAAGCAAGAGCTGCGTCCACAATGTTGAGTCAAGGCTTTTCCCAGTGCAGGCTGGACTCCACTGGAGCTGCTCCTGGTTTCTGATCCCGTCTGTGGTTTTCATGGTCAGGATCTCAGGGGGAAGTCATGCTGTTTGCAAGTGATGTGACTCTGTTGATGCCTTCAAGGCACACACTGGGGCAGTGTGCAGCTGAGTGGGAGGGATCAGAATCTAGAGTCAGCTCCTCTACATCTGAGCTCGTGTTTCTCAACCAGAAAAGGTGAAATGTTCCCTCCAGGTTGGGACTGGGTCTGTGGCTCAAGCAGACACGTTCTGGTATCTTGTTCCCAAGTGATGCTAGGATGAAGAAGAGATGGTCCAACAAATCAAGGTTTCATCTTCAGTACTGAGGTCATTGCTCTGGTCTGCCATGGTGAAGAAGGAGCTGAGAGGCAAAACTTTAGATTTACTGGTCCACCTACAGTTCAGCCCTCATCTGTGGTGATGAAATGTGGACCCTGGATGATCTCGTGTGTAATCTGCATTTTCTGTTTTCTCAAGTTCAAATAAATCAGAGTTTATGAGGGACTGTGAGAAGAATTACTCCATGTGGACCTTCTCTGGAGGATTCAGAACTTGGGTCAAAATGTCTTTAGTGAGGACATCTGGGAAAAGCAACGAAGCTGTTGAGTTTCGTCAGGAGGTATTCGCTAAGATAGCACTACTCTACATAAATAATGATGTTTTGATGCTTTAACTTGAATCTTTTGCATTTTTAGTCCTCAGTGGTGAAATTCAACGATAAAAGGCCGGCGCCAGAGCAAAGCAACGAGCTCTTCTTTGTTGTGTTTGAGTGGCGGGATCCTTTCATACAGGAGATCAGACTGGTAAGTCCTCCTCCCAGACGTTTGACGCCCAGTAGAATTAGCTTGTACCTGTTCAAAACAGCCATCTCCTGTCCTAACAGGTGGTGACCGCTAATCCCTGGAGCTCCATAGCTATCCTCTGTGGTGTGTTCATGGCTCTCTTCAAAGCTGCTAATTTTGCTAAACTCACCATCATGTGGATTATTAGGATGCGAAAGAGACACCTGAGGAATAAAGTAAAAGAGCTGAGTCCAATAAATTAAAACGCTAAGCGGAGCTCTGGAGCTCAACCTGACAGAAACCATGGATGTCATTAGGTCAACATCATCTCATTATACCTGGAATCGTTTGGCCTAAGACCACATTTTATAAAACATTCCTTGAATTGTGTTCCACAATGTTGCTGAAAAATGATACTATTTTATAATTTTATTTTTATATAAAATAGAAAAAATTTGAACTTTTAAGAAAATGTTCCTGGATTTTAAACATGTTCTTGTGTTCAAAATGCAAAATAAGGGAATAAATATTGTTTTGACTCATTTGTGTTTTTATCATCAGTCTTTACTGATACCATGGTTACCATTCAAATTATTCATGACTGTTTTTAGCACCAATGGTTGTTTTTTATGTTAGGTTTATTTTCCAAACTTTATCTGAACAGCTTCATCCAGTAAGGGATGCTGGTGTCTCTGTCCAGAAGAAACAGGGTGAGAGGTGGGGACACCTGGACAGGTCTCAGTCTGTCACAAGGCCATAGTCCGGGACACCTGGACAGATCTTTACACCTGCTCAGCCTGACTGGTTGAGGTGAAGGATTTAGATTTCTACTATCAGCTTGAAGCACAGTTGTTTATATGATGACGACCCTCAAAGGAACGTTGGTGTTCTACAGAACTGTTTTTTTAATCACACTCTTCATACAAGCAAACATCAGACACCTTTATGTGCAGGATTGGAGCTTAGAGAATACTTTGCCTCAATATTGTTACCAGCAGATGCATTCCAGTTTGTGGAAAAAATATACTTCAAAACAGTATTGATATTTTAGTCAAGGTATAAGTATTTTTTGTTATTTTCCCACTTTTCAATCAGTTTTACAATCCCATGCATGATTTTTTATTGTATTCGTTCATCTTAAATGCAGCTGTAATCCCATTATGTTTTGATATTTACAATGTAAAATAAAAATTTTATAAACATAATGAAACGCCAAAAAGCCAGGGTGTCGCTGGCCTGCTTTCCTACACTAGCAGCGCACATGAACGCATCACAGGAAGGGGTTTACCTTGGGGGCGGGGACTCGAAGAATCATGTTTTAATGTTTTTAGCTTTAGTGGCTCTGAAACGCAGTCCTGCTTGCCTGGAAGTTGTAAAGGTACCTGAAAGTCCTTTCTTTAACAGAAATACAATGAATGAAAATACTGTTTTGTCTGCATCTTTGTCATGTTTATATAACTTAATCATTTATTGCATTAAGTGTAAGTGGTACAGCTGAGTGGCATGTTATTGCTAGCATGCTAACGTTAGCTGTACCTCCTAACCAGCTTTCTTTAAGCTGCTGCTTTAGCGAGCAAGAATTCTGCTGAAAGTCATGACGTGAATAATCTGTTCGTCACTTTTTCTGTCTGGTTTTAGCCGTTCTGTTTAAACTAGCACTTACTAAACTACAGCTATGCTAGCTATCAGCTGCTCAACCCCTGCACAGAGCTGCTAGCAAGATCAATTATTACTCACCATTTAGCAACTCGTTCAGCTGCGGGGTGAAAGTTGCTCTGTGCCTTAAATTAATTCTTAGCAACATTAATGCGACTCGAGTTGAATCGCAGGGTGACTGATGGCCATCTAACTGAGCTCTCATCCTAACCCAGTGCTTCCCCAGCTGTTCAGCCACTCAACCACAACATGAAAATAAGAAGACGTTTGACCTCCAATGCTTCTGGTTGAATTGTACAGACATTTCTAAAGCTAAAGCAGCAAGAACATAATTAAACACAAACATCTTCCAGTCATCCTGTATCAACTGATGACTCATAATTTGAGCCTTTACATCATGTTTTGTGAAAATACTTGATCAGGATTTATATTCTGTTCAATTTGACTTCTGGGTATTCATTTGTAGATTATTGTTCTTCTGGTCTTGTGACCAGAGTGGAGTATTAGTACTTTTATCAACACAGTCCTGTACATGTCTGCAGCCCTCTCGTGGAGGATCTACAGGAGGAAAAGGCCAATTTCATTTCTTTATCACCATTAAATAATTTTTAAAAAATTATTATATTAATATCATCCAGTAAATGTTTTGTCTTAAAATCTAGATTTAAAAATTAACATTTCATGTCACTGACTTTAATCCTTTACAGGGAACTAATTGAAAGGCCAGAAAAATAGAGTTGTATTAGAGGATGCAACTAGACTTTTTCCTTTAGTAACTTTTTTTATTAGGTAGTAACTTAATTTAACAAAGTGACTATATATGGTTTCTTTCCTGTGTGATTAAAAAACATTCAAAAAGTCTTTATAGGAATGAACAAGAAATATGTAAATAAAAACTACCATATGTCTTTAAAACATTAAAGAACAGTTAATGCCTAGATGTCAGTAGAAGTTATCAAATATGACAACTTGCTTGGCAAAGGGTAAAAGACAACCAACTTAATGTTTTGACCCATTATGGGGTCCTGACCCCAACTTTGGGAACCTGTAGAAAGCTTCTGAGTCTTGCTCTTTTCAGGTTCTGCACTAGGCAATAAGAAGACACTTAGATTGATTAACGAAACTTTAAATGATTCAATCACAGCTGTGTGTAAAGCACTTCATCAGCGAGTCATCAAGACAACTGGGAGTTTCTGGTTCTGTACAGTCACTGACTGTGTGTAGCTGTATTAACACACATGATAAGTTGTAATTATGAAAATCAGTTGTCCTGTTTCAGTCATTGTAATCGTGATATTTCAGTAGCTGTGATGTATTTTACTTCTCTAGTACCATGATCCTTTTTTAATTGTAGCAAATAGTCAATGAGGAGAAAAATGTAAACATGCAATTAATATGATCAGTCTGTGGTTTTCCTGATGTCTTTTAGGTAAACATGCAGCAACTATTACCTTATAAACTATTAAACTAACTAATAAACTTAAGTATATTGATTATTAAAGTCCTTTTCCAGTCACATAATGAGTTACATTACTAAATCTGATTTACTGAATGTACTTTATTATTACTTTCATAATCAGGATGTGTTTTTATCTTCTATCTGAGCCAAACTTGGCTGAAGGAATTCTGAAAACTTTATTATTGTCTTTTTTTTTTTTAGCTGAAAGAATGTTTGTTTTGTTTGCTTTGATTCCATACAGAACAAGAACAAATTTTTTATTAATAACATCAACCTATGAACTTTTAGATTAAAACATTTTCTTCAGACTCAGTATTGTTAGATAGAACCATTAACACCCCCCCCCTCTCGCTCTCATTCGACAGTGATGGGCTGAGGTCCTCCTCCATTCATGATGATGAGAGACAGGAGGTGCCTCCTCTGTGAAACTGTCTGTGTTTCTCAACAGGTGATTATTCTTGAGGTTTTCACACCAAATGTGTAAACACTATTTGTTACAATCAGGACTAAATATATTAGATATAAATAACTTTTAGAGAACAAAGGATGTTTGGGTCATTCTGAAGTGGCATTCTATCACTTGTTTATCTACAGTGAAGGCCACACCCACTGGTGACATCACTTAAAGTGGGTGGGGTCTTTAGAACACTCAAGTCAGACTCCAGTCCTGGAGGGCTGCTGTCCAGCATGTTTTAGATGTTTCTCAGCTCCATCTCACCAGGATTGGTTCAGGATAAATACTAAAGCCTGTAGGACAGCAGTCCTCATAGACCGGAGTTTAATACCCCTGCTCTAGAAACAGGAAGTAGTCCTCTACCCAAAGCAATTCTCATGGTTAGTCTTTTTTTTTTGCTCATTTCCACCAAACGACCGTCTGAATTGCTATGCTACTGTACATGTTACTGCAGCAGCATAAAATGTAGAGGTTAGCTAACAGGTAATATAGAGTTCTAACTGTAGAGGTTAGCTAACAGGTAATATAGAGTTCTAACTGTAGAGGTTAGATAACAGGTAATATAGAGTTCTAACTGTAGAGGTTAGCTAACAGGTAATATAGAGTTCTAACTGTAGAGGTTAGCTAACAGGTAATATAGAGTTCTAACTGTAGAGGTTAGATAACAGGTAATATAGAGTTCTAACTGTATAGGTTAGCTAACAGGTAATATAGAGTTCTACCTGTAGAGGTTAGCTAACAGGTAATATAGAGTTCTAACTGTAGAGGTTAGATAACCAGGTAATATAGAGTTCTAACTGTAGAGGTTAGATAACCAGTCATATAGAGTTCCAATGCATTGGTGTGAGTTGTTTTAAATACCTGAAAATCAGTCACAAGTATTTCTGCAGCATTGTCTCTTCTGATCTGACTAGCCATAAGTATTGCTCTGATTGGAGGACTACTTCCTCTTTCTGGAGGCTCTGCTCACTTTGAGTGATGTCACTGGTAGGTGTGGTCCTGACTGTAGCTGATAGAATGACCCTTTAGGGGTTTTGTGTCTCTTCATTATTTATCGTTCATGGCTCTACCCCTGAGGTCCCAGCCCTGCTCCTCCAGGCTGTATAGGTCCTACATGTTTTTGAAGTTTCCCTGCTCCAACACACATGATTCAGATGACTGATTTACCTGTTCAGCATGTCATCATGTTCTGCAGAAGCCTGTTAATGACTTGTTTATCTAAATCAGGTGTGTTGGAGCAGGAAACTGTCTAAAATGTAGGACAACAAGGCTGGAGGAGCCGGGTTGGGGCCCTGTGCTCCAAGGGATTGTATGCATAAAGCTTTGTTTATTATACTTATTTCAACATTTTTTGTGTGGAGCTCTTTACTAGCATTAGTCTGCATCAACAGGCTGTGAAGATCCTCCTCAGATGTCTTTACTGTTGCTTTAAATGTATTTATTTTTGTTTTAAATTGCAGGAAATGGATGAACACATGAGAAGCATGCTTCACCACCGTGAGCTGGAGAAGCTCAAAGGCCGGTGAGTTGTATGCTAATGGGTTTGATTTAATATCATCTGCACCTGAAGGCTGTCCAGAAATCACTTTTAAATTCCATAAATGGACATTTTCATGTCTCCAGTAACTGCCTGTAATGTAACTTATTATTTAAAAATGTGACATTATTATTCATACAATGGGTTTTACTTTCTGTGAAGATTTCTATCCTGATCTATTTTCTCCAAGGCATGTGAGCGCACGTGCACGTGTCTGCTGAAATGGGGCAAGTGGATATGTGTCAGCTGCAGCTCTTATATTTAGACACAATCTCTCTGGAACAACAGGCGTGACCGTTTGAAAGCAAATGGCTCGCTAGTACATTATCTGAAGGCATATGGTCTGTTTCTGGGACGGAAGAATCTGAAGCAAGCTGGAGTTTTGACCGCGATTTTAAGAAATGCTGATCTGGACTTTATTATTATTATACAGCAAAAACAACAACCTTTGTCTGGGATTAAACTCAACTACAGATACAACTTGAACCATATACATTTAGTATATACTATATACATATAGTATAGTATAGTATAGTATAGTATAGTATATAGTTGGAACACACCCTCTGGTCCCCTTTCCTAAAAATGGGAACCACCGCCCCGGTCTGCCACTCCACAGGAACTGCCCCTGATGACCTCACAATGTTGCAGAGACGTGTCAATCATGACAGTCCTACAACATCCATAGCTTTGAGATACCCAGGTTGGATCCCGTCCACCCCGGGTTTTGGCCGCTGCATAGTTGTCTGATTACCTCAGTGACTTCTGCCTCAGAGATTGGACAGTCCACCCCCAGGCCTCTCAGCTCTGGTTCCTCATAGGAATTTCTGTCAGAGGGATTGAAGAGCTCCTCAGAGTATTCCTCTCACTGCCCGACTATAGCCTCACTTGACGTCAGCAGCTCCCTGTTCCCACTGTAAACAGTGAGCGAGTTGCTGCCTTCCACTCCTGAGGCGCTGGATGGTTGGGTTAAAACCTACAGAACCTTTTTGAGTCAATCAATAGTCTTTCTTCATGGTCTCACCAAACTCCTCCCATGCCTGAGATTTAGCCTCAGTAACTGCCACTGCTGCACCCCGCTTGGCCCTCTGGCACCTGTCTGTTGCTTCTGGAGACCCACAGACCAGCCACGCACTGTAGGCCTCCTCCTTCAGCCTGATGGCTCCCCTAACCTCTGGTGTCCACCAGCGGTACGGGGGTTACCACCACAACAGAGCTGAACAAGGCCCATTCAGGCACGATGTCACCCACTGCTCTCGGGATGTGGTCTAAACTCTGCCAGAGGTGGGAGTCGAAGGCCATCTTGACAGGCTCTTTTGCCAGAAGTCGTCCCAGGGACTAGAAGGGTGGGTACTCTGAGCTGCTATTTGGTCTATCAGTTTTAGTGTGGGGATCGGACCGTCAATGCTCCCTCCGTGGTCTGCTACTCGATCCACAAAGCACCTGAACCTTCATGCTCCTCCTGCAGGTGGTGTCATGATCCATGCCCCTTTGTGTTCAGCTCTGCCCTGTTTTCCCCGTGTCTCCCCTGTTCCTCCTCCTGCCACTCCTTCACAGGTGTTTCATGTTCATATTTTATGAAGTTCATCATGTCTTCTTTTTACATTACTAATTAAGGTTCTTTTAATGCAGAGCCTTAATTATTAAAAAAGAACCTTAATTAGTAATGTTTCATGTTCATTTACTCACAGCTGCTCCTCATTTCCCTGAGCACCTTCCTCTCTATTTAAACTCCTGGTCTCCTGTAAGCCCCCCCCCCCCCAGGTATTTTGTAGTTGAGGTCTTTGTGTTTATGCTGCCATGCCTGCCATGCTTTATTTTATAATACTGTATCTTTAGTGTAGTTCCTGCTTCCTTGCCTCTCCTTATTTTGGATCCCCACCCCGACACAAATGGTGACAGATACTCAGGTGTTTTTCGGGTCTTCTGAACCGTTCTTTGTCTCACCTTTCACCCTACCAGGGTCAAAGTGCCCATCATTAGGGTACTCAAACTCCTACACCATAGTAAGGTTCAGGGAGGAGGGTGTGGCTTATGAAACTGAAGTCAGTTTTGCCAATAGTGTGATTGATCAGTTAATTCATGAGATGAGGCATTAGTGTTTCACACAGGCCGGGTTGGTTTGGAGAGCTCTGTTCCCTTAATAAATGAAAGCATTCTGTATTTACTCAGATCTGACCTGAGTCTGTTGATCTGAAACGTTTGACAGAACAGCAAAAAAAGAACAGATCTATGAGGAGTAAATACTTTTTCACAGCTCTGACTGTATCTTCCTGATCTCCGCCAGCTGCACACGAGGTCAGAGAATGGTAGCATTCATGGTTTAAAACAGAACCAGAGGCGGAGCCAGCCTCACTGGATCTAAGGGCTGCATACTGGGGAGCAGCTGCTCTCAGCTTCTGTTTCACAGGCTGGTCATAGAGCTGGCGGTCAGGATTCTAGGCCAACCTGTTGTGGGGTGGGGGCGGGGTTCTGGCTCTCCAGTGGGAGGTCAAATACAGACACTGCCTTCTGCAGAGCGTCAGAGCGCAGCGGACACCATCATGAAGGCGAACTGAGCCGAGGACGCTGGGCTCTCTTCACTCCAGGCGTCCCAGTGCTGGACCTCATCAGCTGGACTAGCATGCTGCCAGGGTCCAGCTGGGCTCTTCCTCCTGCCCTCGCTCTGCCACTGATGGCCTGCTGAAGAAAGACTCAAAAAAGATCAGGATGATAAAGATTTTCTCTTTATTTTTTAACAAAAGAAATTTTCAAGTTAGCTACCTCCTGATCTGTGACAGATAATTCGGATAAGTTATTTAAGGAATGTTGAGTATTCTCCTTTCCTGAGTTGATCTAGACTTTTGAGTTAAGAGAACGTAGAACCAGAGAACGCTAACCAGACGAGATCAGAATCATGCCAGAAGGAACAATCGAACGTCCGCTGTCGCCTTCTGTCCCCAGGGACTGTGGACACGAGTGCAGAGTGTGTCAGGTGAAGGTGTCCAGTCTGACGGACTATGCCAGCCACATCTCCAGTCCCGTGCATAAACAGAATGTGGAGGCTGCTGATAAACTGCGTGCTGGGAGCAACCAGGACGAAGACTACTTTGACCAGGCGCTGGTGGACCTGATAGAGAAGAGAAACAAACAGATAAGGTAAGTGGTTTTTCCTAATCTGATGAAGTAATAATAACCTGTAGTTATTTGTTTTATGAACTCATGAACACATCTGAATGTTTCTGATTCTAAAAGAGTTTCCCTGCTGAGGTTTGAGTCTCTGTGGTCCTTGTATAGTCACATTCTGCCCCGCTGGGCCCACAGGCCTCTTTTAGCTGTGGCTGGAGTCATGTGTCAGGCCTGCAGGCTAAAAACAAACCCAGAGTTCAGACAGATCACGCTTCTCCAAATAGGAACACAGAAAATATCTTTTGGCTCTAACAATCTCTGAGAAACGCCCGTCTTTAAACCTTTACCTGGCAGGTCTGCTGTAGAGAACATGTTAATCTCTGGATCTTTACTGAAAAAAAAACTACCAAAAAACTTTTAATCTGACTACAATATGAATGTTTTAATATGATGACTAAATTACATGATGTTATAAAACTCAAATGAAAAAAACAGTTTGTCATTGTAGTTTAATGTGGAGGGTAAAGGGTTAAGTTGTTTTGTTAGTCTCCTCTGGTCTCTGGTGGTGGAGGAGGCCATCAGCCTAACGCTCACCCACCGTGATCCTAGTAGATTCAGGCCAAAGCAACAGGACTTGTTCTTGATATCTGATGACAATTTGCTCCTCGTCCAGTTTATCTTGTTGTCCAGCTGGTTTTGTGTGACCCCACTAGGAGGACAGGCCCTCCAGGATAATGTTGTCTTTCTGATTTAAAGTTTAGCCACATCTCACTCAGTGCTCTTCTGAGAAATCAGGTCACTTCTGAACCAGCCAATCACTGGAGCCTCTGAATTCAGATTTAGTTGTGAGATGTTCATGGATAAACTGTACAGTGAGAGTGTTGTTTTGTTTTGTAGGAAAGAGAAGGAAGCAGCAGCAGCAGCAGCAGCAAAGCTGGCAAAAGAAGAAGAGAAACAACAGAGAAAGGAGGAGTTTCATCAGAGACTAAAGGAAGTTAAAGAGCGTTACCGTCTGGAGTGTGTGTGGCAGCCGCCATCACAAGGCTTCAGTGGGTCCAGTCAGTCTTGGCAAAGGAGCAGCTACTGTCAAACCAGCCCTGACGGGCCACGCCCCCCACCATGGCTCCACAACAGCAAACAGGAGAAGAGTGCCACCTGGCATGCTCAGCCTCCCCCTAACCAATACAGATGGGTCTCTGGAGAGTTTTCTGGTGGAAGAAATGAGGGCCTGGTAGGGCGGAGTAACAAAACCTGGGGCCATGGGGGGAATTATGGGAACCAGCAGAGTCGGCTGCCCTGGCTCAGCAGTGAAGGGAGTAGCTATGGGCTCTATGGCCACAACAACATTTCCAGGTATGCACAAAAGGCCCAGTACCAGAGCTTCCTGGGACCTCCTCCATTTCAGACTTCACCTAGCTTTCATGCCCGGACTTTTAACCAGTTTCAAAATTCAGTCAAGAACAAGAGGCATCAACAGACTGCTGGGCCTCGACATGAGGCACCGCAGCCAGAATCAGACCAGGGCGGTAGTCAGAACTCAAAGGGCTTTGGCAGCAATCCAAAGCTGGACAAAGGCTGTCGTTGGACACCCTATCCAGTCACCTCAGGACCCCACAGTGAGACCCACTCAAATACAACAGAGAAGAACCACAGAACTCCAAAAGCCCAACATCAGGAAGTCAGTGGCTCTAACAAGCAAAAAGCAGGGTTGTTCAGCTCTGGTAGGCAGGGTGAGGAGGAGAGGGTAAAACCAAAACCCAGTGTTGGAGACAGGAGCTGTAACGGCACTAAAGGAATCAGTTCTCACCCTGGATCTGGTTCCTCCAGTCAGAGGACAGACAAACCACTGCTTCATGTTGATCAGAAGAACTCCTCTGGTCTTGGTGCCAGAACCGGAGCTCAGCACACCAAGGCCTTTGGTCCAAACCCAAAACAGTGCAAACCACCTGGAAAGCAAAGTGGACTCCGGGAATCCATCGGGTCCCTTCAGACCAGGCAGGAAAGGCGCAGCTCGGCTGACTGTGGGCTGAAGGTGACCCACCACACAGAGGAGCAGACAGATCAGGGACACAACCAAACTCAGACTGCATCTCCGCCTGTGACACACAGGCCTGAAAAACCTGCACCACCGTCCTCAGACAGCACCAAGTCTGTTCAGTCGCTGCAGGTTAGCACCTCCTCCTCGGAGAACATGGAGCCCACAGCGTCAGCAAGGAGTAACGAAGAGAAGAGCGAGAAGCCGGAGCTGGAGACCAGCTCAGTGAGTCCAGAAGAGACCATGCAGGTCACAGAGGCCGGGCAAGGCTCTGAGAGCGACATCTCCAGAAACCGTGAAGCACAAAACCTCTCGGGGTCAAACTCATCAACTTTGTCCAAACTTGACCTTTTCCCTGTCCTAAAACGGGACCTCACCAAACACATCAGCCCCAAGAGCAAAACAGCAGGCCATGAGCCAAACCTGAACATCGCCCGGCGGGTCCGTAACCTGAGTGAGTCTCGCAGAAGTGACTCCGAAAAGGAATCTGGTCTCAAACCCACCGTCATGCAGCTCATCAGCTCAACTGGGTCACGTCGCAACGTGAACTGGGATCAGGTGTACCAGGAAGTTAGGAAGAAGCAGGACAAGGGAAAAGGCAAGCCCAGGTGAGATTTGCATCCTAAATTTAAAGATGTATACCTGTCTCTGTGCCTCTTTTGACTCCAGGTGATGTTCTCTGTCCCTCAGGTTTGGGATAGAGATGGTGTCGTATGAGCAGGAGTGCCAGAGTCAGGAGGAGGAAGACATTCCCATCCTGGAGGCCTTTCAGTGGGAATTGTTGATGGATGACTCTTCTGAGGGCAATTCCAGGAAGCGCTCCCTGTCTGAGAGCAGCCTCACACCTGCTTCTACTCACCGCCTGTCTGAATCCATCCCTTCAGAGGAGACGACATGCAGAGATGGTCTCAGCTCAGAGCAGGTGAGACCTACAGCGTCTCCCAGTTCCTTAGCTGCTCAGGAAAAACCACATCCCCGTCAGCCAGAGGCCATGGTCCAGAAGCAGCCAGACAGACTAACATCAGCTACAGTGAAGGTTCTGCAGCGGTCCGATTCTGTGCTCGGAGACAGCAGCTCAGGAATGGAGCAGTGTGACGGTCAAGGACCGGGGAAGAGACGGAGGGCGGCTGGGGTGAGTCCAGCTCTCACTCACTTTTTATTTTTGTGTTTGTTTCCTTTTAGGTGGTTTTTCATTGTTGTTCTCTTGTTTGTAGGATCCTACCAGTAAAGAGGCATTTTTTCTGGAACACAACAGTAAAAGAAGGAAGGTGAAATCTAAAAGAGGTGTGTGTTCAGATCAGGGCTGCAAGTATTGACTGTTTTGATCATTAATGACTAATCAGTCTAGTCCATCAGTCTTTGCTTCCTGTGGCTCCACCTCTTGTTCTGGTCTCCAGTTCATGTCTGTCCTCACCTGCTCCAGTCTGTCCACCTTTCTCTGTATCCGGCGCACATTTATGACACTCGCTGCTTTCAGGTGGCGTTCAAAATGCCAAAGACAGGGCCGTCCCTACCCCCTACGTAGGGGACTAGATGTGAACACTATGCAGTGAGTGAATAAGTGAACATTTCATAAGTTTGCTTTGCGTTCTTCTTCACTGGGAGGACTGTGTGAATATTATATTATATAATATAATAATAATACATTTTATTTCAGGCACCTTTCAAAACACCCAAGGTCACCGTACAATTAAAATCCACAGTAAAAAACTTCAACAAATAAAACACAAATTTAAACAACCAGCATAAAACAATCAGAATAAAACAGCCATAATTAATAACGTGCACAGTAAAAACACAATAAGACAGAAAAGCCGACGGATACAACCTTCATAAAATCATCAACCAGGATAAAACAACCACAAATCACAGCAATCGTTACACAGAGTAGGCAGTTTTAAATAGGTGAGTTTTCAGCCTGGATTTAAAGAGCTGGAGAGATGTGGTGTTTCTCAGGTCAGCAGGGAGAGAGTTCCACAAGGAAGGGGCAGATCTGCTGAATGCTCGTTTCCCCATGGTGGTAAGTCGAGCGGGAGGAACATGTAGATTTACAGAAGCAGAGGAACGGAGAACTCGAGAGGGTATGGAGATTTGGATGAGTTGAGAAACGTAAGAGGGGGTGAGGTTGTGTAAAGCCTTGAATGTAAGCAGAAGGAGTTTGTAAATAATCCTATATTTTATTGGCAGCCAGTGAAGTTGTTTCATGTCTGGAGAAATGTGAGCAGTAAGAGGAGTTCTCTTGGCAAATGATAATAAATAATGCTGCCCCCAGAGGTCATGTAGAGCATTGCATTTATAGAAACCAGAGTGTGGCTCTTTGTGGGAGGAGCTTTCTCTGTTAACGATGTATTGACAATAAAATTTCACATCAGCAATTTTCTGTAGATGACATTGTTGATTATCTCGACCAATTCTTGCAGCTTTAGTCCAGATAGATAATGAACACACACACACACACACACGATTTTCTACCCATCATGCCTCATACATTTCTCTATTCCTTTGTGCAGAGCGCGTACAGATTGACCAGCTGCTGGCGGTGTCCCTCAGGGAGGAGGAGTTGAGTCAGTCTCTGCAGAACGTTGACACAAGCTTGATCCAGGCCCGGGCAGCGCTGGAGGCTGCTTACAAGGAGGTGCAGCGCCTCATGGTGGCTAAACAGCAGGTATACCTTCAGACACACCTGGAGACTAAAGTGAATAGAATGAGGCTTGACTGAGAACTAATAAGACATCATTAGACATATGTGGACTAAATTTTGTCTGGAGAATTTTATGAATTTCGTCCTACGCCACGTGTGAGCTGGTCATCGACTATTAACCATTAGATGGTCAGATAGAAGAAAACTTGTGCGTACTAATATAGAGAATCCAACTAAAAACAAACGTGTTGTGAGTTTTATGTTTCCAGCTTCCAGAGCTGAGTGAGATCCTGGATTCAGTGGTTTCATTGCTTTTTGTCACCACCTGCAGTTTAAAGTCCACCAGAGGGAAAACGTTTCACACTTTGTTCAAAGGGATATTTGGCTCATTCTGAAGTGAATAAAGAGTCTGACTGATGCGTTACAACTCTGTTACCTGTAGGGGAACCTCTACACTTTAGCGTTTGTTTAGCTGATGGTATTTCTGCTGCTGCAGCACATACAGTAGCATAGTGACTGTAGAGGTTTACACACAGCAAATATAGAGTTCTAAAGCAAAGATATGATATCTTTTTTAGCAAAAGTTGATTTAAATACCTGAAATTTTTCTGCTAATTTGTCACCATCTGCTGCAGTGACTCTCCTGATCTATAGCCATGAGTACTGCTGCACTCAGTCAACATGTTTATCTCAGAGTAACATATTTATAACCAGAAATAAACACTTTTTAAACACTGTTGTCTTGTTTCAGGTGACTGTGGAGATGAACTCACTGAGGAGTCAACGGATCGAGTTACTGAAAGGGATGCAAGGTGAAAACTTTGTTTGACTTTTGATTTTAATTCCTGATCATCTCAAAACAAGATAATCAACAAAAAATAAATCAATATGTAAAGATTTTCAGTACATTCCCCTTTAAAACATGCAGTAATTAGTCCTGCTACCTGAACCACCCACAGCTCTGAAGCACAGGCATCATATGGAGTGGATAGGGTTATAGCTGCCAGAATTTATAGTAGCACTGAACAACTCAGAGATTTAAAAAGGAACTGAAAGAGCAAAAGAGGTGGATTAGAAGCCATTGTGAACAGCAGAGGGTGTAATCCAGGATATGCTGCTGAAATATCCTCTCTGTAGCCCAGATAGTGGTTTGAATTCAACAAGTGTCTTCAGTCCGAGGGTCTTCAGGAGATCCTTCCTGCACAGAACAGCCTACAGTCATTTCCAACCCATTTAAATGAGTTAAACATCTCTCTGTGGTTCATCAGTTGGTTTTGTTTGATTGAACGCTACACTGTGTTTTTAACAGTGGGATGACCTTTGTTGTGTGGATTTTTTTTAGGTTCTGTTGAGGAAGAAGCACCTCAGGTCAAGCTGAAAGAAGAGAAGATGGATTTTTGTGAAATGGAGACGTCTCTCATGTCCTCCTCTGTTACACGTTCCTCCGCTCTGGACTCAGCTAGTCCCACTCAGGCTGTACACCCTACTTCTCGTCCTTCCTCAGACCTTCCTCTGTCTGTGGTTATCAAGGAGGAGCCCCAGTCCCCGGTCCACGTCAGCTCAGAGCCCAGCAGCAGTACAACCCTCTGGGCTCACGGGTCCCTAGAGCTGCCCGTCGGAGCCACACCTCCTCCAGGTAACGAGATCACTCAGGGTTCAGGGGTCAACCGGTTCACGCTCCTCCCTCACCACTACAGATGTTTGGGTTGTTCTATCAGTTATTTATCTACAATAAGAACCACACCCACCAGTGACATCACTCAAACCCAGGCAGAGGCTCTAGAAACAGGAAGTAGTCCTCTGACTAGAGCAATGCTCATGGCAAGTCAGATCAAGAGAAACACTGCTGCAGATCTGTGACAAATTAACTCAAGTCCCAGCGATGCATTAGAACTCAGAATGACTTGTTATTAAACCTCTACAGTTTAACATGAGACCGTTTAGTTCAGGGGTGGTGAATCCTGGTCCTCAAGAGCCACCGTCCTGCATGTTTTAGAGGTATCCTCTCTTCAACACACCTGATTTAAATGTTGAAATACCTCCTCAGTGAGCCTTCAAGGCAACCAAAAAGCTCCTAGTCACCCACTAATTCAGATCAGGTGTGTTGAAGAGAAGAAACCACTAAAATATGCAGGACTGTGGCCCTCGAGGACCAGGATTCCCCACCCCTGGTTTAGTTCATGGTGCTCATGATGCTGCAGCAGCAGGTACAGTAGTGATTCAGACGGTGTTCGGTTGACCCACTTTAAATGAAGCGTGTCACGTTTCCATGAAGTCCCTCTTGTGGAGCTTTAGTTTGTGAGCTCTCTCTCTCTCTCTCCTCTCTCAAAAAACATCAGATATTCTGGATGTTACATTTTTAGAGAAATGAAATAAGCATTGCTGTTTTTTATTCAATTTTCATAGAAAACTGTGGTTTCCAGTCATCTCCTGAGAAGCGGCTGGAGTCGAACCAGACCAGCAATGCAGAGCCTGCAGACTGCAGAGAGACGTTGTCTGAACTGGTTGAGACAACACAAACAGCCACACAGGCCTCGAGTAACTCCACAGCTTTCGTAGAGCCTCGGTCGCCCAGCGGAGGAGACTCAGGAGCTGGGAGCATTGCTGACTGTGCAGACCTCCAGATGTTGGAGCCTCCTTCAGTCCTTAATGTTCCTGCCTCTCCGTCTGAACTGAAGAGTGGAACGCGTGTAAGGAAGCTGAGGAAAAGGAAGGCGTTGAAAAAGGCTCAAGTGACAGAGCAGCCTGAGAGCAGCGACACAGAGATGGATGGAGAGGCCTCGAGGCCCAGGTGGCGACTTCGCAGGAGACCCAGTGGAGGTTCTCAGGTCAGCACCTCTAGTCAGCCTACTGATGACCGAGACGTTCACACAGATGGCAGCAAGAAGACTCTTTTTCCTGACAGAAAACTTGAGAAGGACCAAAAATTACCCAAACAGATGGTGGAGCTTCCTCAAGCTGCTGCTGTTGGTCCTGTGGGGAGCTTTGATTTAGAGGACAGCATGGAGGTCACTGCAGCCTGTCAGCAGCACCAAGTGGACGTCTCGGTTCCAGACCCCTCTCCAGCACTGGTTCCAGGTTTTTGGAGCCCTGAGCTACAGAGTCAGGCCTGCAACAAAGTTTCATCCACCAGCGACATGGATCTGAGTAAATCCTCCGAAAGGTGAGTCATTAAAAAATAACCTGACAGCAAAATTCCTTTAGAGACAAGAACATAACCTCTATTCACAGTGTGATCAGTGTTTGTGTTTAAAATAATAAAATAGAATTTCAATGAGCAGCAGTGTAAACAGTCTGAAAAAGTTTCAAAGTAAACATTTATTTATTAAACTTTTGACTTCCACATCAAAAAAAACAATGAAACCTTTCTTCTTGGCATTTTTCTTTATTGATTTGGGGCAATAAGGGTTGTAATTTCATGTAAAATAATAATATAAAATAAAGGGTTGACCTGCCCTCATTATTTAATAATTAATTAATTATGAATACGGGTAAAACATCCATGAAAACTCCACTAACTATTTTTAGCCTCATTCTGACTGACTGTTTTGTGTTCATTGTTCATGTGTGTGTAAACCATCAGTAGAGTCTTAAACTCAACTTGAGAAGTGTTTTAATTGAATTTAATGAGTAAGAATCCTGCCTTCATTAAAGAGTTTAAAACTGCGTTGTAGCTAAAATGTAGCTTAGAAGGTTCTTTCAGATATTTACCAAGCTAAACACTGCATGTCCTCACAGGTCCTAACAGGTCCCATTACTAGTAATAAGGGTCATTACTCACTTTTTCATTATATAGAATCCTGTTGTTATCATGGATGTTATCTAAATATTTCCTACACTTCTCCCTGCAGTGATTTGCCGTTTGCCATCACTGTGCCCAAGAACTCATCAGGTCTGTATCTATGGAGATTTATAATTGTATTTATTAACCAGTTAAAATATTCAGAAATGTTTATTACACCTGAGGTCCTCCTGTTAGGTTCAGCAGCATTTTGGGTTGATTTCAGTGATTCAGAATAAAGGAACAGTGTTCTGAGTCTGGTCTTGTTGGTATGTTTTATTCCTGTGTTTTTTCATAGATGCATTCTCAGATCACATTGAGGACGAGATCCCGACTGAAGGTGTGTTTGATGGCCACCAGGAGGCGGTGAACGCCCTCCAGATCCACAACGGGCTGCTGTACACCTGCTCAGGAGACCGGACCGTCAAAGCCTTCGATCTGGTGGTGAGTGAAGAGGGTCCTCTGTTGCTTTGGGTCCGTTATTTTAGCAGTTACAATAGTTTGTTTTGTTACAGAGTCACGAATGTGTGGGTGTGTTTGAGGGTCACAGCTCCAAAGTGACCTGCTTGTTGGTGTCAGCATCTCCGTGCCTCCACCATCGCCTTTATTCTGGTTCCAGTGACCAGACCATCCGCTGCTACAGTCTCAAGGTAGGACACATTCTAAATGAATAAATCCTGTTTGGAGCTGCAACCAGCGACCACAGGCTGACCCTCTGATGTCACCTACAGACACACGAATTGGAGCAACAGTTCTCTTTGCCGGACCGAGTCCTCTGCCTTCACAGCCGATGGAAGACTTTATACGCTGGTCTGGCAAATGGCACAGTGGTGACCTTCAACCTCAGGGTGAGACATCCACAGTGAAACAGCAAGAAGCAGTGAAAGAGGACATGAAGCTGGTTGCTGGTAGAGGATGTAGAGGACAGGGTTAGATGATTTGCTGTGGTGACCCTGAAGGGAAATGCTGAAAGAAAAAGAAGTGAAACCAGAGACATTAGAGATCAGAGGCTGAGTGTTGGTCTGATACTGATCAATGAGAAAGTCTTTTGTCAGAACCTGGATCCTTTAGGTGAGATCAGGACATCCTAATAAAAACATGGTTGTGGCTGTTGTTCTCCTCTTTTAGATTGACATGTGATACAGCTCTCCTATGTTGTTGGGGTATTTTTACACACTATGCTGAAGCCACACCTCTTTCTGTCTTCAGTTTAAACCTGTTACTGTTTTGTGAAAAACATCTAAAGGCATCATGAGCTTTGCCAGCCTGCTTTGACATTTATTTTTTGCATCTGATTGTTTAGACAAACAAGCAGATGGATGTGTTCGAGTGCCACGGACCGCGTGGTGTGAGCTGTCTGTCCTCGTCGCAGGAGGGAGCCCAGAGGATCCTGCTGGTCGGCTCCTACGACAGCACAATTAGCGTGAGGGCGGCCAAGAATGGACTGCTGCTGCGCACGCTGAAAGGCCACACCAAGAGCATTCTCTGCATGACGGTAGGTCAGGCCTGACCCCTCGGCCACAGCTGGGAGACTTCATCTCTTTTGGAACAAACGTTCAGGCTCATTACAGAAAATGTTTACATTTGAATTTATTTCCAACTTAAACAGCCATCTTTTTCAGACACATCACTGAATGTGTTACAGATGTTTTGGTTGTTAAAAGCTCTTTACTGTTATAACCTGGAGCCTTGAGTCAAACAAACAACTGAAAATCCTTAAATGATTTGGTGAATTGGTTTAAATAAGCAAGAACAGAATTCATGTTTGTGTCCGGGGATCGGACCGCCAAAGCTCCCGCCTTGGTCTGCCACCCGATCCACAATGCACCGGACCCTTCGTGTTCCTCCTGCAGGTGGTGGATCCACAGGTGGATGAGCCCATGTATCCGGTTCAGGCTGGGCCCGGCCGGGCCCCATGGGCAAAAGCCCGGCCACCAGGCGCTCGCTCACGGGCCCCAACCCCAGGCCTGGCTCCAGGGTGGGACCCCGGTAACCCTCCGGGCCGGGTACACTGGCTCGTTGATTTTACTTCCATGAAGAGTCTTCTGAATCACACTTTGTCTCACCCCTCACTTTGGACCAATTTGCCATGGGTGACCCTACCAGGGGTCTGGTAGTCCATCACCCTGGAGACTAGTCCTGACCTCAGCTTCATGGTCCATCTTCTCTTCAAGCATCCCTTACTTAAAGGCACTTGAGAAGTTGATGAACATAATCTTCACAGATGCTCCACGTCGTCTACACCAGTTCTACTGGTTCAGAACCATTTAAGAGCTGTTTGTGGGGGAAATGGACCTAGTTGACCCCATTCAGGTGGAATCAGGTCTGTCACAGGTCGGCCATATAAAGATGGATAAAGACACAAGGCTCAAACATTTAGGAAACTATTAGAACATCTGTATGCTGAAGCCAGAATTTTTTCATAAATTTATGAATTATTTTTTAAGGAGTTGATGTGAAAGTATGAGGGGCCACCAGGGACATTATTCTAAATTACCTTTTATACACGCATGAAAAAACCCAATAAGAACTTCACCCACTGCTGACATCACTCCAAGTGGGCGGAGGCTCTAGAACAGGAAGTAGTGCAACTCGATCCGAACAGAGTTCCGAACCACGCATGGTGTGGTCCCTTTCGGGGGGAGGGGGTGTTCCGGGTGCCGAGCTTGTCATGGGCCCACGGTAGCTCTTCAGTGGCGCTTGTGCGTCTCCCTGGATGAGCTTCCTTCCCCTGGACTTGGGACCGGATCCTGGATTTGCCGCACAGTCCAGACAGAACCGGCTCTGTGTTCAGATCCGGACCGAATTCTGCCATTTGGTGATGCCTCATCTAGGTTACGATGTTCATGCTGCTGCTGCTCATCTTACAGTGGCAGAGGAATTCAGACTTTGTTCAGTTGAGACAACATTCTCACACATTTGGTGACTCTGATGATCAAAAGTTCTTTTTAAAATCCTGAATGCTGCTAATTTTTCACCAATCTACAGCAGTGTCTCTCCTGATCTGGTTAACCACTCCAGTCAGAGGACTATTTCCTGTTTCTATCTGTCAGTGGGTGTGGTCATTTGAGTGATAGAGCACCACTTCTAAGTGACCCAGATAGTTTCTGAAGGCTCTCAAACCATAGCAGGAATGGCTGCTGCCTTTTCCCCAGACAACTACTTAAAGTCACTATTAATATTAATATGAATAAGAATAACAAGAATATTAATAATAACAATAATATGAATAATAAAACATCTTCAATGTTTTTATTACCATACTTATTTAAAATTATTGTTTTTTTTCCCTTCAGGTGGTCAATGATCTGGTCTTTAGTGGCTCCAGTGATCATTCTGTGTACGCTCACAGCATCCAAGTGAGTTCAGTGTGTGTGTGTGTGTGTGTGTGTGTGTGTGTGTGTGTAAGAGCATGTGTGTGTTAGAGCTATTTACACTTTCCTCTCTCTGTATCAGACTGGGGAGCTGGTGCGAGTCTATAAGGAACACAGTCATGCTGTTACCGTGGTAACCGTCCTGGGGAAGGTGATGGTCACCGCCTGCTTGGACAAACTGGTCCGGGTCTACGATCTGCAGGTCTGTATTCCAGCACAATAGGACTGTATTAGACTGAAGTTCTCCTCCTCCCAGTTCTGTTGCTGGTGTTTAAACCAGAACAAATCACCTGAGAGGATCTGAAAGCTGTTTCTGTCCACAGTCACAGGACCAGCTGCAGGTCTACGCTGGACACAGAGACATGGTGTTGTGTATGTCTGTCCACAAAAACATGGTGAGGAAACCACTTCACCCTCCTCCATCTGAAACCACTAACCTGGCTCCATCTGGAACTCACAGCTGATCTGTGAAATCTGATTCAGCTTAAGATTCTAAAGTCAAATATCAGAGTTTCATCTAAATCCTTGAAAATACTTTTACTTTATTGTGGTATTTTCTAGGTTGTCAAAAGGGTTTTCATTAGGGCCGGGACTTTAGCGCGTTAATAACGCTTGATTAATTTGAAAGACGTAACGCGTTAAAAAAAATTAACGTAATTAACGCAACTTGTGTTTGAAGCAAGGCGGAGCGCTTGTCAGCCTGATTTCCTGCTGCCCAGACTCTCAGACGGCTCCCAGCCCGTGTCAATATCCTTCCTTTATCATTCGTATGGGTCCAGCCCACCTTACCTGCTTCTTCGGATGTCATCAGTTCACCGGTCTACCCGGTCGCGGAACTCTCCGCTCTTTTCACCGTGAAAAACGAAAGTAATCGACGGTGAAACTGGACAGTCTCTAGCCTTTAGGTTTATTCCTGCTCCTTTCTCGCCGTACGGTCCGGTTCAGTTCAGTTCAGCACTGAGCAGGTGTTACGGGTCCAGTCCCGGTCTGACACCGAGGTCCGAGCGGAGGTTTCAGTTCGGCTCGGTACGAGAAACCCAGACCCTATCTGAAAAGTAAAACCAGTACCGAACCCAGGCGATCCCATTCCCAGTCTTTAAACAATAGAGACCTGAGTGACTCGGACCCCTCATTGAAAACGAGGCAGACCGTGGGTCAGTTTGAACACTGCAAAAAATGATTCTCTCATAGTGTTTCCACATGTTGGAAATCTTTTATTACTATTTTAAAACAACACCCTTCTGAAATTGTACATCAAATAAACATAGATTTATAAAGCACTGTATTTAGGGTCTGTCCAGTTTTAGTCAGGAATTTTTGTTTTTCAACTGTTTTGAACTGAAATGCAATTTAAATGCATTTTTTCATAAATTATAAAAGCTTTAAAAATGATTTATAAAACATTTTGGCATATTTCTTGGCTGGACATTGTAAACTACATGTAATTAATTGCGATTAATTTAGTTCAGATTTGCGATTAATTAGTTAATTTATTTTAATCGATTCCCGGCCCTAGTTTTCATATTTCTTTCTTTTTTCCTTCTGTTTTCTTTTATTATTTATTTTTCTTTTTTTTGCCCATTTGTTTTTTTCAGACCAAGGTGTCTGAATGTTTAACCCTTCACTGTCCTTATTTTGGAGTCAGTTTGACCCCTGAAGACAGCACGAGGGTTCATAAGGGTTATAAAACATTACCGTTAACTTTTTACAGAACTAATACACTGTTCATGTGTCTGCACAAACCATTATTTATGAAAGGGGCTGAAAGTCTTTAACTCACTTTGAAAGTTGTTGAATTATATTTTGGTGAAGGGGATGAAGCCAACCCAGTCTGGTGTGTTTCAGATCTATACGGGCTGTTACGATGGCAGCGTCCAGGCCGTCAAGCTCAACCTGATGCAGAACCACCGCTGCTGGGTAAGACCTGGACCTTGACCCGGACCCGGATCTAGACTGTCTCAGTTTTTAAACACATCATGTGTTTGAGTTACTGTTGGGAAGTCTGTTTGACAGCTACCTCTTTAAAGGCATATATGGGTCATATTGACCACCTCATCTACAAAAAACAGATCCTCCTGCCACCAAACTCCACCCCCTCCACACCACGGCTGCTCCTAGAAGTTCTGTCCATAAAGGATCTGAACTGAACTGGTGACAAGGGGCAGCCAAACAGCTTAGAAGTTTGATAACAAAACACCACTCAGGTTCAGATTGGACCGTTCCTGTCAGTCACGCCCCTCCAGCTCATGCTGTCATGTCTCATGTGAGCAGCAGGGACTATAGAGTCCCCGGTCAGAGCACCATCTAGTGCTGAGTTCTAAGAAATCAGTCAGTGTGTTTACATGCAGTAAAGAAAACCAAATTATTGCCTTAAATCGATTTAAGTTGGCCTGTGTGACTGTGTGTGAATGTTGGTGGTGGTCAGAAGGGCCGATGGCGCAGAATGGCAGCCTCGCTTCTGTCAGTCTGCCCCAGGGCAGCTGTGACTACAGACGTCTGTCGTAGTTTACCACCACCGGTGAGAATGAGTGTGTGAATGAATAATGCAACTCTGTAAAGCGTCTTTGAGTGACCTAGAAAAGCGCTATATAAACTGATGCATTATTATTCATTATTATTATTAAGTTGGCTTTTAAAACTGCATGTAAACACGTTAGTCCGGCTGAAGTCGAACTGGATCTAATCGAGCTAAAACACCCAGATAATGCGGTTGTAGCTCGATTTCCTCCTCCATGTAAACAGCTTAGTCGAGCTAATGCTGTCTGGGAGCTCCTCCTCCGAGAGTGACGACACCGCGGAAGTGGGAATACAAACAAATCAGTAGCGGTAAAAGACGATAGCAGCAAAAACAAACGGACAGCTTGCCAGCGCTGGGTACACGAAGACGCCCGATCAAATTTGTGACCGATAGAGGCGTTTAAAACAAGAATTCTTAAACGCTAAGAAAACAACCAGCAGAACACAGACATGAAAGGGCACATGTCACCACTATCGTATCGGAGTGGAGCGAACTTCATTTAAGAGTTCGGTTTTCTAACAGACGTGTAAACTAGGATGAAGACTCCCAGTTTATTAACATAAATTCGACCTAGACCGATCTAGCTCGACTTAGATGTGCATGTAAACGCACTGAGTGTGGGTTTTTTTTAGCAAGAGTTGTTTTAAACACCTGAAAATGAGCTGCTAATCTGTCATTGATCTGCAGCAATGTCTCTCCTGAGCTGATTAGCCATGAGTCAGAGGACTACCTCCTGCTTCTAGAGACTCCACCCACTTTGAGTGATGTCACTGCTGGAGGTGGTCCTGACTAGATGAATAACTGTTAGGACCATCTAACCAGGAAGTCACTGAACAAGGAAGGAACGCCGTCTGAGAGTTTAACAAAACGTTTTGATAAAAACACTCAAATGTTTTCTGATGCCTTGTTTATGGGTGTAAACCTGCTGGCTCTTAACCTGATTTTATTTTGAATTCTGAAAAGGGACACAAAAACATGCATCTTCTGAAAGGCCTCCATCAGTGAGGGTTGTGGGGAGCTGGTGCCTCTCCAGCAGTCAGAGGGCGGGGTGACCCAGACAGGTCTCAGTTTATAATGAGTTGTTTTGAGTTGACTAGAAGACCTGACTGTTTCAGGAAGCATTCGTTCAGTGCATCTTTTACTTCTTGTTACTTTCTGCTCGTTTTCTGTTCGAGCTTCCTGTTGTGGACTTCCTGTTTGTGTATTGTTGTAATTAGTGTAACGTTGTGTTGGCAGTGGCACGGCTGCTCGCTGGTCTTTGGGATGACGGAGCATCTTCAGCAGCACCTGATGAACGACCACACTGGTGCTAACTTCCAGACGCTGAAGTGTCGCTGGAGAAAGTGTGAAGAGTTTTTCTGTGTACGCAGCAGCTCCAAGCAGGTAGCCACACACACACACAGGCTGAAAGATGTTTAAATGATGTGAATAAAAAAGAATAAACTTCTCTTTAAAGTTTGGCTGTTTACTAGCTTTACTCTGAGCCCAGGGTATCAGTTTAGTGTCTTTGGTCCCATTAAACAACCTTTAGGGGTCATAAATGTGTTGAGGTGAGATCTGAGGCCATGATTTTACTTGTTTTCAGACAAATGGAGGAAATTCAGAAGTGACATGTTTGGAAGTCTGACTCTATCTATTGGTGTTCCTCAGGGGCCTATACTAGGTCCAGACCTACACTGACCAACACAACAATCTTCAGACTTCACCTGATATTCAAACTTACCTCACCTGTCATCTTCAAAGGACATTAGGGTCATTTTGAAGTGGCGTTCTATCAGTTATTGATCTACAGTAAGGACAATATATCTACAGTACAGAGTTCTAACGCATCAGTGGGACTTTTTAGACCAAGGCTTGTTTTAAATGCAACAAATTAACTGCTGATTTGTTACTGATCTGCAGCAGTGTCTTTCCTGATTTGACTAGCTATAAGTAATGCTCTGGGCAGAGGACTACTTCCTGTTTTTAGAGACTCCGCTTGCTTTAAGTGATGTCACTTGTGGGTGTGGTCCTTACTGTAGATAAATAACTGGTTGAATGACCAAACGTCTCTTTAGTACCTCCTCCTTGGATGGTTTAATATGTAAAATTCTGGCCCTATTTCTGGTCCTGGCTCTGGCTCTGGTCCTGGTTCTGGTTCTGGTTCTGGCTCTGGCTCTGGCCCTGGCCCTGGTCCTGGTTCTGGTTCTGGCCCTGGCATTGAAGTAACGCTTCAGTCAGCTGGTTCCTGTATTTGGGGCTGAGTTGAGTTATTAGTATTTTATAAAGAATCTAAACTGAATCGGAGTCACTCTACCTGAATCTGGACCTGAGATGATCTGGACTGGTTGCTTTGTTCAGCACTTTGACCAAAGTGGAGCTTTAGAAATAAACGGAATTAAATTTTATTTCATGATCTAATATGTAACATTACAGTAATAAAGAAATACATTTGGCCCATTCCACATTTTGATCCTCCACCAGAGGGCAGTAGACATGCATAGGACTAGATATTAATAGTTTTGAATTAAAGTACTTATACTAGTACAGGTCATTCAGAAGTGATTGGAATTAGCGATGTTAGCTTAGCAGGGCGGGAGTGGACTCATTGTGACCTGGAGGCTGAGAATTTAATTAGATTGAATTGGAATGAGGTTCTCACCTGACTCACCTGTGTTTTAGGAATCAAGACTTGTTGTTGTAATTACATAAACTGCCACTGGGGGAGTCGTTCTGTGTTTGGTGAAATGTTTTAATGCATCAGTAAACCTGCTTCCTGTTGGGAGCAGAACTAACCTGATGCTGCCTCATCTGTTGCAGGTTTTGCTGCTACACATGCAGAAACATGCTGAGGAGCAGAGGGGCCTTAGGGGCCTCCAGCAGGACTCCTCCCCCTTTTCCTGCAACCTTACCCCCTCCTGTTAACCTCCCACGTTGGGAGTGGGGGTCTGGGGACCCTTCTGGCTCGTTGGTGTTGGAACCCAGCGGTGATCCGGTCATAGGAGGGTTACACTGACTCGAACTTCCTGCCTGACCTCAGCGTTTCCTGTCTACTGACCAAAGCAACACAAATACTCAACTTGTTAACTGAAGGAAGTCCAGCATTGCTGGGATCTGAGGGACCTGCTGCTTCATCGAACCAGTAGTCCTCCAGTGTGATGGTGCTGTGGCTGGTGAGAGGTGTGTGTGGCGTTCAGGAACCTGTAGTTTTATTTGTTTATTTACTCAGAGTGACTTCCTGTTGATTATAGAGGTCTTGGAGACTTAAGGTGGTATCTCCACGTTTACTTGTGGTCTTTTGTTTTGAAGGAATTAATCTCTAGATTTGTTTCTGTTTTGATCACTATTTTTGTTTTGTTTACTAAAATTCTGTTTGTGAGTTGCTGACTCAGGTGTGTTTTGGACCTGAGGTTTGAGGACAGGTGGGGGGGGGGGGGGTTCGTTTGTGGAGTTTTAACATAAAACTTGTTTTTCAGGACTGAGTGTGAAATGATGTTTTTAAGGCTTTTATTTATTGTTGTTTTTGTGGAGTTTTTTAAGAGCAGCAGGGTTTCCTTCTGCTATGGTGACTTTTCTGATGTGTGGAGTTGATTGAAGAATGTTTAGAGAAGGTGTTTGCAGGAAGCCCTTTAAGGGAAGAAATAACGCCAAACCTCCTCCAGGTCCACTTTTAAAGTCCAGCTGATGGTTGGTAGTTTGTAGCTGCTGAGCTGAGACTCACCAGCAGGTCACTCACCTCACCAGGCATTCCTGACTTCCTTCAATGTTTTCATTTATTATTACTGTGGTGAACAAATATTTTTTTAATAAGTGCAATTTAAGAAGTTAATAAAAAATTGTGTGACACATAGGAAAAGAGTCAGTCATTTATTTTATGTCTATTGAAACTAATAAATATAATGGTGAGTAAAACTAATAACATAATAGTAAAACTAATGTAATAATAGTGAATAAAACTAACATACTGGAATAAAACTGGAACAAAGTGCTTCAGGTCATAACTGCTGGTAACATAAACCAGCAGCTACATATTTATTTATTTATTTATGTGGTTAATAAAAACGTTTTACTCATTTGACCAAAACCATCATGAGAAAATCACAAAAAGCTGCATCCAACCCATTCGCCATATTCTCTCAAATCCATGTCTGAGCCTCGTGTGTCGCGTCGGAACAGAACAGCATCCTTCCTCAGAGCTTCAGAACCGGCAGGCCGGAGCGGCGTCGGGTCAGCTCCTGCTGCCTGGCGCTCAGAAGAACAGCCTGACACGACCCATGGGAGGAGGAGGACGACTGAATCTCGTTCCTTAATCCAGGAGGAATGAATTACAGGAATAAATGAGGAAAATAAGAGACTTGAGGAGAAAGTATTCTTATAAATGTCAACAACTGTCCACGAGGAGGGCTGCTGGTTTGATGGCAGAGGAAAAAAGTGTCATAAAAATCAAATAAAAGATGGATCATTAGTGAACTTGAACAGAGAATGGTGTGTTTGGTGCTTTGTGAGGTATTGAGATGATGAAGAGGTTGTGTGTGTTTGCTGCCTGAGAAATATCTGGTATGGCGCTGAGGGGTTGAAGCCTTTGACCTCAGAGAGACTGATGTTCTGATGGAGGACAAAAGCAGAGAAGGAAACTCAGAAGGCCTGAGATGGAAAATATGAAAAGGAAGAACATGTTGGTGCAGAGAGGTCAGCTGCTGGGAAGGAGGGGGTGGAGCGAGGTGGATGAAAGCTAACGGCGGTCGGGCACACGGAGTAATGAGGTAAAGGCTGGCAGGTCTGGTCCTCACGTGGAAGAAGATGAGCTTCTCTAGGCGTACATGGTCAACTGGAGCCACTTCAGATAGAGACAGACAAACAAAGAACAGCCTTTTATTAGATCAGTCTTTTTGTCTTAACACGTTTAAATACATTAATCTGGAGTTATTGTTAGTAAGGAGGTAAGGGAGGTGAAGATGTTAGAATCACACCACATGGTGGCGCCGTACCTCCAGGACGCTGAGTCTGATGGTTCCATCTCCATCCTGATCGAAGGCCTGGAACGCCCCTAAGAGGAGAAACAACATGAACTCAGCAAGTTCAAACTCAAAGTTTAGAGTTTAAACCAGGTGGAGCCTCTAGAACAGGAAGTAGTCCTCTGATCAGAACTATACTTATGGTCAGATCAGGAGAGACGCTGCTGCAGATCAGTGACAAATTAGCAGCTAATTTAACTCTAGATCAAAGAGTCACACTGATGGTTTATAATGCAGTTATAACCATTTATAAACCTCTATGACCATGAGGCTGGTTAGGTTAGGATGTTCATGCTGCTGCAGTGTCATCATAATGCAGATGTTCTGAGGCTGGAACAAACTAAAATAGACTCAATGAACTCTAAATGACCAAAGAGTAAAGTTTTTAGAACTAGTTTAAAAATCTGATTTTTGAGTTTTCTGCTACTTTAGGAAAAATAAAAGTGTGACTAAACTTTCAGTCCAGACCTGCATCGTTTTATAGATTTATTTTCAGAAAGGTTTTGTGTTTTTAAACATCAAACCGGCCTCAGAGTGTAGATGATTCCCTCAGTGCTTCACTGACTTACTGAACATGGCTTCAAGGCGAACCAGACAGCTGACGAAGCTGTCGAAGTCGATGTTCATGTTCTCATTTGCGTAGCGCATGGTGATGATGTCATAGAGCTGGTTGTTGAGACGGAAGCCTGAGAGGGACATAGGACACATGACTGTACAGTGACAAGAAGATTAAAGAAGACAGGAGTCACTTTTCCGTCAGTATCTGTAACCTCCAAAAATCTAAACATATTCCACTTCAGTGTGTCACCATCTCAGACATAGACCTTGATAATAAACAATAAATAAACAAACTCTTGTTGTGTTTCAGAGCAACATGGCAGCTGAAATTAATGAGCCTAAAAAGTTTTGATCCGAGGATCTGAAGAGATCTTTGTGTCGTTCTGAAGCAGCTTCTAAGGGCCACACCCACTGGTGACATCACACAAAAAACATTCAAGCTAAAACCCTTTGCTGTTTTGATGAACATCCATTTAACGTAGACAGAAACAAACAGCCAGCAGCAGAAAAACGCTGGTTGAACCATAAAGAAGCATCCTCCTGTCTGATGAGGTTACCTGCGTCGTTGACGGCGTTCCTCATCTCGTAGCTGTTGATGCTGCCGGACTGGTCGGCGTTGTAATGTTTAAAGATTCCCTGGAAGAAGAAAAAAAGCTCAGTTCTAGGTTGAACTTTTTAAAATGACCTGAGATCAGCTTCTCATCAGTTCAAACTCAACCTGAACCTGACCCTGACAGGGATTCACCTGCCACTGTTTGATCTTATTCCACAGGTGTCTGAACTCCTGCAGGTTGAGTCGACCCGTCCCGTCCATCTGAGGAGACACAGTTAAGCTAAACTTCTGCCTTCATTTCACTAGAAAACATTCCAGTAGAGACATCATATCCTGTAACATCATCACTAACAGAAAGTCAGAGTAGAGTGAATTTGTGAAGGTGAATACTTCCATGTTTAATCAGGTCTTCAGCATTGGGGAGCCATGGTACTTTGGACCCTGGTCTCGGCATGTTGTGCCTCCAGCAGAAAGCACAGATGCACTTGATACAAAGGATACGTCCATCAGAGCGATCATGCTCCTGCAGCTCTCCAGGCTGAAGCCCTCCGTGTTCAGGTCCTTATCTAAAACATCAGACCAAACACAAAGTTCACCTCAAAAAATCAGATCTCAGGTTTAGGAAAACTCCTGCTGGATCTCCACCTGGATCCAGAATGTGTTAACGTAAGGATGCCAGATCATTTGACGAGATGAAACTTATCCACGAGAGCACAGCGACCACAAGAGGGCACTCATGCTACTAGAAGACACGACCTTAGTCTAATGCAATACTACTAGAAGCTACTAGAAGCAGGAGCCTCCACTTATAAAACCAGACCTGTTCCTGGGGCCGTCTCATCGTTGACCCCTTACTGCTCCTGTTGTTAACTTAATAACGCTGCATGGTGGCGCTGCTGCTAACAGTGTTGCCTTGCAGCAAGAAGGTCACAGGTTTGAATCTGGGCCAGCATGTTCTCTCCATGCATGTATAGGTTTCCTCTGGGCAGTCCCACAGATCACAACACTGTTAATTGTGTACGTCGCTTTGGATAAAAGCGTCTGCTAAGTGAATAAACATAATAAACACCAAACAGCTGGTCTCCAGTCCACAGGGTGAGAGGCTGAGTCATCTGTTCTCACTGACCAGTTGAGTGTCATCAACATAACAGTGATCGTGTTTGTTGCATTAATAAGGGATGAGAACTCACTGTGAACATGTACTAATGGGTGTGTGTTGGATAGTTATAGGTAAAACCAGGCTAAGCTGTACCCTTGATCCCAGTAAAGGGATCTATGTTGTCTATAGAGTATTTTTGTAGTTGGTGGTGTTAAAGGCCCCACTGAGATCTAACAGAACCATTGCATGGAGGGTGTGCATTTATGAGTTTGTATTTTATGTTTATTCATTTGGCAGACGCCGGCCTCGCCTTGCTTTCCTTATGTGGCTCACAGAAGCAGCATCTCAAGTAGGGATGAGGGTCCTCTCCCCAGACACCTCGTATCCATGATCTCCTTCTTTCGGTCGTTACCCAAAGCTCAGGACCAGGTGAGGATAGGAACGTAGATTGACCAGTAAATCTAGAGTCTTGCTTTCTGGTCCATCTTCAACACAACAGATCATGATTGGGCAAATGCTTCAAACCAGAGCGACTTACAATCAGTTTAACACGCATCATGGATCATTTGGTAGAAATGAATTCGTTAGTTGTTAAATCTAGGAAGGTAACTGCTGAATTTGGGGCTGGCGTAGATTTAGTAAAAAGAAGTCGACTCACGTTTGCTGATGACTCTGTTAAGAACGTTTCTCAGTTCGTTGGCTGTGATTTCCATGTCCTGTTCAGGAAAGAGGAGCGCTCAATAAAAGATGAATATTTAAATTCTTATCTGCTCATTTCAGAATCACATTGAAAACCAGTCTCTCAAACTCACGTCGCCAGCTATCTCCTGAAAAATAGTCCGGAACTGCTGGTCCTCCTCGCTCTCTTCCCCCGCCGAGGCTGGAGCTGGCTGCGTTATCAGTGGAGCCACAGAGCAGAGAGAGGCGATCAAACAGGAAGCACTCCAGTAGGAGCGAACAGCTGAGGCACTGGAAAGCTTCAGTTCTGATGCCATTCCAGTTAAACTTTTATAAACATCGTTACTGAAGGTTCTGGGTAACGAAGCTTTACCTGATGCTGCTTCTTTTTATGACTGATCATCACAAAGCAAGACATCAAACCACAGCTGTGGTCAGAAGCTTCCATCCACTCATCATGAGAAGGAACTTTTTTATTTGAACCTGTTTTCTTAAGGTGGAATGATTACACAACATATAACTTTGTAGACTTTTAAAAACAAGAAGAAGTTTGGATTTATTGTGGATTTTCTCTTTCAGGGTCAGAATCACACATTCAGGCTCCAGTAGAAACACATTCACCTACATAGTTTGATAAAGGCTGATTAACGCTCTGGTCACAATGATAGCAGGTTCTCTTTGCAGTATAAAAACAATTAGTTTGACAGAACTTATTGAACCGGCCTACTTAGAACAATAGGAAAGTCTATGGAAGTCAGAGAAGATCTAAGGAGGAGAATCGTAGATTTACACAAGGTAGGGACATCTCTTGGATTCATTTCTAAACATTTTAAACAGCTGTTCATAAATGCAAGTTGTTCAGATGGTTCACCACTTTGACAAAGTCTGGAAGATCCAAACTGTTGCCCTGAGAGGAAAGATGTTCAGGAACCACCCAGACTCAAGTCTACCATGAACTGGAACCTGGTGGACCACCAGTCTCTGTCCACAGCGACGCCAGATCTACATCTACATCTCCATGGACTGAGAGGACCAGGAAGCTCCTGCTCCAGAATAGACACCTTCAAGCTGGACTGAATCTACAGCTGTCCACACGGAGAGGACAAATGTCTTGTGGAGAAAGGTTTTATGGTCAGACAGGACAGAGGTAGCAGATATCTGAGCCTGTATGTGTAATTCTGATCCCGTGTGGAAGACAGAAAATACACAGTAAGTTCAAACTTGTGCAACTGATTCATGTTTTTAAGAATCATCCAAGTTGTGAGGAAAAACACGTCAAAGTAATCATTAAACAGTCATCAGTAACATTCACACTCATGATGGGTGGATTCTGACCTCAGCTGTAACCAGTAAGAATAAACACGTCTAGACTCACCACAGGATGGTCGGCCTCGATCCTGTTCTCTATCTCCCTGGATGAAAATGGACAAGAAGCAGTCACCATGATGACATCACCACCACCATCATCATCACTATCATCATCACCACCACTCTTATCTGACCAGTAGTTAGTTTCTATTCTGTTGTTAAACATAATCTAATGAATTTCAGGTAACAAACTGTTGTTTTCCAGTTTTTTAAAGTGATTTTTCTATCATTAAACGAGGAACCAGACCTGCTGATGCTGTGAGTGACCTGGAGGTTTAATATCACCTGATGTTTTCTTTATTTCCTGATCATTTCAGATAGTAGCTGATAACCAACACCCCTCTGAATAACTAACAATATCCCATATGACCTATGACCTAAAGCGATGTTGATGAGTTGACAGCTGTTTCTGTGCACATGGATCCCATGGTGTTTATCGGGGTTGGGTCCTGGTCCGTCGGCCCGGTGGCCCTCTGAGTGGTCCCCTCCTCTGGGTGGTGCTTTGCTGAGGCTTGACTTTGCAGCACAGACAATTTGGAAAGTTTACCGGATCATTCCCATATCGGAAGTGTCTTGTCCTAAAAAAGATTCCATAACAGCTTCGAACTGGGGCCGATTTCTTCCAGCTCTACAAATCAAATTGTCGTTAAAATTGTTTGTTCTTGATGCTTTTTGTCTTTCCATTAAAACCATCAGACCCCCTCCCCCCAAACAATCACATAGAGGCAGATAAATCATCACTATAGTTGCATTTCCCTCAGAACTCATCACATGACTGACAGCAGGGCTGGGATTGGTAGAAATAAATCAAGATGTGTTCATTTAACTTATCTCTGCTTTAAAATCTACATTTTATCATCTATCCTAGAAGGAGGGGGTCATTTCAGTGGGCTTGAGCTTTAAGGCCACAGAATGTCCTGTTTTAGGGTTGATGAGTTGAACCTGTGACCTGATTAATGCATGGGGCCCTAAACGAGGGATCAGCAAAGTGAGGAGTCTGACTTCAGCCCCATAAACAGACTGCTGAGAACAGTGTTGCTACCCTGTGTGTGACTGAGTGAGGAGTGATTTTATTTCATCAATACCCAGCCCTACTACTGATTACATAAACCTCACTGGACCAAAAGAAGGATTTACTGTCTAACTATTATCTCTAGAACTTCAGAGGGAATTATTAACCCATTATTACCCCTATATGCAGCCCCCACCCTACCCCCCATCAACCACTCACTCTGAGGTGTTCCTCTTTTCAGAGAAGACCCGTAGGATGAACTCTCCCTCCTGATGCGGCTCGTACGTTGAGGGAACGATGACGTACTCGCCGGAGCTCAGGCGGAAACGCTGCGTCACTTCACGCAGGTTGATGTAGGACTTGGAGCGGGCCTTGGAGGAGTTGAACAGGAAGAAATCCTTCTGCATGTGCTGCTTGTTTCCGTGCATCTGCAAACAGTCCCAATGGAAAGGAAACAAAAGGACACTAGAGAAATAAATCCTTCTGACTCTCAGGCACACATTAAAGGACGAGTGTCTGATAATGGATGAAGGTGACTGATATAAAACCACGGGGTCCAGATCACTTCCTCCTAGTTTCCACCTCCCTCACCTCCTTTGGCACCTGCAGAGACAAAAGCAACATCAGGTGGGAAAAACATCAAAGGGACAAATTTTAAAGGGATATTTGGGTCATTTTGAAGAGGCGTTCTATCAGTTATTTATCTACAGCTGTGGCTCTCCTATTGTTGGCCGGCCCCCAAGGTGTGATTCCGTCACTATTTCTAAGGCAGAGTTGAATCAAGTTCACGATTCCTTTTAAAATGTCGGACTACAAGTTTAATGAAGAGGCTGACAATCGACTTTCATTAGTATCTAAAGAACTGAGGAGTTATGGTTCAAAGGGTTTTGGTGCCGTTCAGATATTTGAACATTTCTGCAGAAAGAACCTAACTGCTCACCTCATAAATAGCAAACCCGATGGTGAAGAGGTTGGCTCCCATCTTGCGCTCTTTTCTTCTGTTCTTCTGCATCAGCGCCACCACGAAGGTGCAGCCCACCTCGTTGTCATCAGGATCATCATCCTCCTCCAGCAGGCGAAGGCGGTACTGAGGGTTGGTCCAGAAAGTGTCTGCAGAGTATTTACAGCATCAAATTAAAGCCTTTTATTAAAAGAAAAAAGTATAATCATGAAAAATAGAAGATAGCAACTAACTGAAAAACAGAGATTATAATTAGAAGCAGTAATATTGAGTCTTTAAATGGTAGCAGCAGTAATATTGAGTCGGATGGGAAGCCATAAAATCTGTATTTGACAGAGACAACAAACAGAACTTGTTCTTCGTTCTTAGCACCTGGATAGTTCCTGCAGCCTCCAGCCGAACAGCCTCTCACCCAGCGGCCCTCGTTGACAGAAACCGTCCATTTGTGGATCTTATCATCCTCCAGGGCGTCAGGTGTGAGGTTACAGATCTCAATCTTTGTATAGTTCTTCTTAAAGTCTTCAAATGACATCCTGCATGAGATCAGAAGAGACAGAGGTCTTCAGTTGTTCCCACGTTAAGCACAGAACTTCTAGAGTTTCAGACGATTTTCTGCATGTTTTAAACCTAACATGTTGTAAACAGGAGTCCAGGACTGGGTCTGAAAGGCCACTAACCAGAACTCTCCATCTTCAGCACTTTGGTGTTGCAGTTTTTCTTTATCAGTCTTGGAGAGTGTGGTCCACTCCTTAGAGCTGTTGGATGACAGGTAAACAGAAATTGTGGTAACAGACTGATCTAACTCATTATTATATCAGCAGCCAGATGTAGTTGTCTTTGTTTGTTAACATATTTCTACAACTAATTATTTTTGCTTATTTATTTGTCCTTATTGTTTGTCTTGTATTATGATTCAAGCCTTTTTCCAGGCCACAGAATGTGTTCTTGTCTTACTTTCTGAAAGTGACACGTAAAACCCCCCAAAAACAATTGTAACGACAACTGACTGAACTTAAAGGGTGAAATATGCAATAATGTAACAATTATCCAGATTGTTATATGGTTATGTTTGTTATGTGAAAAAGTATAATACAAATAAATTTAAAACAAAGAATGTGTTCCCATCTATCTTGTTTTTTTCTTTAATAACTGATTCAAACAAAAATCAAAAGAAGAATCAAAAATCCATCCTGACTTGTCACTCCAGGGACCGTTCCATTCCACCTGACCCCACGGGTTCCTGAGACGGACCAGGCGGACTTTATTGTCCTTGTGCTGAGACGGCTTGCACTGCAGGAATTCAAAAATTAAAAATAATAATGAAGATCCAGAAATCTAAACTCATATTGATTTATATGTAAGTTTCATAAGAGAGTTATAAACAAGCGGCTCATTTGCTGTCGGGTGCTTTTTGTTTCTTAAATGTTTCAGAACAGAAAACAGATTTAAGGTCATTTAAATGAATACAGAATGGTTTCATTTATTAAGTGAAGCAACCAGCCTGCCCTGAGTGAAACTGTAACATCCCTCTAGTTAAACCAAGAACTGATTATTTAAAAAGCGGAGTTCAGTTCCATCGGCCTGATCACTGCCAGACCCGTGGAATTAAATCACCTGTCTGACCACACGAAGGAGGCTACAAGATCTCAAGAAAGCAACACAGCATGCCTGGTTCTAAAGAAATTCAAGAATTAAAGTACCCAGAAAATCATGACGATTCAGCAATAAGAAAACACGGGGGGGGGGGTGTCCATGACAAAACATCTGCTGACCAAAACCAACACAAATACCCATCTCAGACAGAAGATGTGTCCCAGTTCCACCCGGAAGGTGTGTATCCCATTCTATCTGGAGTCAAACTACCTGTGTTTCAGAAGAACATCATCATACCAACAGTCAGACATGGTGGTGGTAGTGTGATGGTCTGAGCTGATGGTCCTGAAGCTTTTCTGATTCAGGACCTGGACCACTGGCTATAATTGATGGAATCATAAAGGAAAATGTTTGACCTTTGACCTTAAACAGGCAATTCATGTTGGAAAAACCAAAGATATCATATATATCACTAGATGCCCTATGTGGGACTCTACGGCGTCCCTACATGGCGGCCATCTTGCTTCGGACAGTTGACGTTCTGCTCTCTATGGCAGCAGATGGAAGGTAAGTGATCACCTGAACTAAAAACACTCATAACTCGATGAAAAATGAACGGATTTGCAAACGGGTCACGTTCTTACAAACGTTATTATGTATAGACTTGAGATTTTATACTTTTACAATTTATGAATTTCCCGACCATTATCGATATATTTTGATAAATATTCATAGCCACATCTTTGACATTTATAAAAATGCAAACCGTTTGAAAATCAGTTAAAAATTGAGCAAGTTAGAAGTATTTAATAGTACATGCTCCATTGACATCAATGTTAAGAAAGGGGGCAGCTGTACAAAATAAGATGGCCGCCGGCGTAGGGACGTCAGGGTCCATTGACGAACAGCATGGGTGAGAAATCTAGTGATATATATGATATCTATGGGAAAACCCTCCAATGTGGCTGAATTGAAACAATTCTGTAAAGGAGAGTGGGACAAAATTCCTCCACAGAGACATGAGAGACACATTACTATAGTAACACTGGATCCAGCTGTTGTAACAACCGGGGTCAGGAGGTCTGGAGAACTGTGATCCATGAATGAATGAAATCATTATCTGAAATGTTTTCTTTTTACTGTTATTATTTTCTGATATTGAATTTGTTTTCTGGTCTGAAACATTTAAAGGGATATTTGGGTCATTTTGAGTTCTACCAGCTATTTTTCTATAGTAAGGACCACACCCACATGTGACGTCACTCAAAGTGAAAGTACTGAAGGTCAAACGCCTCAGACCTTCAGTAGCACTCAGAGGCCTGCAGACATATTCAGATGACTCTACAGTTGTTGGGTGGATCAGAAATGGACAACAGACTGAGTCCAGAGACCTGGTGGACCACTTTGTGGAATGGTGTGGCAATAATCATCTCATCTTAAATGTCAACAAACAAAGGAGATGATTGTGGATTTTAGAAGAAGCAGGAATAAGTCCAACACTTTTTCTATTATGAGAGAAGAAGGGGGGGGGGGGGGGG